>UESW01001656.1:41372-276166 GCA_900491605.1 Calamus simplicifolius
TTAAAAAAAAGCGAACTACTTTAAATGGCCGTCACGTTCAGAACGTAACATCAAAGCAGAGTCATACCGCTCGGCAGGTCATCCACGTAGGAGCCACGTGGACCAATCAGAAGAGGCGGTGCAGCCCACGTAGGCCTTGCTGCACCGAGGGCGGTGTACAAAGTCTTTTCCTAAAAGAAATCCAAGATGATGAAAATGACCACATCAAGATCATGGTGCATCTTTGGTCTTTTGGGCATCTCACATATTTTTATTCTGCTAAAAAATTTTATCACATGTACTTCGCTTTATTTTAATTCTTTACACATCTTACACCCCAAAGCTTCTCCATTACTGAACTTTAGTGAACCTGTTTGTATCATGAATAAATACAACATAATCTACCATGGGCATAGACCATGTATCGCTTAAAAAAACTTTTTTTTTTTTTAAAGACCACAATGACAAGAAAGAGGTTTTGCCTTGAGGCAGACATTGTACACTCACTGGGCTTCCATGAGGAAGAATTCACTTTTCTTGCTGCAATTACTTACAACACTTGCCATGGAATACTTCATATTAAAAACAATTGATGAGGTCACACAAGTTGAGTATCTCTGCATTTTTATAACAAGAGAAACGGAAGCTTAAGAGATCATTTGATATGGTATGAATTATTCAAAATCACCAATAACCTAAATAGAAATGATGAGATGGTCATTTTTTATTGCATCACAATGATCTTGCGTAGCAATAATTTTAAACCGCTCATCTTTGGAATCGCCATTCAACATGGATCAGCACTGTTGATCACTGAAATAACAAAACCACAGTAGCACAATTAATATAAAGTAGATAAGAACCAAATGACTTAGACGGGTGATTTTAAAATCAGTATGCTAAAAGAAATATCTGCCGATAAATATTAGTTGGACTGGAGCTCTAACGCATTGCAAAGACCAATTTGAATTTGTGGAGACAAGAATTGCCGCCTTGATATAGAAGCATTATCAGATATGCATGGACACCACATATTAGAAATACAGGGTTTACAAATGCTTTTGTAGTAGAGTTGCGTCATCTATGCCACTAGCAATAAAAATAGTAACAAGGAAACAACAGAAGCACTATCTAAATGTCATTGGATCGGTCTCCCAGGGATATGAACCATAGATTCTCACTCTCTCTATGTTTGGAGCAGGAACAATTCTATCTAATGGAACATTTACAGTCAGCATGTCAAGATAATTGCTAATGAGCCAGCAAATGGCTTTAAAAAATGAGGAAGAAATGCAATGTGGACGGGCCTTTATAGTTTAGTAGCAGTTATCTTATTAACTGTAATAGAATAAATTATAATGCACTGAATATAATAATAATGAACTCCATCACCAAATGACCTCTTCAAGATATAAAGGTGCCAAATATCACAAGTTTGCATGAAAGAAGTCAATGCTAAACTATGCAACTTACATTTTGTTATACCATAAATGTGGAAAACTTCTTGTAGACCCAATTTAGGTATTCAAACATAGCATTTAAGTGAGGTTACAAAGATGGCTATAAGGAACACGTTTCCTTTTCGTCTTGGAAAAGAGTTGGTATGGTTTTCTCAAAAAAGAAGAAAAGTTAGTAGATAGCGACCTATACATCGATGCAACTGACAAATAGGGCTCCTGAATCAATTATTAAGGTTTAGTGGCACAGAAAGATTCACAATTAACTGGGAGGTCAGACACCCCTGATGGATAGGTTCAATATCTTGAGGTAGGCACCACAGAAGTATTTTTAGTCTATCAATGTGAAATGAGTTGCAGCAGAGAAATAACAATATTAAGCATGCTTTCATTAGAAAGCAAAATGCATTGGACAGACAAATGCAAAAAGTTAATCAGCTCATACAACAGTTGAAATCAAGAACTGAAAAAAAGGGAACTATATATAGGTAAATTCATCATAAAAATGCATTGACAACAAAATGGTATCATATAGGGAGAATGTTGCAAAATGGTATCATATAAAGAAAGAATGTTGCAAACTTGCACGAGCAATGTAACCCCAGATCTTTCTCCCTTGTTACAAAAGAATTTCTTATCTTAGGAAAGGAGAGATAAGAATCAAAAACTAGTGGACCAAAAACATGGACGTAACCAACCAGGGGACAAAACATAGGATGCACCAAATGCAAAATGCAGCACACATACTCTATGAGTAGAGTCCCTGGCACATAACAAAGAAAGTTGCTTCCTTGGCAGGGGATCTTGAAACAGAGTTTAATTGCTATTGTCTTCTTGCCACCACCTTTCCCAAAGTGGAACTCGATAATGACTTTCCAAGAAAATTATTAGGTTTTGATGAATGAGGGGCACTGCAAAAGAAGCAATAAGAGCATGGGTTAAAGAAATGAAGGCAAGAGCAACTCCGTTTAGTGGAAGATAATAAGACAAACATGTCACTTCTGCATGCACACCATGCACACATTTAAAAATGTTGGTTCATTTCAGTATACATGTACAGTCTCACAACATACAAACCCATGGAAAGTTAGGAGTGAGAAAAAGAATAAGGCATACCTTTGAGATGGAAAGATCTTTCTTTGCAAAGCATTTTTTCTCATGGCCACATGTATTTTTGCCTCATGGCTGTCAAAGAGAAATGGTAGCCAACTTCATCAAAGGTCGTACACATGGGGGAAAAGTATTCAAAGAAAGATGATAATCTAAATTCTGAACTGATAATGTCACATCACCTGTTAAGATATTCCATTCTTGCCTTCTTCATCAGGTTGCCCTTCAAACTGGAACAGCTTTTGCTAGGTCCGCTTCCTGCAAGCATTCATCAAGTACATTAACTTGCAAACCATTCAACATGCAACATCTCTTTACACAAACATCATCGAGTATTTATGATTACACATTATGGTGGCCAGCATGTGATGTAGATTGTTTTGGTGTCCACAAGTTTCAAATTAAAGCACATGAACAAAAAGATAATGAAATTGATACCTCCATAAAAGCTTCTTTTACGGCTTGAAGGTGGAGCTTTGTTACAAAGTTGGACCTGCCGATTTTTTTTCTCTGCATGAAAAGGACAAAAACAAATTATTCATTCAGAGCACCTAGCACGTGAAGATGATGCAACAGAAAAGCCAACGAAGTTTGGTATCTCTTGACAGTTTATTGTCAATTATCTAGCAAAATAAAAAATACAGGCAAGCAGTAGATATAATAAATGCTGCAAATGCAATGACAGATGGAATATTTTCACAAAATCAAGTACACCAAATCAATGTGAAAAAAAATTTCACCATGTCGAAAGAAGCAATGCTTCCATTGAATAGACAGTTGTTGGAGGATGTGTATACGTTTATCATGTTGAAGCAGTCCAAATCCCCACTGAAGCTGCCATTGACTAGTGCATGACTACTAAAACATGGCCCACTGGTCTGCACATTATATCTCAGTGAGGGCTACCATATAGCAGCTTAAATGTAATAGGCTGATCCAAAGGGAGGCCCTAGGGCCTAAAAAACCATCAGATTTGACTATTTGGCCTCCATGTATACCACCTTTTCCTTCTCTCTCCCTCTTCATTTGGGTCTCCTACCCCAGGTTAGATTTGTTATATAACATGGAATAATTCTAGATAAGCAATATGTGCTTCATCTATTTTATTCTTTGTATATCTACTTTCTATAAAAGATCCACAAAATTGATGTTGAGAACCTTATTGGTATATTGTTGATTCAGTACATATCAAGATAGGGTGCCTACACTTTTCTTACCTTTTAACCATAATGCCACTCAAAACCAAATGGTATGGGTCAGTATGGGTCAATTATGCTAAGTTCAAATTGGTTTGGTTCGTATTAAATTGAACCTTAATATCGTAATATGATATTGGTACAATATGGTACGGTCGATATGGAACGGTATAATGGACCTTGCTTTTTTGTTTTCTATCCTTCACAACCTTCTTCCACCTTTTCTTTTCCTTTCTATCCAAATTTCTATTCTTTTCTTTCTCTATATCATGACCCTTGGTCAAGACAAGGCCAGCAAGTGCCCCAACTATCCCTCTTTTCCCTTTCCTCTCTCAAAGCACACACATTAGGCTTGGTAGAGATTCCAAACACCTGCCTTCATAGGTAATCCAGAATCAGATATTGCAACACCTACATTTAGTGAAGGGACTAAGAAGGAAAAAAGCTAAGCTAATTTAGATTCATGATCGAAACCAATGTCTGCTTTATTGACTTGTACTGATCGTATCATACAGTATTAGTAAGGTACTAGTACGGTACCGAGTTTCGATTCAATTCATCAATCCAATCCAATCAAGCTAAATTACCTTGTACTGCTCGATACAGACATGTACCGTACTCAATACCGAGTGGTATTATAGTTAAGAGTGAGAAAATAATAGGCACTCTATCTTGATATGGGATACATACTATACCATACCGATCAATATTGTATCAAACCGATAAAGTACCAATATGTGTTTCCGTACTGATTTTGCAGACCTTTGAATGATACAATGAAGATAGTATTTCAAGGAAAATTCAATAAAGGAAGTCTAGGGCTAGAGTAATGAGTTGGGACTATCACATTAAACTGATTTAACCTCCCTTATTTTGCACACCTTTGGTCATTTCCTGACTCCCTTGAAGTTAAACCACCATGCACCTTTCACCTCTTTTTCTTTTCCATTTTCAAGGGCTATGGCGACATTCATGTGGACCAACTACTTAAAAAATCCAGTTTTCTAGGATGGATTTGCACAGGCCTTCTGAACATTTGTGCTTTACTCACGCTAGGAGGGAAGATATGTGCTCTAAGCGACTTCATACAGCTAGCAGCCCTGTTAAAAAGATGGCACTGCAATTTAGGATGTAAGCAGCAAGTTGTACAGGCAATGTTGTTGTCATATAATAGCAGTCCATATTCTGTTTTATGTCATAATAAATGGATAATAGCAACGCTTTTGAAGCCATGAAATAAGAAGAACTATAACTTACGAGTCTCGCTTTCTTCATATCTCCTTCTAATTTTTTTAGCTATCTCATTCTGTTCCTTTTCGATCACTTCCATCTTTGCCTACAAACAGACGACTCAAATTCAATCCAAAATCCTTTCTTCAAGTTATAATTCATTGGTCAAAGCAGCCTTAGTTAAACCTAAAGGTGAGCAAAATTCATGGGAAAAAAGGAATCACCTCATAAAGACGTCTCCACTTAAATACTATCTGCTTCTGCTTCATCTTCCTGATAACTTCGTTTGCATCATCCACTCCAAACTGTTTCTCAAAGAATCTCTTCCACAAACTGTCAGTCACCGAACTGAGGTCCCTTCCCTGAAACCATGCGGGGAAGTCAAACAAACTCCGATAATTGTCTACAAACAACCTTCAAGTGAGCGCGTTCTATCTAAAAACACACATTGAAACATGAATTCAGAAAACTAATAAAGCCCAAACTATCTTATGACTTACTTTTGTAGCATCCTCAATGCGAATCAATTGATCAATCGTACAATGTGGTAAAATATCCTTCAACAGATCCAAATCCACTCCTTCAACGTTGCCGAGGTATCTAGCATTATCTATTGCCAACTGTTTGCAGAGCTCTAGCAAAGGAGGAGCTTTCCTCTGGAACTCCATCTATCGTTGAAACCAGGGAAGTCGCCCGAAGTCTTTATAAGCTATTCATCACATACAAGATTCAATTAAATCAAGAAACTGCAAGAAAAACAGTAAGTTGATCGCGTCTAGATGCAAGAACCGAAAACAAATATCAAATCCGAGAAAAACACATCTATTGCTCCTACTCACATTGGGGACAGCCAAAACATGAACAAATTGAAAATATCGAATAAAATTATATCAATATCTAAATGATCTATCTATATAAAATAAACAAAGATAAATAGAATAACAAATAGCTCCAATCTGAACATGGAATCGAATAATATGATTATTGATAAATTCTTTTTTAAAAAAAAAAAAAGAAAAGAAAAGAGGAGGGCGATCGGATCAAGAAACTATGGAATCGAGACGCAGAACTGGGATTGAACGAGAAAAAGCTAGAGCCTAATTCATTCCGATTATTATAGAGGAAAAACCAATTCAATCAAATGAAACGAAAATCTAAGAAAAAAATGACCTCGCTCTGGCTCCTAAAGGCGGAGTTGATCTCCGGAGAAGCAAGAGAAGAGAAAAATGCAAGAACCTTGCTTTTCTCTTTTCTTTCGTTGCCCCCTAAAATTTATTTTATTTATTTTTTACGATGCCTGCGATTTTCCCGGAGATCAGCTCTTTCTTTCGGGAGAACGCGGATAGGATCACTACTCACCGCTGTTTGGTTTTCTCCTCTCGATGGGACACGCTCAGGGTTCTCCGTTCCTCTCTCTCGATCGATCGATCTCGAGTTCTTGGGATCTTGGTGGACCTTAGCGCCGGAGAACGTTGGATGGCCGACGGTGCGTCGAACTAGATGAAGGCGTCGAGGAAGCGCGAAGCAATGCAACTCCGCCTGGGCCTGGGAGAACCAAAAGAATCTCGTGCACTCGTAACTCGGGAATCCTGATCGACGGTGATCGTCGGGTGTAAGCCCAGAGAAGGAACAGATACGAAAGCTTATGCTACGTTTGATTTCCGAAAACGTTTTGGTTTCATTTTTTTTATATTTATTTTCGAACAATATATTTATTTTTTGTTTCATTATAATGTAATATCAATTGTATACAGAAATAGTAATATTATTATTATATTATTAATATTATAATATATTACATGTTAATATTCTATTATTTTAATTGATGATAATTCAATTATTTATATAATATAATTATATTATATAAGTATAATATATTAATATATGTTATTATATATTAACAATATATATTATTATTTTCCAAAAATATTATTTTTGGTTTCAAAAAAAAGTTACTTTTAAAAATAAAAAAAGTAAAAAGAATCTAACCAAGCATATTTTTTAACAATTGACTTCATATTTTTATTTTAAAAATAAAAACATATGAAATAAAAGTGATATCAAATAGATCTTTTATTTTTAATTTTTCTTTCTTTTGATGAAAAAATAATAAAAAAAATATTTTTAAACTATTTTCAGTTTTCTACTATTTTAAAGTTATGCTTTCTAAAAATTTATTTTCATTTTCAATCATCAAACTCATTTTTATAAATATTTTTATTTTTTATAAAAATAAAAATAAAAAATAGAACTATTTTCAAACACTAAACACACACTTTTGGTATCATTAATCTAAAAAAATATTTATATTTCAACCTAAAGTCACTATTAGTAATTTCACGGTCAAAATATGAAATGATAATTTATCTTAAAAGTTTGCACCAATTCCCCCTTATTGCATAATAAAATATTATTTTTATTTTCATAATAAAAATCTTAGCATGCTCTATTTTAAGAATACTGGGGTTATAAATGTATATCCTAATCTAACTTAGGTTGAGCTACATTAGCAACTAGGTTCAATTATCATGCCCAAGTCTGCTCAAACTCAATTTGGTTATCGAGTCTATGCCCAAGCTTGAATTTCTGTTATTTATTTATTTATTTATTATCTAATTAAGATCATTCTATTATCCAAGCCTACAATATTTTGAACTAGGTAGGCTAGGTTAGGCAAACCACTTGCCCTGTTATCAACTCTAAACATATTTGTGAATCCATCTGTGGAGCCAGAAAGTAGACGGAAGCTTGGCAGTCAGCTTCAGCCACCATTTTTTTTTTTTCGGTACAAAAACGGGCGATCACACTAACCTAGTGCGAGTCAGCCCAGAAAGATCCGAATACAAAATTTGCTGTAAAATAGAAGGACAGGGATCGCTCGGCTTCCAGAACCACGATCCAGCATGCTGGGCCACAAAGGACGCTACCCAGTCCGCCGCTGAATTGGCTTCTCGATAAATGTGACGAATCTGAGTACAGTCGACCTTAGAAAGGATAGAACGAATGTCCGTCAGCATCGGATTAGCAGGGCCAGAATGGCAATTCTCCTTCTGCAGCCAGGAAATAACCGACATGGAATCACCCTCAATGAAAACCCTCTGGGCCTGAAGAGTCCTGACAGCATAAGAAATGCCCGCCCAGGCCGTATAAAGCTCAGACATCAGGACGGAGAAGTCAATAGAACCAAAACCTCCCGCTCCCAGAAGCTCACCCTGAGGGCCTCGGACGAGGAAACCAGAACCAGCAGCTCTGCCACGGACACTACCATCAAAATTGATTTTGACGAACCCTGGAGGAGGGGGATCCCAGGAGATGAACACCGAATATCGGTTCGTTGCCGAAGCAGCAGGGGATCCCCAGAGGCCAGAGACGTCAGAACCAATCCGGGCACAGTCCATGACCAAAGATCTGATTTTCCTCATAATCCTGAAGGAAGACATAGGGTCGTCCGTGAAAAGAATCTGGTTTCTCGATAACCAGATATGATAAGTCGTGGCAATCCAACGGCTACACCTCTGCGGAGAAGCTCTACGAATATCCAGAAAGAAAGAAGAGCGAGGAGAACCCAGATCGTCCATCCTGAAAGAATAACCCACCCTATGCCATATCCGTCTCGCCCTGGGGCAGGTAAAGATAGCATGCTCAGAGGATTCGTCCTCCACCCTACATAAAGGACAGCACGGCTGAATCGACAGACCCCTCCTAGAGAGAAGAAGACAAGTAGGGAGATAATCCCACAGAAGCTTCCACATAAATAGCTGCACTCTGGGGAGGGTGGGAAGCTTCCAAATCCAATCAGCATCCATCGAACGCTGGGAACCCGGCCTGAAAATCATCATCAAATCCTTGATAGGAGCCTTAGAGAGACAAGATCTCTGCCAAAGCCTGGAGTCAGATGAGCAACCTGGGATAAGGGGTATCGAGAGAATACGTCTAGAAAGCTCCAACCCGAAGAAACAGGTCACTGAGGGGATATGCGAGGCAGGGGGATCAGAAGAAATCAAATCCTTGATCCGAAGGTTGTAAGGGACGTCAATACTGATAAAAGAGGGCCATCGTGAGAGAGGAATCTCAGAAAACCAAATATCCTGAATAACATCAATAGATGATCCATCTCCAATCATCCACGTAACATTACCCCTGATAGACTGACCAAATCTACAAACTTCCTTCCAAAAAGAGGAGCAACCACGAGGTGGCCTGATATATGAATCCGACATCCAGGCACCGTACCTAGCACGCATCAGGGTACTCCAAAGGCAATGCGGCTCCAGAAGGAATCTAGAAGCATGTCTGGCAAGAAGGGCATCCCTTCTAACAATCAGAGACTGGATCCCAAGCCCGCCGTCTTGGATAGGCATGCAGACAGTTTCCCAGGATAAAAGATGCGTACCATGACCTTCTTGCATAGAAGCCCACAGAAAATCACGGAAACTTCTCTCAATCCTCTTAAGACAAGTAGTAGGAATAATAGAATTAGACAGAAGGTACATGGGAAGGGAGGAGAGAACCGAGCGTATAATAATAATTCTGGCCATCATCGAAAGGCCAGTAACCTGCCACCCCTCCATACGCTGATGAACCCTCCTCTCAAGCTCATAGTAGTCAGAGCAACGGGGACGTCTTCCTGTGATAGGAATCCCCAAATACATAAATCTGTCAGCCTGAGTAGAAATACCCGATAAAGAAATAATGGCTTCCCTGATAGATCTAGGAGTCTTCGGGCTGAAACATATAGTGGACTTTAGAAAATTAACCTTCTGGCCCGAAGCCTGACAGTATCGCTGGATAATAGAATAGAGAGACGACGCATTAACAATAGAAGTCTGGCCCAAGAGAATGCAGTCATCCGCAAACAAGAGATGGGAAACCATAGGGCCCTCCGCACTAGCCATAAATGGGGCTATCCTCCGATCTCGCTGAGCCTGATGGAAAGCACGAGATAGATCATCCACAGCTAGAATAAACAACAAAGGGGATAAAGGGCAACCCTGTCGGATCCCCACAGTAGAGTGAAAAAATCTGGTCGGACTCCCATTAATAATTATAGAAAAGGATGGCGTCTGAATGCAAGCCATAATCCACTCAATGAACAAGCCATCAAATCCAAACTCCGTAAGAGAGCGGTGCAAAAAGGCCCAATTCAGTTTGTCATAGGCTCTCTCCATATCAAGTTTAACAGCCATAAGACTTCTCCTGGCCGGAGCTCTCTGCAAGGCAAACATAAATTCCTGGGCAATGAGAATATTATCTGAAATAGAATGCCCTCTAATAAACGCCCCTTGTTCAGCTAAAATGAGGCGATGAATCACCAGAGAAAGACGGCGAGCCAAAAGCCAAGCATAGACCTTATAAAGAGTAGTGCAAAGACTAATGGGCCAAAAATGCTGAGGAAGGGAGGCATCAGGACGCTTGGGCACCAAAGAAATAAAGGTCTGATTCATTTCGCAGGAATTTGTTTAGCTAGGAAAACAGACTGAATTGCCAAGACCACCTCCTGACCCACAATGTCCCAATAATGACGATAAAAGAAAGGCGGAAACCCATCAGGCCCAGGGGCCTTATCCGGGCCAAGGTCCCAAAGGGCCGCCCTAATCTCGTCCGCAGAAATAGATCTGGCCAGCATACTGTTATCCAAGGAAGAGACTTTCACAGAATCTGAAACCGGAATTACCGGCCCCCCCGCACCAGAAGAATCAGCCCATCTAGACTGGAAAAAATGAAGAAGCATCTCCCTAATAGATTGGGTATCCTCCTGAGTATTCCCCTCATCATCAACTAATCTCCGAATCCTATTGGCAGTACGCCGCTTCAAAGTAGCCTGATGGAAAAATCTGGTATTACGATCACCATCACGGATCCACTGAGCCCTGGATCGCTGCCACCAATAAACCTCCTGCTGCCGAAGAAGAGAGTGATGCTGAGCAAGCTTATCCCGGAGAGAATAGAGGTCCGAGGCCTGCAGAAATCCGTCCTGATCTTCCTTAGCCTGTAAAGCGCTAATGTCACTTTCTACCTGTTCAATATGTCTGACCAAATCCCCCAGCTCCACTCTACTCCATCTGGATAATCTATGCCTGGTCATCTTAAGACGACGAGATAATCGATAAACAGCATTACCCCTGACAGGGAGATGCCAGATGTGATGAATAATAGCACGAGCAACTGAATGGGCAGTCCAAAACTGCTCAAATCTGAACTGCTTACGCTGATGCTGAACAACCTCCGTGGAGATCAAAATAGGGCAGTGATCAGAAGCAATTCTAGAAAGGTGAGTGACGGTAACCGCAGGGAACAAATGAAACCACTGAGCTGTAGCCATAGCTCTATCCAGCCTCTCCCAAACACGAGCAGAACCCTGCCGATTATTACACCAGGTAAATTGGGGTCCAGAGTACCCCAAATCCAGCAATCCAGCAGAATCAATGAAAGATCTGAATTCATTTATGTCAGCTGAGCCAGTAACCCGTCTACCCCCTCGTTTCTCATTAGGCTCCGTAATGCAATTGAAATCCCCAGCAATAACAGAAGGAATACCTTGATCAAGAAGGGAACGAAGTTCAGACCAGAGAATCCTTCTCTCCCGATAGTCAGTACTGGCATAGACAGCCGATAAGAGCCAAGGGTCAGAAGCACCTTCAAGATAATCATGCTTATCTGCTGACTACACTAATGAAAAGCATCAATCGTAACCGCAGAGGAACGCCAAAGAGCCAACATACCTCCTGACAATCCTTCAGCCTCCACAGCATAAGAGGACCAAGATCGGGCCATCTGCTTACGAAACCGAGCCAGACTCTCACCCGACAGTCTCGTTTCCAAAAGGACACATATATCAAACTTATGCAGCTGCAACAATCTTCCAAAAGAGGAACGAAAAGATGGCTTGCGAGCACCTCTCACATTCCACAGAAGAATCCTCATTTTACAGACTGGGAGAAACTAGGACCCCTCCATGGTCCTCCATCATAATGCTGTCAGCAATACCCCTACCATCGGAGGGTAAACATCAGACTGAAGATCTGAACAGACCAGCGGCCCTTCCATCTCCAAAGCTGTAACGTTTGACACGGAACCAGGACCCTGACCAACAGAACTTCCATCAACCTCCTCCGAAAAGGACCCAGTACCCTGATCAGACTGCGCCCTTGACCGTACCTGGCCACAAGGGGGTAAGTCAAGTCCGACACGAGGTAAAGATGAGGCCCCCCCTTTTTTCAACACAGAGGCCTTACCTTTTCCCTCCGGAGCACCGATTTAGGAAAAGACCTTGGAGACATAGTCACCTCCGGTCTGGCCTGTTTCAGAGAACCCGAAAACCCATCCCTACAGTCCATATGGCCTTCAGCTCCCAGCTCCAGATCAAGAGAGGAGAAGGGATTGGAAGTCTTCACCACACTGATCAGAGGAGGATCACAGGAGCTCTCCTTAGTCACTGGCTGCGGCTCCTGTTCACAGAGTTTCAATTCGGCACGCCCAGGCAGCAACGACACACCTCCCTTCCTTGAAGAAAAAGGGGACTTCATCTTCCCCGGCTGAAGCAACGCCACTCCCGACCCATCGACCGCCATCTTGGATGAGGAGATCTGCCGGCGAGCCACCTTCACCGGAGTCTTCCAAACATCACGCCGGCCCTTCGTCCCAAGCGAAGCCCATCCACTGTGGAAGGAGAAGCAGAGACAAAGGCTTCAGAAGACGCAGGCTCCTTCGGTTGAGAGCTCCTCCTTCCCAAAGGCTGAGTACCAGGAGCACCTCTCCGCTGCCTAACAGTTGAAAGCCAGGGCCCAAAAACGGAGGTCGAAGCCGAATCTTCCTCAGCCGAACGAGACGGGAGAGAGCAGGGACCTCCCAGATGAAGTGAACCACAGTTCCAGCAAATCCCTTGAAGATTCTCGTAAGAAAATTGTTGCCAAAACCTCTGGTTGAGACCTTGCACTCGAGCTCCTGGACGAAGAGGACGAGAAAGGTCGATCCGCAGGCAGACCCGAGCGAAGCCTCCTCCTCTGTTCTTCGCCAGGGTTGCAGCATCAGTACATACGAATTCCCCCGCCATTACCAGGATTGATTTGAGGAAATCAACTTTCCAGAACTCGAGGGAAGGTTCGGCAGCCGGACCCAGACCAACGCCGACGAGATAGAGTCCTCAGCCGGAGAGAAATCCGGCCGCCATCCATCGATGCCAATAACCTGACCGTTGATAACCCACGGCCGTTGCATCACTAACTCCCGAGCTTCGGGAGATTCGAAACGAAAGACATGGCAACGGAAAGCCATGCTGGTCGGAACAATTTCTCCCGGAACTCCGGCGCGCCGAAATTCCCTGAGGAACGCATCAGCCAGAACCCAACGATGATAGGAGCGAGCGATGATGGCTGTCTGCTTCCATCCGGCCACCTCCTCTGCAAGCTCCTCTGCTGGGAGGGTCACAACCTCAGGGAAAGCAGCCTCCAACCTCGCCACAGTAGCCGGCGACGGGGACGAAGCCACCAAAACAAAACCTCCTTCCGCCGCGTTCCTCCCGAAGACCGGCCATCATTAGCCGCATCCGAGGCCATAGGAAAGACAGAGAGAGCAAAAAGGAACTCCTGAGCAGTGGCGAAGACCAGTCGACAACGATCGCCGAAAGATCGGGGAAGAAGCAAAGAACTGCATGAATCTTAAAGCACATAAAGCTAAGAGAACCGGAGCATAAGCTGCATGATTCTTAAAGCACGAAAAAAAAGATACAACAAATTTTTCTTGGATCGGTTAAAAAGTGGGAAGTGGAGTCATGGAGGGGACAAGAGTTTAAAGAGCAACCCCTTTGATCTGGATGAGCTAGTTGTATAGCTTCATTCACAGCAATCGTTCAGTGATGTACTCGTATAAATAGAAGTATATTTAAATAGTCATCCATATTTAGCTTGATGGCACTAGAAGCTGAGAAAAGTCTTGCTGCATTAAATCTTCATATGCGCGCATATTGCCATATGTGCCAATATTTAATGGGTCTTGTTGTCGCTGGAATCCGCTCTCCGACTCGGGCGCGTCCGGTCTCCTGATCGAGCTCCCTCCTGGGCGGACCTACAAGGAAGCCTACACGCGGGAGGCGCTGGGGGTGGCCCTCCGCGGAAGACCCTTCGACGTTCAAGTCAGTAAGGGACCGACGGGCAACAAGATGAGAGGAGAAGGCTCTCACCGAAGAGTTCCTCCAGAGAGCTCTGGGCAGAGCAACAATGGCGGAATAGAGGGCTAAGAGCGGTAGAGTGAGCAAGTGCGCAGAGAGAAAAGAAGGGGAATAGCGTCCGAGAATGCCCGCGTACCTCAGGGGGTCTGGAACTGCAGTATTTATAGAGGATCACCTGATCGTTAGGGAGGAGCGTCGTGGGCCCAAAGGTCGTTGGGATTTGAATCCAGTTTGTTACGAGTCTGGTAGGATCCGTATCCGGTTAGTTAGTGGATCGATAGCTGAGAGAGCTTGTTGCTGCCTAGGGGTCTGACGGGGGCGTAGGTCCCAAAGTGTTAGGCTCCCTTAGGCCACTTTCTGATATGATTTCCGCTTAGGATCTCGGGAGTTTGGGCTTTCTCGCGTGGAATTCTGCGGAGGGGGTAGTGTCGCTCGGACTGAGCTGAGCTAAAACGGCAGCCTGGCAATCAGGGCCAAGGAGGGAGATAGGTCGGTTAGAAGAACCGACAGACGAAGGTCGATAGCTCGGCTGGGGCCGAGAGACGGGATAGGTCGGCTGGAGGAGCCGACAGATGAAGGCCGATAGCTCGGCTGGGGCCGAGAGACGGAATAGGTCGGCACCTCGAGGACCCCTGGTTTGGTGAGGGGCTGGAGCATCTCAATTCACCGACCTATCCTTGGCGGGCGTCGCTCAATCGAACGGGAATCAGGGCTGACCTTAGCCGCGTGCACGATTAATGACGCATGATGATTTTACCCCCTAACAGGTCTTATTGTGCATCGCATACATGACGACATGCATGAACGATTAATTTATGCATCCGATGCGTGCTTGTTGCATCGAAATGTGATGCAGCAAGTTTTTTTCTTAGAAGCTGAGGTGAGGAGGTAGTTAACCCATTTTTAAGGAATGGTTATGACACCTATCTCTTAAGTAGAATTTTTTTCATCACGTTCTTCTGTCTCGTAGAGAATCATAAATTTTTGTCCTATACCATCTTAATTCCATCCTTTCTGTTTCAGTCTTCTCGTATATGAATTTTTTAAATGATTTTATAAGTATAAAAGTATATATATAATTTAATTATAGAACTGGTAGAATGAAAATGGTGGTGAGGCAGGATATATTTATTTTCATTTTCGTTAAAAAAGATGTGAGGTGAGAAGGCTTAACTGACGTCCTTTTAGAAATAAAAATGAAGCTCACTTGCCATCAAAAATAAAATATTTTATTTTTATCTCTTGAATAAAGAATAATAAATTTTTATTTCTGCTCTATCATTCTTCTATCTTTATTCAAATATACTTTTTTTTTTATAACACATATGAATTTGCAAAATAAATAAATAAATAATATATATATATATATATATATATATATATATATATATATAATTTATTATAGCATTTAAGAATAAAGTTAATAAAATAATCTTCACCTCTGTCTTTAGTTTTATGAAAGGCAGATTTTTTTTTTTTTTATTTTTTGTCCTCAATGAGTTGAATAGATCGGCTCTACCCATTACAGTGGCTTTTGTAGTTCTCCACGGGCTTCATTGAATTTGGTGGCCATATCCGGGCCTAATCCTCTGCACTGAGGATCAACTCCACCAAACTTCGTTCTCCAAACGCGTATTATAGGTACTTCCATTTTCCAATGCATCTTTCTTAGAGAAAAATTAAACTTTTGTTTTCTTTGATGACAGAAGATGAGCAACGCAGTGGATGAAACTTGAAAGTGAGAATATAAGTGCTAATTTACATAAATTTTTAAGAAATTTTATAACTAGAAATGCAAAAGATTGGATGTCACTTGGTTGGGGAATTCGGAATACCCCCAAGATCACGGCTATAGCGTATATGAGTAATACAAAAAAAAAAAACTTTTATCATTCTAATGTATGAGTACAAGATCATACCTTCAGATTTGAACTTTGGATCACTTTGATTCGATTGCTCGACCTCAACCTTTAGCCTTCCGCCGTATTCCCGGAAATACCTTCTTTCTCTCACAAGATAGTGAAATCTCTTGGCCGTCCTAGGGTTTCTTGTTTTTCTTTCTAAAAAAAAAACGTTCACCCTAGCAACCAACTGAGAGGGTATTTATAGGGCTACAACAGGGACCAATAGGCAAATATGAAAAGGACTTCCCACGTAATTAAATCTTCCAATCCTATCCCGGTTAGGATTCAATTACGTAAATTACAATTCATTCCACTAAAGAATTATAATTGTACTCCTAATCATATTCGAATTTATATTTTCGAGCCTTTAATATTAAATACTTATTATCTCCCCACGTTAAGATTACAGATATCCATCAATTAAATTTAATTACTGACAATATAATTTAATTGGCTTTTATTATCCTTGAGACCTATCCACTTAACTTATTTGATGTATCGGATTCAAAATCCACTTGCAAGATTTGATACAATCAAAACTTATAAGCTTCCTCAAGGGGATATCATCAATCCAATTTATCAGGACGTGGTTTCCTTCAACTATTAATATTCACCATATATATAATGTTATTGCCCAACCCACTGAGTTTATTGACTCATATAGAATCTCACTCTATATGTAATCAAAGCAATAATCACTACATACACGTGTCTAGAAATAGAATTCGGATTAAGAGCATAAGTAATCATAATATTCATGAGGTTTAAATTATTTTATAAAGTCAGTATAAAATAATTAACTCAACTGGGTCCTGTTCAATACACACAAAGTGTACTAGCACAAATAGTTAGAATAAACCATTCCCCGTAGTCAAGACAGACCTACTAAAAATTTGTGCTACAGTTCTACTGATGGTGTGTCCAATTCCATCTAAAACTGTGAACAATAAACTTGTATTCCAAAAGAACCGATGATCTAGTCTTCTTTGTGTAAGCCGTACTCTACACACTAGATCAAATACTCTTTGTAAATACTAGACACATGCACATATATAGTAAATGGCATACATTGCTCAAAATGAATTCTCATTAAAATATAAAGACATAACTTAAAGCATATCTTTTAGTCTATATCTTTATCAATTTGGTGGTAGCTCAAGAATACAACTCACTGCTCTTGCCCAAAAGAACCTCTCTAATGGGACAATGCATCATATGATGGTGGTTGGTAAGGTAATAGAAGCTAAGAGCGAATTCATTTGCCCATATACAATAATCAGAAAGGATCTTAGCAGAATATCTTGATAAATTCATTGTGAAATGAAATCAACTTTTTTTCTTTTTCATTTTCCAATCTTAAAAGGTCAAGCAGGCCAAATGATCCTAGTTAGGGACAAACCCCACAGAAAACTTATTTGATATTATTTTTATTTTTAAAATAAAAAATAAATTTTAATGCAAAAAATAAGTTTGGTTACATTATTTTTACTTTTAAATTTTAAAACTAATTTTTATTAATCATGAAGAAAATGGAAGTAATCTTTTTTTTTTTTGCTTCCACTTCTTTTAAAAGTAACTTTTTTTTGAAAACCAAGATAATTTTCTGAAAAAATAATAATAAATATTACAAGCATATAATAATAATATATATTAATATATTTATAATTATATAATATTATTTATTATAATATATACAATATAATATGATATTATTATATCATATTATATTATATTATATATAAGATGATGTTAAATATAGTATTACATTTGTAGGATATGTAAGGTTACAATTAATTGGAAAGAAATTATAAAAAAATAGCTACCAAATATGTCTTTGTTGTCATAATTATAAAAAAATAAAGAAATAATAATGATTATTAAATGCATTTTTATTAAATATGTAGATAAATAAAAATAAAAATTATATTTTAATTTTTTAAAAGAATGTAAATGTGATGCCTAATGTAGTTTAAGACTACCCAACTATCTACCTAAATAGATTGCGTGCAAGAAATTTCTATCATTCTTTTTTCTGTAAATATGTTTACTATATTTTTTATCTTTATTTAATTAAATCCCATATTATTAGTACTGATGACGCCAAGTCACCTTCTTCAAGCGTCGGGGAAGACGAACGTTCCTCTCACCATACCCCTGCAAGAAAAGTCCCCGGAGACCGAATGCTCCGATGGGGATCCTCCGACGCTCAAGTTAGTTACTTGGGATCAAACAAGAACTGCTCAGCAGAAGAGAGCTGAGACAGTTAGGGTTTTGCTCGGAGGAAGAAAGCTAGAAAACAAGAGTTCAAATATCCTTACAGTGAGAGCATGCTTTTATCCTGTTCGGATGTTCCCTTTCTATTCCCATCATCACTGATTCTTAGGAGCCCAGTTCAGTAACGAACAAAATACGGGGCCGACGATGACAAATTGTACTGTTATCGTACACACCGGATGCATCATGAGTTACCTGTCAGTACGACCTCACAGATATCTCGCGTCTGGGGTAGCATCTGGTGCGCGTCACCTGCTGCAACAGGCAGGTGGTAATCCGCATACCGTAACGGGCTATGGCCATGCACAGTGACTAAGATACAATGGATCATACGCCGTTATGAGGCATGGCCACCCTCTGCCACGGATGTGCGGTGGATTATGTGAGCACGTCAGGTGGCCCAGAATAACCTGACCATGCGCCAGGGATTGAGATGCCATTCGTGCGCCCTGAGACTGAGTAGGAGGTCCCGGGGGTTAATGTACTGTCCATGTGCCCCGAGACCGAGAGGTAGGTCTCGGGGGTTGAGATACTGTTCATGTGCCCCGAGACCGAGAGGTAGGTCTCGGTAGGTCTCGGGGGTTGAGATACTGTTCATGTGCCCCGAGATCGAGAGGTAGGTCTCGGGGGTTGAGATACTGTTCATGTGCCCCGAGATCGAGAGGTAGGAACCTGGCCCCTTGTGACTATTGTACAGACCGATTTCCTAGTGACCGACCTCAGATCCTGATGAGGACATCAGTTCAGACCATAGTTCGGGTCAGTCGAACCAGTCCTTGGATGTTCCTGTACCAGCAACCCAGAGTCAGCAGGCCACGTCAGGGAAGACCACACCAGATAATCTACGAAGGTCCAAGAGGTTGCAGAACAAACGGGCTTAAAATTTTATGTGTCGGACTGGGCCCAAACTTGGCTGGTCACATGGAAACGGACTGCTGATTCAAAGTCATTGCCTTTGGCAATGAGCTGCTGTGGATTTTGGCCATCCGGGCTCGTCTGATAGGAGTTTTGGGCCTGTTTTCGTTTTTAATGGCATAGTTGTAATTTTTCTGAACTTATGATGTTAGGGTTTTCTCTCTTATTTAAGTTGGTTTTGGGCGGCCGTCAGAGGCAGAGAAGAAAGACGCTGTTTTAGATTTCCTTTTTTTTTTCTCTTGAATAAAGATGAATGTTTTTTTTTTTTTCTGATTCAAAACAATTGAATTGAAAATTCAATTGCTCTTCCTTTAAATTTCGGATTGTGAGTGATCAAAATTCGAAATTTTCCCCTTTTCTTGTCAAGATTCGAACCAAACCTGGACGAATTCTTTCTCGCAGATTAGATCGTTCTTGAGTTGCAGGCGTTTTGAATATCGCCCTGCATCAACTTGGTATCAGAGCCTTGATCCATTCCTTCCATTACCGCCTTGATCCATTCCTTCCATTACCATCTTGATCCATTCCTTCCAAACCCAAATATCAACCCTAACCGAAATTTGATCCAATGGAGCAGAAGAACAATGATCAATCCCTGAGAGACGCCGTGAGAGATGCTATGCAAGACGCCATGCGAGACCAGCACCAGGTGATGCAACAGATGATGCAAACCATGCAGGCGATGATGGCGCGGCTGGAGGTGCAGAATCGTGCCCAACCCCTTCGCGTGGAGGAGCGTGATGAAATTGATGAAGGTAGGGAGAGGGGTTTCGAAAATCTGGAGGCACCACCAATTCGAAGAGGGCAACAGAGGCCTGATGTTGGACTTCCAAGGTATGTCGATCAACCTCCCTATTTCGAAAATCAGAATCGGTGGGAAGCAGGCTTCAGGGTCGAAATTCCAGAGTTTAAAGGAGGAATTAACCCAGACGAGTATGTAGATTGGACCCTTCAGGTCGATGATGTTTTTCGTCTGAAGGAGGTGCCCTTAGACAAGCAGGTACCGCTTGTCACAATTCGATTCAGAGATAGGGCTGCTGCTTGGTGGCATGCGCAGCACTATCGTAGATATATGGATGGGAGACCTCCATTAGCGTCATGGGCAGCGCTAAAGCAGGAGATGAACAGGGAGTTTTTGCCTCCGAACCATGAGCAGATTTTGTATTCGAAGTTGCATGGTTTGACGCAAGGTAGTCGGAGCGTCGAGGAGTACACAACTGAATTTTATCGATTGGTTGCACGAAATCGGTTGATTGAGGCTGAACCGAGATTGATAGCCATGTATCTTCATGGCTTGCGGCTGCCAATCCAAGATGCACTGGCTGTGCATCGAATTGATAGCGTAGGAGATGCGCATATGAGGGCTCAGGCAGTGGAAAAGAGCTTGATGAGAAACAGGGGGTTTCAGAGCAGAGGGGGTTTTACTACGGGCCAGAGTTCAGGGCAGAATTCAGGGGGCAAATTTATGCCTCCAGTAGCGAGGCCGCAGGCATCAGTACCTCCAAGACCAACAGGGTCGAATGGAACCTCAGGTTCTCAGGCGAGAGTGGGCAGCAACAGGGCTAACATTCGGTGCCATCGGTGTCAGAATTTGGGGCACTATGCCAATGAATGCCCCAAGGCGCGAGCTCAGTTGTATATGGAGGATTATATGGAGGACGAAAATGGAGGAGAGTTCCCTGAGGATGAGGAATTTAATGATGAGCTGTGTGTTATTGATCCGGACCATATTCAAGGGGAGAGCTTGGTGATACGAAGAATGTGTCTGGCGCCGAGATCAGATGAAGATTGGCGTCGGCATGACATCTTCACAACGAAATGTTTTGTGGCTGGCAAAACATGTCGTGTTATCATAGACTCCGGCAGTTGGGAGAATGTGATAGCAGAGGAGGCTGTGAAGAAGCTGGGGTTGCAGACAGACCCTCACCCACATCCATATAAGCTCGGTTGGGTGAACCGAAATGCAGACATTCAGGTCAGCCGAAGGTGTAAGTTGTCACTGTGTTTTGGTCCTCATTTCGAGACAACTATTGAGGCGGATGTTGTTCCAATGGATGCTACTCACATCATACTGGGGCGTCCGTGGCAGTTTGATAACAGGGCAGTGTACAACGGGTACACCCACAGTTATATGCTGCGTCCAGATGGGAGGAAAGTTATTTTGAAGCCGCTTCAGGAAGTGAGTGGACAGAATACAGTAATTTGTTTACCAAGCACAGAATTCGATGCGAGTTTGGATGGAGAGGATGTTTGTTTTGCTTTGGTGAGCAAGTCAGGAGACTTCGGCGTGGAAGAGGAGCAAAGGCCAAATATGATTCCTGAGGAGTTGGTGTCTATCTTGGAGGAATTCCGAGATGTTGTATCAAAGGAGCTACCGGCTGGATTACCACCTCTCCGAGATATTCAGCACGGCATTGACCTTATTCCGGGCTCAGTGTTGCCGAATAAGGCTCATTATCGGATGACACCGCAACAGCATGAGGAATTGAGGAGGCAGGTCCAAGAACTTTTGGACAAGGGGTTCGTACGGGAGAGCATTAGCCCGTGCGCGGTGCCAGCCCTTTTGGTACCGAAGAAGGATGGTACGTGGCGCATGTGTGTCGACAGCCGCGCGGTTAACAAAATTACTGTGAAGTACAGGTTCCCGATACCGAGGTTGGACGACATGCTTGATCAGTTGAGTGGTGCTAAGGTCTTCACGAAGATTGATTTGAAGAGTGGGTACCATCAGATAAGGATGAAGCCTGGAGACGAATGGAAGACAGCCTTCAAGACTAAGGAAGGGCTGTATGAATGGTTGGTAATGCCATTCGGGTTGTCCAACGCGCCGAGCACGTTCATGCGCGTAATGAACCAGGTTTTACGTCCATTTCTTAGCTCATTTGTGGTTGTCTACTTTGATGATATTTTGATATACAGCAGGACAGCCGAAGAGCATGTGGGCCATGTGGCACAGGTTTTGTCAGTGTTACGTGAGAACCAGTTAGTTGCTAACCCAGAGAAGTGCATTTGGATGGTTGGGAGACTAATTTTTCTGGGGTACGTTGTGACTGGAGAGGGGATTCTCCCAGATAGGAATAAGGTGCATGCAATTGTGGAATGGCCAGTACCTTCAACCTTGACAGAATTGAGATCCTTTTTGGGTCTTGCAGGGTTTTATCGCAGGTTTGTCAAGGGGTACAGTGAGCTGGCTGCACCTTTAACGGAATTGTTGAAGGGAGCCAGATTCGGGTGGAATGATGCCGCACAGGAGGCATTTGATGGGCTGAAAGTCAGATTGACCGAAGCTCCTTTATTGGGTCTTCCTGATTTTGATAGAGTTTTTGAGGTGGATTGTGATGCTTCGAAGACTGGAATTGGGGCAGTGCTTAACCAGGAAGGAAGACCAGTCGCATACTTCAGTGAGAAGCTGGGAGGAGCTAAACTGGCTTATTCGGTTTATGATCTGGAATTGTACGCCATTGTGAGATCCTTGCAGCATTGGCGCCACTACTTGATTCAGCGGGAGTTTGTACTGTATTCAGACCATCAGGCGCTGAAGTTCTTACAGGGTCAGCATAAACTGAGTTCAAGGCATGCGAAGTGGGTGAGTGCCTTGCAGGAATACACTTTCAGCATCAAGCACAAGTCTGGTACGTTGAATAGAGTGGCTGATGCTTTGAGTAGGCGGAGCTTGTTGATTGGCGCTATGCATGTGTACACTCTCGGCTTTGAGAGTGTAAGGGAGGACATTCGTGTGGATGAGCACTTCAAGGAGATTTTGGCCAAAATTGAGGCGGGGGAGCGAACTGATTTCGTTCTCCATGATGGATATTTGTTTCGAGGTAACTGCTTATGTGTTCCTGATACGTCTCTTCGTGTGTTGATCATCCAGGAACTGCATAACCAGGGTCACTTCGGAAGGGATAAAACAGCCTGGTTGATTCGGCAGCGGTTTTATTGGCCTGGTCTTGACCGAGATGTCAAGGCTTTTGTGAAGAGGTGCAGGTTGTGTCAAGAGTCGAAGGGGACAGACACGAACCAAGGTATGTACACGCCTTTACCTATCCCAGAGGCACCATGGCGAGATGTTTCTATGGACTTTGTTGTAGGATTGCCACGGACAGCAAGGGGACTGGATTCGATTATGGTGATTGTGGATCGGTTCAGTAAGGTGGCGTGTTTCTTGCCATGCAAAACCACTTTTGATGCGTCAAAGGTTGCTGACTTATATTTTGCTTCAGTGGTTCGACATTTTGGTATACCGGCATCCATAGTGTCAGACAGGGACAGCAAGTTTATGGGACACTTCTGGCGAGAGCTGTGGAAGAAGTTGGGCACAAAGTTGAAATTCAGCAGTCCTTATCATCCTCAGACGGATGGACAGACTGAAGTTGTCAACCGTAGCTTGGGTAATCTGTTGCGGGCAAATGTGCATGAATTCAGGAGCTGGGATTTGTGTTTGCCGAAGATTGAGTTTGAGTTCAACTCTTCAGTGAACCGTTCTACAGGGTTTGCTCCGTTTCAGATACTGTTTGGGTTCTTGCCAAGAGGTCCTTTGGATGTTCTGCCAGTTGAGTCGCCAGAGAAGATGAGTCAGAAGGTTGAAGATAGAGTGTCTGACTTGCAGGAGATACATGCGACTGTTAGAGCCAAATTGGAGCAGACTTACGCCAAATACAAGGCGAAAGCTGATCAGCAGCGTCGGCAACAGTCCTTTGAAGTGGGCGATTTGGTATGGGTTTACTTACCGAGGGAGCGGTATCCACAGGGAGCTTTAACGAAGCTCAAGCCGAAGAAGATAGGTCCATGCCAGGTATTGGAGAAATTTGGTGACAATGCCTATCGGGTTGAGTTACCAGATGATGTCTTCATTTCGGATGTGTTCAACATTCGGCATCTGACCCCTTATGCAGGAGAGAATTCGAGCTTGAGGTCAAGCTTTTCAGAGGAAGGGGAGAGTGATGAGGACATCAGTTCAGACCAGAGTTCGGGTCAGTCGAACCAGTCCTTGGATGTTCCTGTACCAGCAACCCAGAGTCAGCAGGCCACGTCAGGGAAGACCACACCAGATAATCTACGAAGGTCCAAGAGGTTGCAGAACAAACGGGCTTGAAATTTTATGTGTCGGACTGGGCCCAAACTTGGCTGGTCACATGGAAACGGACTGCTGATTCAAAGTCATTGCCGTTGGCATGAGCTGCTGTGGATTTTGGCCATCCGGGCTCGTCTGATAGGAGTTTTGGGCCTGTTTTCGTTTTTAATGGCATAGTTGTAATTTTTCTGAACTTATGATGTTAGGGTTTTCTCTCTTATTTAAGTTGGTTTTGGGCGGCCGTCAAGGCAGAGAAGAAAGACGCTGTTTTAGATTTCCTTTTTTTTCTCTTGAATAAAGATGAATGTTTTTTTTTTTTTTCTGATTCAAAACAATTGAATTGAAAATTCAATTGCTCTTCCTTTAAATTTCGGATTGTGAGTGATCAAAATTCGAAATTTTCCCCTTTTCTTGTCAAGATTCGAACCAAACCTGGACGAATTCTTTTCTCGCAGATTAGATCGTTCTTGAGTTGCAGATATTTTGAATATCGCCCTGCATCAGATCCCCATACAACGCCATATTCGGCAGGCCTGGTTTAATGTCCCTCAAGGCAGTTGTCTCTATCCCGCATCTGTCTATGAAGTTCCCCACCGAGCGAGGAGTTGGGGTGGTTCGGGGAAGTCAAGCCATGGCTCGGCAATGCTTTGTTACGAGCCTTCAGTCTAGAATGCCGAAGGTTGACGGGCTAGACGCTCGCGAGGACTTCGCCGAACAGCGGGGAGAACCGGCAGAGGAATTGGAGGAGGTACCATTGGACGAAGATCAGCCCGACCGAACCACAAGGATCGGGTCGCTGCTCGAAGGAGAGTCTCGGCACAGGTTGATCAGATTCCTCCAAAGCAATGCCGACATCTTCGCCTGGACCGCCTCCGACATGCCAGGAATCAACCCCAAGATCCTCGTCCATCATCTCAATGTCGACGATATGCACAGGCCTGTTAAGCAGAAGAAAAGAAGCTTCACCCCAGAACGAAAAAAAGCCATTGAAGAGGAGGTCGACAAACTCATCAGGGCTAATTTTGTCCGAGAGGTGAGTTATCCAAGCTGGCTATCAAATGTCGTCATGGTGAAAAAGTCGAACGGCAAATGGAGGATCTGCATCGACTTCACCGACCTCAACAAAGCCTGCCCGAAGGACAGCTTCCCCTCCCTCGGATCGACCAGCTCGTGGATGCCACCTTAGGCCACCAGATGCTGTCATTCATGGACGCCTATTCAGGATACAATCAGATCTGAATGGCCCCTGAAGATGAAGAAAAGACCGCCTTCATAACCGACCGAGGTACTTATTGTTACCGTGTTATGCCTTTTGGTCTTAAGAATGCAGGGGCAACCTGCCAGCGGCTGGTTAACAAGGTGTTCAAGGAGCAAATCGGCCAGAACATGGAGGTATACGTGGACGACATGCTGGTCAAAAGCAAGGAAGTGCCACGACATGTCAAGGACCTCTCGGAGAGCTTTGCAACATTGCGCAAGTACGAGATGAAACTCAACCCGACCAAATGCATCTTCGATGTCAACTCCGGGAAGTTTCTTGGCTTCATGGTCTCCCGGCGGGGTATCGAGGCTAACCCCCAAAAGATTCAAGCTCTCTAGCAAATGGTGCCCCAGCATCTGTCAAAGAGGTCCAGCGCTTAACCGGGAGGATAGCGGCCCTTAATCGCTTTGTGGCATGGTCGGCCGAGAGATGCCTCCCCTTCTTCAAAACTCTCCGATCGGCCAAAAACTTTCAGTGGACTCCCGAATGCCAGAAGTCATTTCAAGACCTCAAGAAGTACCTCGGCTCGCCCCCGCTCCTCAGTAGTCCGGCCCCGGGAGAGATCCTATTTTTGTACCTGGCCATTTCGGAGGGTGCAGTTTGTTCGGTGCTAGTCAAAGAAGAAGGCAAAGTCCAAAAGCCGATATACTATGTGAGCAGGCTGCTCCGCGATGCGGAGACGAGGTACAGCAGGATTGAAAAGATGGTGTTGGCTTTGATCACCTCAGTTCGAAAGCTACGGCCATATTTCCAAGCACATTCGTGACGGTCCTGACTGACCAACCCATCAAGGCGGTGGTCCACCGTCCCGAAACATCGGGAAGAATGACCAAATGGGCCATCGAGCTAAGCGAGCATGACATACATTTTCAGCCTCATCCGGCCATCAAAGCCCAAGTACTGGCCGACTTCCTCCTCGAGTGTACCATCCCGGAGGACGGTTCTACCCCAGACTCCCTTGAAGAGCCAAAGTCTGGAGCCCGGTGGCTCCTCCACGTCGACGGGTCATCCAATACCCATCACGCCGGTGCGGGTCTAGTTCTTACCAGTCCTGAGGGGATGATCTTCGAATATGGCGTCCGATTCTCCTTCCCGGCTTCCAACAACGAAGCCGAGTACGAAGCTCTGTTAGCCGGTCTCCGGATCGCCTGCAATCTGAAGGTGGAAAAGCTCGACGCCTTCACTGACTCTCAGCTGGTAGCCGGCCATGTTCGGGGAGAATTTGAAGCCCGGGAGCCGAACATGGTTCGATATCTTCAGGAGTACGGAACCTGCTCCCACATTTTGTCGAGTTTGAGATCATTCAAATTCCCAGATCTGAGAATGCCCGCGCCGACCTACTCTCCCGATTGGCGACCGCGGAAACAATGGATGCCGAGCAAAAGTTCCACTTGGAGACCCTGGAAAAGCCGAGCATCGCGGAAGCCGACCGAGTGATGCAGGTCGAGGCCGAACCATCCTGGTTCGACCCTATCCTCAAATATCTCAAAGAGGGGTCGCTCCCGTCCGACCGAAGAGAGGCCAGAAAGCTGAAGTTGCGGGCCATCCACTACGTATTGGTTGACAACCAACTTTACAAGCGGTCTTTTTCCATGCCGCTGCTTAGATGCCTTCGCCCATCCGAGGCAGACTATGCTCTACGCGAGGTGCATGAAGGGATTTGCGGCAGCCATCTGGGAGGCCAATCTCTATGCCACAAGGTGCTGCGACAAGGCTATTACTGGCCGACCATGCAAAAAGACGCGGACGATCTAGTCCGAGCCTGCGACCCCTGCCAGAGGCATTCGAGCGTCCAAAGGCTCCTTTCCGCCGAGTTAGTTTCTATATCCTCTGCTCGGCCCTTTGCCAAGTGGGGGATGGACATCCTCGGTCCATTCCCGCTTGCGACGGGACAACGGAAGTTCCTATTTGTCGCCATTGACTACTTCACCAAATGGGTCGAGGCGGAAGCAAGTGCACAAATTACCGAGGCACGGGCCAGAGACTTTGTTTGGAGGTCCATCATCTGCCGCTTTGGCCTCCCCCACACTATAATCACCGATAACGGCAAGCAGTTTGATAACTCCAAGTTCCGCCAGTTCTGTGAAGAACACGGAATCCGTCACCACCTTACTTCGGTCGGGCACCCACAAGCCAACGGAGCGGCCGAAGTGACCAACAGGACCCTCCTCCAGGGGATCAAAGTTCGCCTCTCCAGAGCCCAAGGCAGGTGGGCGGATGAACTACACCATGTCTTATGGGCCTACCGCACAACCCCAAGAATCCCGACAGGCGAAACCCCATTCCGAATGGCTTTCGGAACAGAGGCCGTTATACCCGTGGAAGTAGGCCTCCCATCATTGCGGGTGGAGAGTTACTCGGAGGAAGCTAGCAACGAACAGCTCCGCACCAACCTCGACTTAGTAGAAGAGGTCAGAGAGAAGGCCCGGATCAGAACGGCTGCTTACCAGCAGAGGGTGGCCCGCTACCATGCCTCCAGGGTTAGAGGAAAAGCTTTCCTACCTGGCGATCTTGTCCTCCAAAGGCTTCTGTTTCCAAACCGCTGGAGCAAGGAAAGCTGGCGTCAAACTGGGAGGGCCCATACCAAATAACGGAGATTATTGGACCGGGAACCTACAAACTGCAGGGGCTGGATGGGAAGTCCATTCCTCGGACATGGAACGCGGACAACCTTCGTAAATATTATCAATAGGGTATGTCCTCTCTGAATTCATCTTCATATGCCTCACTGCAAATTCCTACTTATCTATTTCTTCAAAACTTGGTGCGTGAATCATTATATACTGCATTGTTATAAATTGCAAGAAGAAACAGATACTGCTTACCAATCCTCGGTACAACCGAGTTATCTGTTTGAACAGAAAATCTCCGAACCTTGGCAGGGCCAAGTAAAATATTCTTCGAACCTCGGCTGGGCCGAGCAACAAATTCTCCGAACCTTGGCAGGGCCAAGTAAAATATTCTCCGAACCTCGGCTGGGCCGAGCAACAAATTCTCCGAACCTTGGCAGGGCCAAGTAAAATATTCTCCGAACCTCGGCTGGGCCGAGCAACAAATTCTCTGAACCTTGGCAGGGCCAAGTAAATATTCTCCGAACCTCGGCTGGGCCGAGCAACAAATTCTCCGAACCTTGGCAGGGCCAAGTAAAATATTCTCCGAACCTTGGCTGGGCCGAGCAACAAAATCTCCGAACCTTGGCAGAAATTCTCCGAACCTTGGCAGGGCCAAGTAAAATATTCTCCGACCTCGGCTGGGCCGAGCAACAGAATCTCGAACCTTGGCAGGGCCAAGTAAAATATTCTCCGAACCTCGGCTGGGCCGAGCAACAAATTCTCCGAACCTTGGCAGGGCCAAGTAAAATATTCTTCGAACCTCGGCTGGGCCGAGCAACAAATTCTCCGAACCTTGGCAGGGCCAAGTAAAATATTCTCCGAACCTCAGCTGGGCCGAGTAGCAAATTCTCCGAACCTTGGCAGGGCCAAGTAAAATATTCTCCGGACCTCGGCTGGGCCGAGCAACGAATCCTCCGAGCCGTGGCAGGGCCAGGTAAAAATCATTCGGGCTAAAATCCCAGCTAAAAACTGAAGTACGCAGGCCCCGATTAAAGCCAGGCAACTTCCAAATAGTCCCCGAAGGACTTCGTCCGGTTTGAAAAGGAGCGCGTTAAGCAAAAACCGTCGACGCACAAAAAGAAGCCACCATTGGCAAACCCCTTTAAGAGGCCATTAAGCCCCGCGTAATCGGCCAGAGGCCCCAAACAGAGCTAGGAGATTCCCCTCCGCTGCTGAAAATCTTTGGGTAACGCCCCTATAACCCATCGTTCAAAGCGTCTATCGACGCACAAAACGATGGGGCCACGCCAACACCCTAATTTATCACACGGATCAAGGCTATAGTTCTCGAAGAAGAAGAGGACTTCCAAAGCAGATCCATTTTTCATTTAAAAAGGGTCACATGGACAGAAAACTAAAAACAAACAGAGACCCCCGGGTCATGGTTCGGAGTCGCTCCCAGAGGCTAGCAGTTCCTCCAGGCGCTCCGTCAGGTCGGCCACTTGCTGACGAAGGGACGCGATCTCCTCTTTTTGCCGGTCCACCACCCGGCACATGGCCTCAGCCTCCCTTGAGCACACATCCATGTACTCTTCAACGACCCTTACGAGCTGCTGATTGCTCGCAAGAGTCGACGCCAATTCCAAACCATCGACAGTAACGGAGACGCGCCCCCTCTCTGAGCGCAGCAGACCATCGAGCGAGGTACGTAGCTCGCCTGACGATCGCCCCGGATAGGCCATTGTTTCAGAACTTGAGCCGATGGATGGCCGAGGCCGATATCCCTCGGTCACATTTATACTCGCTGGGCAGGTATCTCAATCGGTCACGCCGTAACCACCGACCCATAAGGGCTTGCCACGTATCATCGTTTCAATGCCTGCAGAATCCGACGTGCCGCGCCCCATCCCGAGCAAGATCGGTAAGCGCAAGCAGACTATTCGGGAATTCCCCCCGAACAGAGCATTTTCCGATCTGTCGGCCTTCGCAATAAATACTTTCAGCGCTTCCCCAAACCTCTTAAGGCTGGCCTCTTTTTTGGAAAACACGGAAGGTAGGAGTCCAGCATTCGGCCAATAACCTATCCCCTCGGGAAGAGTAGCGTCACCAATAAAAAAGCGTGACAATATACCGCCCGTTCCGCTCTGGCGCCCCTTACCAAGCGCCACGTGGGTCCAACGCTGTGGCCCACAAATGACAACTGAGTCGCTCCCCTGAGCCTGAATCTCCGAACCTTGGCAGGGCCAAGTCAGATATCTCCGAACCTCGTCTGGGCCGAGCTACTGAATCTCCGAACCTTGGCAGGGCCAAGTCAGATATCTCCGAACCTCGGCTGGGCCGAGCTACTGAATCTCCAAACCTTGGCAGGGCCAAGTCAGATATCTCCGAACCTCGGCTGGGCCGAGCTACTGAATCTCCGAACCTTGGCAGGGCCAAGTCAAATATCTCCGAACCTCGGCTGGGCCGAGCTACTGAATCTCCGAACCTTGGCAGGGCCAAGTCAGATATCTCCGAACCTCGGCTGGGCCGAGCTACTGAATCTCCAAACCTTGGCAGGGCCAAGTCAGATATCTCCGAACCTTGGCTGGTCCGAGCGACAGGTTCCCTGAACCGTGATGGGAAAAAGTACGGATTCCCTGGACTTCGGCCAAAGCCGACCCGCGATAATTCGAGCTCCGGTAAGAGCAAAGCACAAAAATACCGAGCTTCGGACCAAAGTAAGGGGCATATTTCGCCGAACGATCCCAACCGTCGCTCTTGGAAGAGCCTTAGCCCCGAAGGCAGTATGGCCCTGTTGCATTAATTAGGGCATCATTGCACGGGCTGTCTAAACCAAGACGTCCCATCCGGGACGCGCCACTTGAACTTGTACTCCCTATGCCCGAACCTACGCGTCAAACTAGGAAGTGGAGGGCATGTGTTGGGGGGTAAAAGCATCATTGCGTCAATATTCGTGCGAGGCGGCTAAGACCGACCAATTCCGTAGCTCAGCCTCTCCGGGCTACCCTAGCTCAGCCTTCCCGGGCTTCCGTAGCTCGGCCTTCCCGGGCTTCCGTAGTTCGGCCCCTCCGGGCTTCCCTAGCTCGGCCTTCCCGGGCTTTCGTAGCTCGGCCCCTCCGGGCTTCCCTAGCTCGGCCTTCCCGGGCTTCCCTAGCTCAGCCTTCCCGGGCTTCCGTAGCTCGGCTCCTTCCGAGCCTCCGTAGCTCGGCCTTCCCGGGCTTCCGTAGCTCGGCCCCTCCGGGCTTCCGTAGCTCGGCCCCCTCCGGGCTTCCCTAGCTCGGCCTTCTCGAGCCTCCGTAGCTCGGTCCCCCCGAGTCTCCGTAGCTCGGCCCTTTCGAGCCTCCGTAGCTCGGTCTTCCCCTGAACATTCCATGGCTCGCTTCCCCCCGAGTCTCCACGGCCCGGCTTCACCAAGCGATTCACACCTCCGCAGAACCTGACACGAGAGAGCCCAGACTTACCCAAATAGCACCCTAGACAAGGAATCATGTCGAGGCGTGGCCTAAAACCTATCATAACCGCCCCAGGTCTACTTAACCAGATCTCGAGACATCAAGGAGCTCTCCCAGCCGTCGATCCCTTAACAAACGGGATATGGATTCAGGCGGCCCTATAACGGCCTGATTCTGTCCGCCTCCATATCGTAACAACTCCTTAACCTTCCAGAGGACGCTCAAGATCCAGGTGACAGTCTATAAATATCAGACTCGCAGATTCCCTCAGGTACGCATCTCCTTGCACATACGCAGGCGCACCCTTTTTACACGCGCACTCCCACTGCTCTCTCTGGCAGCTCGTCGGTGCTCCTGCCCTCTGGAGTTTCCGATTGGCCGCCCCTAGAGAGGCTTCCCGGAGAGATCCACCTCCCCATTGTCTGGTTGATCGTCGATTTCTTCTCCACTGACTTGAGCGTCGGAGGGTCTTCTGCGGAGGGCCACCCCCAGCGCCTCCCGCGTGTGGACTTCTTGTGCAGGTCCGCCCCCCTCTTCCTGGAGATCGACCGCGCCCGAGTCGGAGGATGGATCCCGGCGGCAACAATACCTATTTAAATTTATCGTGCCAGTGTCTTTTTAAGGTAGTGTTTGATAGAAAAAATATTATCCATGAATAAGTGTACGGGATAGAATTTATCCCCTGGCTATCCCTAGAGATATCCCTTGGCTATCCCATTGATCCTATCAAATGCAAAAAGGGAAATCCATAGGATAACTTTTTTTTACTCTTATTTGGAGGGATAACCAGCTATTCCTGCATTTTCTAGGAAATAAATTGAGGGGATATCCCATGATCAACCATGGTTAACCATGGATTATCCCTTTGGTTAACTTTATTCCAGCTATCCCTTATAGTTATGGCTTTTGGGAATAAGAGGGGATATCCCCTCTTATCCCCTATTTCAAACACTACCTAAGGTAGTGTTTGATAGGAAAAATGTTATCCATGGATAAGTGTACGGGATAGAGTTTATCCCCTGGTTATCCCTAGGGATATCCCTTGGCTATCCCATTGATCATATCAAATGCAAAAAGGTAAATCCATAGGATAACATTTTTTTACTCTTATTTGGAGGGATAACCAACTATTCCTGCATTCTCTAGGGAATAAATTGAGGGGATATTCCATGGTTAACCATGATTAACCATGAATTATCCCTTTGGTTAACTTTATTCTCTGCTATCCCTTATAGTTATGGCTTTTGGGAATAAGAGGGGATATCCCCTCAATAAGAGTGTCACTTTATATTACCAAAGATGATATAAGCACTATTTTGTTGTGAATTTTGCACAAAAAAAAGCTACTTAATTATTGATTTTACAAAGATCTTTTTCTTTTCTTGCGAACAATAAATATTTAAAATCCTCTGAATAATTTTGTCCAAAGGTGCAGATACAACACAGGAAAAATTAGTGAGGCAGATATTACCAAATTAGCGGTTGCACAACCTTTTTCAGATGCATGCTAAGGAAAATGTGATTGATTCTTGTGAAAAATATTTAGTATAAAAGAATGAAAACCACTACAAGATTAATGATAAAAGAGAAAAAAATAATCAAATAACACTTAATCCAAGACAGAGAATGGTTTTCAGTGCATGGTTCTGCATATAGATCAAGAAAAAGTATTTATATACCACTTTCGATGCAGTAAGTTTTTATTTTTTTATCAAAATATTATAATTTTATAACTACGATGTTTTAATTTTTTTTGTTAAAATATTATAAAATTATCTTAATATTATTTTAATGAATATTATATGCATATAGATCAATAAAAAGGGGCAGTGTAACTCATGTAAAATTTATCGGATACGATGTATAAAATCTTTTTTAATCAGGTGCAAAAAATTGCAGGTCCTGTCAAATTGTTTGAGGGCAATTTAAGAACCAGAAACTAAAAGTACTGCTCATCCCCATAATAACCAAGCTGGAATCTGATAGTAATACGTAAAAAAAAAAAAAAAAAACCTCCATCAAGAAGAATTTCTCCCCAAAAAGAAAAAGAAAAACCTGCATCAAGAAGCAGGTGGAGGATGTGAATCTTCTCTCTGTGATGAACCAATTTAATTAGCTATTGCTCTCCGCAGTCCTATGCCATGCAAAAAAAAAAAAAAAAAAAAAAAAAAAAAAAAAAGAGAGATTTGATAATCAATCAAGGGTGCTATCACAAAACATTTTTTCAGCTCATTATCATTTGATGATGACAAAGCAAGAGGTAATGTGATACTGTCAAACAAAGTCTCAAGAACGAAATTAGTAGTAGCTCTCTTCATTAGATCAGGCTACTGAACAGTGAAGATGAAGAAGGAAACGGAGCTTATTCTTCCCATTTTGTTACGCACTCAGGTGAATTCTATCAATGAGAAAATTATCCGTCTCCTTGAGAATTTATTGCTTGCCGTGAGTCTTAAAGTAATGGGGTGTCAACTGGACAGAATAATTTAAATGCAATAATGATGGTAGCTGTCTTTTTTATTTTCCATTCATCATTTATCGCACATTTGCCATACCAACTATCATATCAAGCAATAGAAGTAGCTCACTCTTTATTTTTTTACATGCATCAAATTACAGAGGATCCATTGAGAGATTTTTCACGTAGAATACTTGTACAGCCTCAAATACAATGATGACTTCGTTGCATCTTAAGAATAAGGAATCTGTATCTTTTTCTCAGTTCCATAATGAAGTACAAGTATGATCCATTTATAAAATTAAAGTGGATTCAATAAAATGAAGAATTAAAGTAAAATATTATGTGAATATAGAATATCTGCTAAGTTGAAAAAAATATAAAATGAACATAAGATTGACTATGCTTTATAGTGAAGAACGTTAGATAATTAAAAAATATATATATATATATATATATATATATATATATATATATATATATATATATAAGATAAATATAATTGAAACGAGAATATTAAAATGAATGCATGATAATATAAAAAAAAGTTATAATAATAAGAAATAAAGCTATTCATAAAAAGATAAAGATAGCATCGAAGTAAGAACCAATTGAAAGAAGGATGACTGAGATGATAATATTTATAATGTAGACCTAAGGATCCATAAGTATGAAAGAATATATATATATATATATATATATATATATGATGTGACTGATCAACGCTGTTAGAGAACCATGAAGGAAGGAAACCGACGGAGCCCTTCTTTGGCCTCCAAAGGGCCCTTCGGCCATGGTAGCGTTTATGGCCTCATAAAGCCATGCGCACCCAATTACTCTGAGCTCCATGGCCAAGAGCTTCATGGCCGACAGCTCCAAGGCCGAGAGCTTCATGGCCGATAGCTCCAAGGCCGACAGCTCCATGGCCGACAGCTCTAAGGCCGACAGCTCCATAGCCGACAGCTCCAAGGCCGATAGCTCCATGGCCGATACCTCCAAGGCCGATACCTCCATGGCCGACAACTCCATGGCCGACAGCTCCAAGGCCGACAACTCCATGAACGACACCTCCAAGCTGCCAAGCTCCCTCGCCGTTAACAGTGCCATGCAAGTGAACAGAGCCTTGTACGTGAACATTGTCATGCAAGCTCATCCAAGGGCATGAGCAGGGCCACGCAAGCACTCCATACTCGACACTCTACGAGGGACAGTTGGCTTCAACTCAACATCATCCTTCTCCCCCAACGGCTGTACCTTGGGACCCACACGACCCACGAGATGAGAAATCGCAAGCTCAATGTCACACGGTCCGGCGCACTCCGTCCGTCTCGGTCTCAGCGTCGGTCTCAGCAACGGCGTCAGTGTCGGCTTCGGCAACGGTCCACTTCGACATGGCGTCGGTCTCAGCAACGGCATCGGCATCGACCTCCGCGTGGCCTTAGGCCCATCTCCTCCGCGGCCCACCTCGATCTTGGTGTCGGCTGCGGCCCGCTTCGACACAACATCGGTCTCAGCAACGGCATCGGCATCGGCATCGACCTCCGCGTGGCCTTGGGCCCATCTCCTCCGTGGCCCACCTCGATCTTGGTGTCGACCGTGGCCCGCTTCGATGCGGCGCCGGTCTCGGTCTCGGCGTCGATCTCGGCGTCGGCCTCGGCGGCAGAGGCCGACAAGCATCTGCTTGCTGCAAGGAATTCCACGTGGCTTTACCAAGATCACGGGCGGTCACCAAATATTATGAACCGGCAATTACTAAGGTCACGGACAGTTTCCAAAAAATTAAGAGGCGTACTTATGACATACGTTTAGCAGTTAGTACGCCCACCTACGAAGAATGAAAGATATTACTCGGCTGTTACCAGTGAAGGGTAAGAGGGACCCCCGAACAGGTATATAAAGACCCCAATCCCCCAACGAGGAGGGGGGAAAAAACTCAATCTCTACTCTCTCATCAAAAAATTCTACTATTCTACAAGTCACTAACTTGGGCGTTGGAAGGTCCCCACCGGAATCACCGGTCCGGGACTTTTTTGCAGGCTCCTAGAAAGGAAGACGGTGACCTTTCTACATCCTCGAAGGTCTGCAGAGATCTCATCTCACCCGACGTTCATCATACGTGATTCGGCCGCAACAGATTGGCGCGCCAGGAAGGGGGGAGCTAGTTCTCCCTGTGAAGACTCTGATTCTGCAAAGGAAGCGATGGTGACCACGCGAGCACAAGAGGCTTCCTCCAGCCAAGCAGCCGGGCACATCCCGCGAGCTGAGCATTCGGAGGCCAACCTCCATGCTCCGCCCCCTGCTCAGATGAGCCAAGCCTGACCGGCTTGATGTTCTATCTCATCAGGTCCAGGATCTGACGACGATGGTCCGGGGCTGCAGGAGCGCTATTTGCTGCTGCACCTCAAGCCCCTCCGCCCGGCGAAGGGGTGCGAGGAACAGTTCAGTCTCATCAGGAGGGACCCCGCCTGAGGCCTCCCATCACTCGCTTTCGGGAGACCGTCGTCAAGATGCCTCAAAGCGACGATGGTCTCTCCCGCTCGCCTTCGGGACCTCATCACCGAGGGGCCTCAAGCGGCGACGGTCCCTTTCCCATTGCTCGCCTCCTGAGCCCCATCCCCGAGAGGCCTCAGGGCGATGGCGGTCCCCTTCCGTCATTCTGGTCGCTCCTATCGATGCCGAGACGGATCCAGATGGGCGCGTTCCTTACCTCGGCGGCCTGCCCTAGCTTCATCTTCGATTCTTCTACAGACGACGCCCCGGAAGACTACCCGATGGCTTGACGAGTATCATCGGCGGTTGGACGAGCTCAGCCGCCAGATCGCCGATCCTCATGCAGCGGAGTATGACATCGCCCCCCGCTTTCTCGCCATATCATGGAGGAACCGGTCCCGCCCCGTTTCCGTCTCCCTCAATTGGACCCATTGGACCACCTGGAGAGCTACAAAGTCCTCATGCAGGTCCAGGGAGCGACGGATTCCCTATTATGCGTCGCCTTCCCGGCCACGCTCCGTAAGGCGGCACGCGCGTGGTACTCCCGTTGCCACCACGCAGCATCAACTCTTTCGGCAACTTGAGCGGTCCTTCCTGGCTCATTTTGATGCCTGTCGAAAGATCCCACGAGTTGCCGATAGCCTCTTTGCTGTCCAGCAGAGGAGTGGCGAGACCTTAAAGGATTTCGTCGCTCGATTTAAGGAGCAGCGCTGGAGGTATACAACCTGGAGACTCCGTCGCCACCTTGGCCCTGAAGAGAGGACTTCGCCCGTCCAGATTCGCTTATTCTCTGGATAAGAAGCCTCCGCGCTCCTACGCCGAGCTTCTGAGCCGGCACAGAAATACATCCGCGCTGACGAGGCAGATTCTTCCAGGAGGGAGCTGACAAGAACCCCGGTAACAAACCGCCGCCTTCTGACCGCGCTGGTGCGCAACCTAGGAAGCCCGAGCCTCCACGACGCTCAGATCGCCGGCCACAGCGCTGGTTCCTAAAGAGCAGTTCACTCCCTCATGGCCCCATCTCCCACATCCTGCTGGAAATCGAGGAGGAACCATATTTCAAGCGTCCGCTCCCTTGAAGTCGGGGACCCCCCGCAACAAGGAGTTTTACTGCCGGTACCACCGGACTACGGCCACGACACCGAAGACTGCCGCCATTTAAAGAAGGCCATCGAGGAGCTGGTTCAGCAGGGCCACCTGGGCAAGTTTGTTCGAAGGGGAACCCCCTGGGCCCATGGTGCCCCCATCCGGCTGGCGTGGATAATGCCCCGACTGAAAAAGACCATAGCTATGATCTCTTGGGGAACGGCGGTGGTTCGAAAGAGACAGCGCGAGGGAATAGACTCTGTAATACCTTTCTTTCGGAAAGGATTAGATGGGTAGTTAATAAGCACGACGACAGCGTCGTGGTTCCATGACTATAGCTAAACACCCTGTAAAAAGAATTTTAATTGATAGTGGGAGCTCTGTGGATGTCTTGAGTTATGAGGCTTTTGTTCGGATGAACTTATCAAGTCTTGCTTCGACCTGCCACACCCTAATGGGCTTCACGGGAGACTCAGTGAGTCGAAGGCGAAATTGCTCTCCCGGTCACGGCTGGAACTCCTCCATGTCAGAGCACAGTGGTCATAAACTTCCTGGTGGTCCGGGTCCCGCTGGCTTATAACGCCATCTTGGGAAGACCGGGGCTGAACCTGCTGGATGCCGTGATCTCCACCAAGAGATTGTTGGTAAGGTTCCCACCAACGAAGGATCGGAGAAATGAAGGGGGAGCAAAGCCCTGCCGCCCTGTGCTATCATTGTCGCCCAGTCCGCTGAGGCAGAGTCAGCGACAGCCTCTGAGTCGCTCGATCCCCGGGAGTTGGGAAGGGGGAGAGCCGGCAGAGCACCTTCTAACCCTCCCCTTGGACGATGAACCCGGCAAGGACTGTTCAGCTGGGGGCATACTCCCGGAAGAGGCACGTCGTCAACTCCTCGCATTCCTGCGGCCAACGCTGACGTCTTCGCATGGTCTTCCCGACATGCCAGGCGTCCCTGAAGAAGTAATCACCCATCGGCTTAACCTCAAGCCAGAGTGTCGGCCAATCCGACAGAAGAAGAGAAACTTCGCTCCGGACAGACAGAAAGCTATCGACGAGGAGATCCGCAAGCTTATGGCTGCGGGCCACATTCGGGAAGTCCACTACCCTGAATGGCTAGCTAATGTGGTGTTAGTCCGCAAGGCCAACGGGAGCTGGAGAATGTGTGTAGATTTCACCGACCTCAACAAGGCATGCCCCAAAGATAGCTTTCCCTACCTCGAATCGATCAATTGGTGGATGCTACATCCGGCCATGAGGTCCTCAGCTTCATGGATGCTTTCTCGGATACAACCAGATCCGGATGAATCCGGAGGATGAAGAAGCTACCTCCTTCATAACCGAAAAGGGGCTATATTGCTACAAGGTGATGCCTTTCGGGTTAAAGAACGCGGGGCTACTTACCAGAGGCTGATGAACAAAGTCTTTGAAGACAGATAGGGCGTAATATGGAAGGTATACGTGGATGACATGCTGACGAAAAGCGTTCATGCCCTTGACCACATCACGGACCTGGCAGAAACTTTTGACAATCTTCGTCGATATCAGATGAAGCTGAACCCTCGCAAATGTGCATTCGGAGTAACAGCTGGGAAGTTCTTGGGTTTCATGGTGACCCGGAGGGAATTGAAGCAAACCCGGACAAAGTCCAAGCCATCTTGGACATGAGGTCCCGCCAATAAGAAGGAAGTACAACGACTGACAGGAAGAATAGCCGCCTTAAGCCGCTTCCTATCCAAGTCCGCGGAAAGGTGTTTGCCTTTCTTCAAGGCGCTTCGCAAATCAAAGTTTCGAGTGGACCAAAGAATGCCAGGAGGCGTTCGAAGGGTTAAAGACGTTCCTATCCACCCCGCCACTGCTAGCCAAGCCGACGGGCGGAGAGGAGCTCCTTCTGTACCTTGCAGCCTCTCCGAGGCGTTAGCTCGTGCTAGTCCGTGTGGACACTGATGGCACAAAAAGGCCAGTATACTATACAAGTAAGGTGCTTCATGATGCGAGACTCGATACTCAAACATGGAAAAAGATCATCTTTGCGTTAATCGTGTCTGCCCAGCGTCTGCGGCCATACTTCCAAGCCCACCCGATCGCAGTAATCACTGACCAGCCTCTAAAGACAATTCTAGCTCGTCCGGATACTTCTGGCCGGCTGGCCAGGTGGGCCCTCAAGCTGGGGGAGTTTGATATCTTTTCCGCCCTCGGTCGGCCATGAAGTCTCAAGTCTTGGCAGATTTCTTGGTCGAATGTACTTGGGGCGAGAGTTACCAAAGACTTCCGACGGACACTCAACCCTTGGAAGCCAGTGACGATGAGTGGGTCCTTCACGTAGATGGGGCATCGAACTCTCAAGGGAGTGGAGCAGGCCTCATCTTGGCTAACCCGGATGGGGTGGTTACTGAGTGTGCACTTCGCTTCCTCTTCCCAGCCACTAATAACCAGGCGGAATATGAGGCTTTGTTATCCGGGTAAAGTTGGCTCGGGAACTTGGGGTGAAACGCCTTAGAGCTTTTACCGACTCCCAATTGGTTGCTGGCCAGATCCAAGGAGTACGAGGCAAAGGATCCCATCATGGCCCGTTACTTGGACGCGGGTTCTCAATGACTTCTCCATTCACTCACTTCAGCGTCAGCTACATTCCTCGACAAGAGAATGCTAGAGCCGATGCCCTATCCCACCTCGCTGCCTCAGCTGATGGGATGTTGGGAAAAGCTTACGTGGAGCACTAGAAGCCCCAAGCATTGATGCACCAATAGAAACTTTACCAGTGGAGCAGGAGCCTTCCTGGATGGACGCCTATGTTCAATACTTTACTGAAGGTATCCTCCCCGAAGACCCTGCCGAAGCCAGGAAGCTTAAGAGACGGGCCCCGAAGTTCTTCCTTATGGAGGAAGGCTCTACCGAAGGTCATTCTCATACCCTCCTCAGGTGCGTCGGTCCTACCGACGCCAATTATATTTTGCGAGAGATACACGAGGGGATATGCGGAAGCCATCTGGGGGGCAGGGCTCTTGCATATAAAGCTCTACGTCAAGGGTATTACTGGTTGACGATGAAAGAAGACGCGTCTGAACTTGTTAAAAAGTGTGACAGCTGCCAGCGTCACGCCAACGTCCAACATCAACCTGCGTCCCAGCTAACCCCTCTGGCTGCACCGTGGCCCTTCGCACAATGGGGCATGGACATCCTAGGACCTTTCCCCCGGCCTCCGGACAACGTAAGTTCCTAGTTGTAGCCGTCGATCATTTCACTAAGTGGATCGAGGCGGAAGCTCTTGCTAAGATCACGAAGCCAAAGTGAAGTCTTTCTTCTGGAAATCTGTGGTGTGTCGGTTTGGGTTACCACACACCCTGGTTACAGACAACGGCCGACAGTTTGATAACACGGCCTTCCGAATTCTGCGAGGGCCTAGGAATCCGTCACCGATTCACCTCCGTAGGGCATCCCCAAACCAACGGCGCAGCGAGGTGACCAATCGCATCATCCTACAAGGGCTCCGGGCTCGGCTAGATAGCTGTAAAGGGCGCTGGGTGGAAGAACTTTCCAGTGTGTTGTGGGCCTACCATACTACGCCGCGAGCACCCACAGGGGAAACTCCCTTCAGCCTGGTCTTTGGGACCGAGGCGGTCATCCCCGTAGAAATAGGGGCCCCTAGTCCCCGGACGGAATTATACCACGAAGAAAGCAACTCCAAACCAGCTAAGGGCTGATCTGGATTTGGTGGAAGAATTGCGGGATCAAGCGCATCTTCGGATGGCAGCGTTCCGTCAGCGAGTGGCCAAACACTACAACTCTCGGGTGCGGCCCAAGACATTCCGGCCAGGAGACCTGGTCCTACGAAGAGCTGAAGTATCGAAGCCAACGGAAGGGGGCAAGCTGGCACCAAAATGGGAAGGACCATACCGTGTCAAAGAGGTACTCCACCATGGGGCATATAAAGTTGAAAAACTAGACGGAAAATTGCTCCCACACACTTGGAATGCCGACAACTTACGCCGGTATTATCAGTAATATGCTACTTTCGTTAATTTGAACCCGCTTGACAGATAGCTGTTCAAAGTCTTTTCATTGCTTCCTCGAATGGTCGCTCTCTTCAACAAAGACCGGCCTCCACGTCGGCACAGAAGGCCGGCCTCCGCGTCGGCACCAAGACCGGCTTCCATGTCGGCACAGAAGGTCGGCCTCCGTGTCGGCACCAAGACCAGCTTCCATGTCGGCACAGAAGACCGACCTCCGCGTCGGCACCAAAGATCGGCCTCCACATCGGCACAGAAGACCGGCTCCACGTCGGCACAGAAGAACGGCCTCCGCGTCGGTACCAAAGACTGGCCTCCACGTCGGCACAGAAGACCGACCTCCGCATCGTTACCAAAGACCGGCCTCCGCATCGGCACAAAGACCGCCTCCGCGTCGGCACCAAAGACCGGCCTCCGCGTCGGCACCAAAGACCGGCCTCCACATCGGCACAGAAGACCAACCACCGCGTCGACACCAAGACCGGCTTCCACGTCAGCACAGAAGACCGACCTCCGTGTCGGCACCAAAGACCGGCCTCCACGTGGCACAGAAGACCGGCCTCTACGTCGGCACAGAAGACCGGCCTCCACGTCGGCACAGAAGACCGACCTCTGCGTCGGCACCAAAGACCGGCCTCCGCGTCGGCACAAAGACCGGCCTCCGTGTCGGCACCAAAGACTGGCCTCCGCGTCGGCATCAAAAAGCCCTAGCCATCCAGGCACCAAAGACCGGCTTCCACGTCGGCACATAAGATCGGCCTCCGCGTCGTCACCAAAGACCGGCCTCTGCGTCGGCACCAAAGACTGGCCTCCATGTCGGCATAGAAGACCAACCTCCGCGTCGGCACAGAAGACCGACCTCCGCGTCGGCACCAAAGACCGGCCTCCACGTCGGCACAGAAGACCGGACTCCACGTCGGCACAAAAGACCAGCCTCCGCGTTGGCACCAAGACCGGCCTCCACGTCGGCACAGAAGACCGACCTCCGCATCGGCACCAAAGACTAGCCTCCGCATCGGCACAAAGACTAGCCTCCGTGTCGGCACCAAAGACCGGCCTCCGCGTCGGCACCAAAAGCCATGGCCAGCCAGGCACCAAAGATCGGCTTCCACGTCGGCACAGAAGACCGGCCTCCGCGTCGGCACCAAAGATTGGCCTCCGCGTCGGCACAGAAGACCAACCTCCGCATCGGCACCAAAGACCGGCCTCCACGTCGACACTCTAAGCCCAAGGCCTCCGCGTCGGCACAGAAGACCAACCTCCGCATCGGCACCAAAGATTGGCCTCCGTGTCGGCACTCTAAGCCCAAGGCCTCCTACGGATTCCATTCCAGCTATCCTAGGATTGCAGCACTGGTTCCCCCCGCCTTTGATTATCATGGTTCCCTAGGGGGCAGGTCATCAACCCTGCAGAAGGAGACCAATTTCTTTAAAGAAAAAGGCACCTGATGACTCCCAAATCACCCTCCAGGGTTAAAGGCTCCCGAGCATGGTTGGATCCCAGCGACTCTCGGGTCATCCTCCAAGGTTCAAAAGGCTCTCAACGGCCTCAACTTTGCCTCAACGGCTTCGTTTCAGCCTCAACAGCCTCGACCCTGTGTCAGCGGCCAACAGCCAATCAGCTATCAAGAAGCCTCAAGACAACTCACAGCTGGGAGAAGCCAACTCTCCCCAGCTCATAATTGGCGGGCATCCGCTCCCAAGCCATTAAGCCTGCAGTCGACGCCGACATCAAGCACAACACAAAGGCAAACATCTATGAAAAAGGCTCAACAACTCCCTCTACATCAGGAGTATCATTGCGGCCTCATTGGCCCTCTGCTTCCATGGCATATGGACGGGGATCCACTTCCTAACATCATGTCAAAAGTTGAAGACCCAAAGTCAGGTGGGGATCAGCCACTTGGGAGGTAACGCCCCTTTAGCCTTGCTGGAGTGGGCCCGCTTCATCCCAGGGGCGAGGGGGTATATGATGTGGCTGATCCAACGCTGTTAGAGAACCATGAAGGAAGGAAACCGATGGAGCCCCCCTTTGGCCTCCAAAGGGCCCTTCGGCCACGGTAGTGTTTATGGCCTCATAAAGCCACGCGCACCCAATTACTCTGAGTCCATGGCCGAGAGCTCCATGGCCGACAGCTCCAAGGCCAGAGCTCCATGGCCGACAGCTCCAAGGCCGACACCTCCATGGCCGACAGCTCCAAGGCCGACAGCTCCAGCTCCATGGCCGACAGCTCCAAGGCCGACAGCTCCATGGCCGACGCCTCCAAGGCCGAGAGCTCCATGGTCGATAGCTCCATGGCCGATAGCTCCAAGGCCGACAGCTCCATGGCCAACACCTCCATGGCCGACACCTCCAAGCTGCCAAGCTCCCTCGCCGTTAACAGTGCCATCCAAGTGAACAGAGCCTTATACGTGAACAGTGCCATGCAAGCTCATCCAAGGGCATGAGCAGGGCCACACAAGCACTCCATACTCGACACTCTACGAGGGATAGTTGGCTTCAACTCAACATCATCCTTCTCCCCCCAACCGCTGTACCTTGGGACCCACACGACCCACGAGATGAGAAATCGCGAGCTCAATGTCACACGGTCCGGCGCACTCCGCCCGTCTCGGTCTCGGCGTCGGTCTCAGCAATGGCGTCAGCGTCGGCTTCGGCAATGGCCCACTTCGACATAGCATCGGTCTCAGCAACGGCGTCGGCATCGACCTCCGCGTGGCCTTGGGCCCATCTCCTCCGCGGCCCACCTCGATCTTGGTGTCGTCCGCGGACCGCTTCGACACGGCGTCGGTCTCGGCAACGACATCAGCATCGACCTTCGCGCGGCCTTGGCCCATCTCCTCCGCGGCCCACCTCGATCTTGGTGTCGGCCGCGGCTCGCTTCGACGTGGCGCCGGTCTCGGTCTCGGTGTCGGTCTCGGCGTCGGCCTCGGCGGCAGAGGCCAACAAGCATCCGCTTGCTGCAAGGAATTCCACGTGGTTTTACCAAGATCACGGGTGATCACCAAATATTATGAACCGCAATTACTAAGGTCACGGACGGTTTCCAAAAAATTAAGAGGCGTACTTATGACATACGTTTATCAGTTAGTACGCCCACCTACGAAGAACGGAAGATATTACTCGGCTGTTACCAGTGAAGGGTAAGAGGGACCCCCGAACAGGTATATAAAGACCCCAATCCCTCAATGAGGAAGGGAAAAAATACTCAATCTCTACTCTCTCATAAAAAAATTCTACTGTTCTACAAGTCACTAACTTGGGCGTTGGAGGGTCCCCACCGGAATCACCGGTCCGGGACTTTTCTTGCAGGCCCCAGAAAGGAGACGGTGACCTTTCTACATCCTCGAAGGTCTGCAGAGATCTCAGCTCATCCGGCGCTCATCAAAAGTGATTTGGCAGCAACAATATATATATATATATATATATATATATATATATATATATATATAAAGGATAAAAAGGTATAGATAGATTAAAAGTTGTATGAAAGAAAGTGATAAAGAAAAATTTAAAACCTTTGCATCTTAAAGAAAATATAACTTTAAATCAAGTAGAATGAACAAAAAGGATTCATATAGCCGATTCTAACTAGTTTAAGATTAAGTCTTTTTCATTTTTATCATCATTATTATATTTCTTATTTTCTTTCAAATATAGTGATTTTATCTAAAAAATATTTTTTCATTACTTATTACTAAATTTGTTAAATTTAAAATGTGTGATTATTTTCCTTCAATCTCTTTTGCTATTACATTTATAATCCCTTTTTTTAGATATAAAAACAAATTTATAAGTAAAAAATCAATGGATTTGGATTTATGCACACTATATTTAAGCGAGAAGAAAGAGAGAGAGATTGGGTTTTGAAGAGCTAAATTAAAAATAGGTAGCCCCATATGTGATTATTTTCGAGTCAAGTGGTTAATACATGTGACCAGGAGAATAAGCTAAGTAACGTATTTCTTAAGATGCATGGAAGAATGTTTTTGGTGTAAAAAAGATAAATGGAATTATGGAAGAATGTTTTTGGTGTAAAAAAGATAAATGGAATAAAGAGAAAATTTTCTCTTATTCCCAACTTATTAATTTTTTAATGCAGTATAGACATTGTATGCATGGCTAAAATCCAACAATGCAGCATAGACATTAAGGTAGTGTTTGAAATAGGGGATAAAAGGGGATATCCTCTGGATATCCCTTCTTATTCCCAAAAGCCATAACTATAAAGGATAGGATATCCCCTCAACTTATTTCCTAGAAATGCAGGAATAGTCGGTTATCCCTCTAAATAAGAGTAAAAAAAAGGTTATCCTATGGATTTATCTTTTTGCATTTAATATGATCAATGGGATAGCCAAGGAATATTCGTAGGGATAGCCAGGGGACAAACTCTATCCCGTATACTTATCCATGGATAATATTTTTTCTATCAAACACTACCTAAGAGAACCTCTGCAAACCCATAATAAGTGCAGGATATAAATTTATATATGGTTAATTATGTTAATCACTTCATTGATTAGGATTTGGTCTTGTTCGACCTGTTCCAGTGGTTTATTGGATCTAATTTGAGGATCCATTTCCCTTTCCTTAATTAGGACATATCTTGCACCCGACTTTCGGGTTAGGATGGTCATTTTACGTCATTCTAAAACCCTAACGCTGTGCTTCGGTGTTCTCTCGACTCTTCCGTCCTCTCTTTGCTCTTCCCTTCCTCTTCGCGGGAAGCGGAAGAAATTTGAATAAAGAGGGAATAATATTCCAAGCAGCGAAGTAGGATTCTTTCTCATAACAACATCCAGGTGAAATTCTTACCATTAATCACTTTATCTATATTTTTTTCCAATTTTTCTACTATAAATTCAGTCTAGATCAATTTCCTCCCAACAACAAGCACAAAGATCCATTTTTTCATCAATTTTCAATATATTGATTGATAAAAGAGGAGAAAATGTCTGCAAAATGGCGTGCTTTGCAGCACCGGCACCGATACACTTACAGCTCGGTCGTGTTCCCCAAACCCTTTATCGAAGCCCTCAATCTCGTTCCCTCGGAAGCTTTTTCCTCTTTTGATTTCTTCTCCCATTTGAAGCATTTGATCTCCCTGAACTCCACCTACTCCCAAGTTTCTGCTGTTAAAGACCTCTCTTCTTCTTTCTCCCGATTGCTTGCCACCCCTGAAATCGCCACTGACATTTCGTTAACGGCCACTAGACTTTACCTGGAAATCTTCTTTCTTGAAAACTCCCTCCCGCTCCACCGAACGCTGATCTCCGCCCTCACAAAGAGCTCGAAGTTTCTTCCTGTGATTGATAGCTGTTTTGTGTCTCTGTGTGAGGAATATGGAGATTTGAACAAGAAGGGAAGGAAGAGGTTTTTGGTGTCTCGGGCGGCATTATCTTTGATAAGTTACCCAAAATTAGGATTTTTGAACGAAACTGTGAAGAAATGTTCGGTTTTGGCGGCGATGGATGTGGTTGTTGGGTTGGCAGGCGTAACTTCAGATATTGAAACCGGGTTTCGGCCGTCACCAGTTGTGATGGAGCAGTGCCAGGAGGCAATGTCTTGCTTGTACTACTTGCTTCAGCGGTTTCCTTCCAGGTTGTTGGCTTTGGAGGATGGGTCGGGTATTTTTGGGAGTGTTATAAGAACTATCTTAGATGTTCTGAAGTCATCAGCTTTTTCGAGGGATTGCTTGGTGGCAGCTGGTGTGAGTTTCTGTGCAGCAATTCAAACCTTTAAGGACCCAAGAGATCTCTCTGCTTTTATTTCCAGCGGGTTCTTTGATTTTAACAACGATGATAGAGGTATGGGTGATTTGGGGATGAAGAAGGTGCTTCCTGATGGGGATTTGCATTTAGAAATCAGAAATCTCTCAGTTTTGAGTAGGCTTTGTTTGTTGAGAGGGATGCTGACAACAGTTCCGAGGGATGTTCTCAATGCACGTCTCACTGAGTTGACTAGCAGTATTGCATGGACTATTTTATACAATGGAATTCTACCTGAGCTCTGCAAGTATTGTGAAAACCCCATCGATAGCCACTTCAATTTCCATGCTCTTACAGTGATGCAGATCTGTTTGCAGCAGATAAAGACCTCCATATTAGTAGAACTTACTGATTTCTCTGGAGATTATGATCCCTTTCCTGAAGATATGATCAGCCGTATACTACGGATTATATGGAATAATTTAGAAGATCCTTTGAATCAGACGGTCAAACAGGTGCACCTCATCTTTGATCTCCTCTTGGACATCGAGTCATCTAATGAAAGATATAAGTCACTCCTTTGCAAGATTGCAGGGGACCTTCTTCACTTGGGGCCCCGTTGCAAGGGCAGGTATGTTCCTTTAGCTTCTCTCACAAAACGCTTAGGTGCGAAGACTCTTCTGGAACTGAATTATAACCTCCTCTTTGAGACTGCTTATGCCTATACAGATGATGATGTTTGCTGCTCTGCCACATCATTTTTGAAATGCTTCCTTGAATGCTTGCGCGACGAATGTTGGAGCCATGATGGTATTGATAATGGATATGATTCTTTGAGAGAGTTCAGCCTGCCTCCCTTATTGCATGGACTTGTCTCTGGCAATTCAAAGCTCCGATCTAATCTAAATACTTATGCTCTTCCTGTCATGCTTGCGGTTGACACAGACAGCATATTCCCAATGCTTTCTTTTATCTCTGTTGGACCAAGCATAGGAGAGTGCAGATTCAATATGGATCTAAAGATCAACCAGTGTGTAGCCGCACTGGTCTCTTTGCTAAAGGTGTCCCGCTCACTTGCTCTTATTGAGGGGGATATTGATTTGAACCATGATTCCTTGACTCAGCAGAAAATTTCTGATCGTGTTGCTCTTGTATGTATAAAGGGAATTAATGTTAGAATTCCTGTTGAATGGTTAATCTTGGCACTGACACATGCTGATGACAGTCTACGGATAGATGCAGCTGAGTCTCTCTTTCTGAATCCCAAGACCTCTTGCCTGCCATCCTCCTTAGAGCTCAGCTTGATGAAAGAGGTGTTAGGTTTAGACCTGTGATTAATAGCAATGAGATTCCCTGTTGAACAAGAACTAGAACTAAGGATTCCTAATCCTGTTAGGTTTAGACCTTGATGAATAGCAATGGGATTCCCCGTTCAACAAGAACTAGAACTAAGGATTCCCAATCCTGTTAGGTTTAGACCTTGATGAATAGCAATGGGATTCCCCGTTCAACAAGAACTAGAACTAAGGATTTCCAATCCTGTTAGGTTTACTTCTTGAAAAAGGAGGAAGATGGGGAGGAGAAAGAAAGGGCTGCCGCCCTATGATGAGAGAAGGGAATTTTTGGGAGAAAAGAATCTGTTCTCTATTCCATCCAAACCCTAGAGACTAGAGTTTAAATACATCCACGAAGTGGGCCAGGCCCAGACTCAACAAAAAACTCCCATGGACTAAACCAATGAGATTAAACTAATCCCCAAGCCCGTGTACACCCGTGACTTGATTTAATCTCAACCCTTGGACTCAAACCCAGCCCAATACAAGTTAGCCCACCTGGGCCTTGATAGCACCACACCAGGCCCAACAATCTCCACCTTGGTGCTTTCAAGGCCTCAGCACGTCCACTGTGTCCATCAGCTTTAACAACGAAATACACTTTTGAAAACTGTCCCGTGGAAGAACCTTAGTCAGTGCATCTGCTGGATTTTCTTTGGTGTATACCTTCACCAGCTCCACCTCACCATCTTCCACCAGCTCTCTGATCCTGTGGTATCTGAGGTCAATGTGCTTCGTCCTGGCATGATAGACTGCATTCTGCGCAAGCATCAGAGCACTCTGGCTGTCACTATGCACCTGGACAACCTTCTGATCAAGTCCCATCTCCAGCATCAAGCCCTTCAGCCAAAGAGCTTCCTTTGCTGCCTCTGTGATACCTATGTATTCTGCCTCCGTGGTAGATAAGGCTGTGATGGGCTGCAGACATGATCTCCACGATACTGGACCACCAAACAGGCTGAACACAAAGCCTGTTGTGGATCTCCTAGTGTCCACATCTCCACCAAAGTCTGCATCCACATACCCATATAACTGCCCACGAGCCTCCTTGGATAAGTTGGATCTCTCAGCATCTTCTTGCTGTCCATAGCAAATACCAACCCCAACTGTACCTACCAAGTACCTGAAGATTCCCTTCAGTGCTCGCCAGTGCTCCCTACCAGGCTGCGCCATGAACCTGCTCACCTGGCTCACTGCATGGGCTATGTCTGGCCTACAACATACCATGGCATACATAAGGCTCCCAACACCAGAAGCATATGGTACCTTCTCCATCTCCTGAGCCTCCACCTCAGTCTGTGGTGACATGGTCTTCGATAAGGAAAAATGTGCTGCCAAAGGTAGTGCTGTCGGTTTGGCATCCTTCATCCCATATCGCTCCAGAATCTTTTAATGTAGCCACCCTGACTCAGATGCAGCACACCTTTGGATCTATCTCTGATGATTTCCATCCCTAGGATCTTCCTGGCTGGCCCCAGATCCTTCATCTCAAACTCCCGAGACAAAGCTATCTTCAGTTCCTGTACAGCCTTCTCACTCTTGCATGCTATCAGCATGTCATCTACATACAAGAGTAAGTACATCCTAGACCCATCATCCAGAGATTTAACATACACACAAGAATCATACTCACACCTGGAAAGTCCAATGCTCCTAACATAAGTGTCAAATCTCTTGTACCACTGCCTCGGCGACTGCTTCAGCCATACAGAGATTTCTTCAGCAAACAGACTTTCCCATCTGATCTTGGTTCTCTAAACCCTGGTGGCTGCTCCATGTAGATGCTCTCCTCCAAATGACCATGGAGGAATGCTGTCTTCACATCCATCTGCTCCAGCTCCAAGTCCTGAGCTGCTACAATACTCAATAATAGTCTGATGGAAGTGTGCCTGACAACTGGAGAAAATATCTCACCATAATCGATGCCTTCTTTCTGAGAGTATCCTTTGGCCACTAGTCTTGCCTTATACCTGATACCCTCTTGTTCTGAAGCTCCTTCCTTGCGCTGATAAACCCATTTACAACCAATGGGTTTCTTTCCTTGTGGCAGCTGGACCACCTGCCACGTATTATTGCTGTGAAGAGACTGCATTTCCTCTGCCATAGCATGGATCCACCTATCTCTATCCTGACTTTCCATAGCCTCCTCATAGGTGAAAGGGTCTCCATTCGCTGTCACCAGGGCATATGACAACGAATCCTCAAAGCCGTATCGAACTGGTGGTCGCACGTTCCTCCTGGGCCTTTGCTGTGCGATCCCAGTATCAGTCCCCTGTCCAGCTGCATCCTGCTGAACTCCCTGGCTTCTACCCCCTCTGTCAGTCCTCTCCACCTGAATCTCAAATCCTCCTGGTCCACTAGCAAATGGCACAACTGTATAGGAGGTTGTCTGACTAGTGTTACCGTGTTCTACCTCCTGTAGTCCCTGCTGTGCATCCATGCCACTTCTGTTCTGGAGGATTGAGCTCTCATCAAAGGTTACATCTCTGCTGATGACAACCTTCTTCTCCAAGGGGTCCCATAGCCGATACCCCTTGACTCCTCGCGGGTAGCCTAGGAACACCATCTTCTTAGACCTGGCATCCAACTTACTCCGCTCCCCAGCTCCAACATGCACATATGCTGTGCATCCAAACACCCTTAGATGGTTTAGGCTTGTCTTCCTTCCAGACCATATCTCCTCTGGAATGTCTCCATCTAACCTGGTGTGCGGTGACCGATTGACCAAGTAGCTAGCTGCATCTACTGCGTCAACCCAGAACATCTTTGGAAGCCCTGCCTGCAGCCTTAAGCATCTTGCCTTTTCCAATAGTGTTCTGTTCATCCTCTCAGCCACCCCATTCTGTTGAGGAGTTCCCATCACCGAGAAGTGCCTTCTGATGCCCCACTCCTCACAAAAAATCTGGAACTCCCTGCTGGTGTATTCCCCGCCATTATCAGACCTCAGACACTTCACACTTTTACCCTGCTCCTTCTCCACCTCAGCCTTCCAGATTTTGAACTTGGTGAAGACCTCTGATTTCTCCTTCATAAAGTAGATCCACAGCTTCCTTGAGAAATCATCTATCAGGGTCATAAAGTATCTGGCCCCATTCCTTGCAGAAACTGGGGCTGGTCCCCAGACATCTGTGTGTACTAACTCCAGGGGTTCAGCACTCCTAGCTGTGCTGACTGAGAACTGTACTCTCCTCTGCTTTCCCATCTGACAAGGCTCACAGATCTCCATATCTCCGCTACTCAAGTCTGGAAGCAGACCTCTCTTGCTCAGTTCTTTCATCCCCTTGTCTCCCATGTGGCCCAGGCGGTAATGCCACATCCTGTACACATCCCGGGGATCTTGCTCCACAGCTGCCACCTCAGATTTCACAGTCATCACAGAGCCCTCCATCTTGTATAGATTATTTTCCAGCCTCCTCCCTCTCATCACCACCATGGCTCCATTGGAGATGTTCAGAACTCCACTCCTGGCACGACTGCTGAAGCTGTATCCAGTCCGCTCCAAGTACCCCAGTGATACCAGATTCTTCTTGAGTTCTGGAACATGCTTCACACTGGTAAGAGTGCGCACCATACCATCAAACATCCTCACCCTCACTGTGCCAATACCTGCCACCTTGCAAGGGTGATTATCTCCAAGAGTCACATTCCCCTCCTCAACCTCTGTGTAAGTACTGAACCACGACCGGTTGGGAGTGTAATGATGAGAACAGGCTGAATCCAAGGTCCACATCTCTGTGCTGTGCCTGTGATCATCTGATACAACCAAGAGATCATCCTCCACCTCCTGATCTGCAACTGTACTCACAGACTCAGATCCTCCTTTTTCTCCCTTCTGATTTTTCCACTTAGGACAATTCTTCTTAAAATGTCCTACCTCTCCACACTTATAGCACTTCAGCTCTCTCTTGCCTTTCCTGGACTTTGATCGTCCTCCAGACTTACTTCTGTCCCTGCCCCTACCTCTGCCTGTCCTTTCCCCAACTGATAGACCCTCCTGGGGAACAGCTTCCTTGGTCATCTTCTCCCTCTGCTCATTCGTCCGAAGCACCGAGACAATATCTTCATAAATTAATGTCTCCTTCCCATAGAGCAGTGTTGTGACCAATGAGTCATAAGACGTGGGCATTGAACATAAAAGCAGAAGTGCTTTATCTTCTTCCTCCATCTTGACCCCGACATTCAGAAGTTCATTGCTCATCTGGTCGAATATCTGGATGTGACCCAGCACATCTCCACCTTCTGACATCCGAAGGCTAGAGGCGCTTCTTCAACATCAACTTGTTGCACATATTCTTCCCATATAGAGGGTGTGCAACTTCGTCCAGAGTCCCTTCGGGGTCTTCTCCTCCAGCACTGAATAGAGGACTGAATCCGCCAGACAGCCCCTGATCATTGAACATGTCTTCTTCTCCAATGAAATCCACTGCTTGTCTGTCATCCCATCTGGCCTTTCCTCCAAAGCCAATCTAAACCCTGCTGCACAAGGAGGTCCTCTACCCGGACTTTCCACATGGAGAAACTTCCCTTCCCATCAAACTTCTCAACCTCTATTTTTATGCTACTCCCCATGGCCAATTTCAAAAATAGCACAAAAATAAATTTTATAAAATAGAGAAGTACCTTGACGAGATTCTGTTGAAATTATTTCAACTCCTTGAAGGCCTCCAGATTACTCCTTGAACCAGGCTCTGATACCACTTGTTAGGGTTTAGACCTTGATTAATAGCAATGGATTCCCTGTTGAACAAGAACTAGAACTAAGGATTCCTAATCCTGTTAGGTTTAGACCTTGATGAATAGCAATGGGATTCCCCGTTCAACAAGAACTAGAACTAAGGATTCCAATCCTGTTAGGTTTAGACCTTGATGAATAGCAATGGGATTCCCCGTTCAACAAGAACTAGAACTAAGGATTTCTAATCCTGTTAGGTTTACTTCTTGAAAAGGAGGAAGATGGGGAGGAGAAAGAAAGGGCTGCCGCCCTATGATGAGAGAAGGGAATTTTTGGGAGAAAAGAATCTGTTCTCTATTCCATCCAAACCCTAGAGACTAGAGTTTAAATACATCCACGAAGTGGGCCAGGCCCAGACTCAACAAAAAACTCCCATGGACTAAACCAATGAGATTAAACTAATCCCCAAGCCCGTGTACACCCGTGACTTGATTTAATCTCAACCCTTGGACTCAAACCCAGCCCAATACAAGTTAGCCCACCTGGGCCTTGATAGCACCACACCAGGCCCAACAAGAGGCAGTGCCATTGAATATGCGTTGTAGCTCAACAGCTTTTCAGATGAAGTGGACAAGCCTGTTTAGGAAGTTCTTCTCTAGAGTCCGGACAGCATTAGAGAGACAAGTAAAGCAAGGTTTATGGCAGCCAGCTGCATGCTCTAATGGCATAGAAGATAGTCCTGATGATTATGCTAAAGATGCAATAGCCCAAAGAGCAGAGGATCTTTTCCAATTTATGAAGTGGCTGAGTTGCTTTCTTTTTTATTCTTGTTATCCATCTGCTCCGTATGAGAGGAAAACCATGGCCATGGAGCTTATTTTGATAATGATTAATGTCTGGCCTCCACGACCACCTCAAGGAACTTGTCTTCTCTATCCTTATAGCGAAGGAATTACTTCATCAGATTCTACATTGTCATTAGTAGGATCTATAATTGATAGTTGGGATAGATTAAGGGAAAACTCTTTTCGCATTCTCTTATGCTTCCCAACCCCCCTTCCTGGAATTTCCTCCCTTGGCTCAGTGAAACATTTGATCCGGTGGGCAAAGAAATTGGTCTGCAGTCCCCGTGTCAGAGAAAGTGATGCTGGTGCTTTGACTTTACGCCTCATATTTAAAAATATGTACTGGATCTTGGTTGGGTAGTTAGATCTTCTGGTAATGTTTTTTGTATCATATCTTTTCAATTTTTTCATAAAACTAATCATATCTTAAATCAATATCAGCCTCATGTCTCCGGGAGCCAGCCTCTCAAAAAAAAAAAAAAAAAAAAAAGAAACAAAAATTTATTGGCGACCTATTTATAATACATGAATGAGAAAAATGTGGATTAAGACCTTTAAATTTATTTACTTTGCTAAAAAGAGGGAAAAATTCTCTAAATCTTTTTTTAATTATTATCTAACTTTATCTAATCATGAATCAGGGCAATCTATGACTCACATGGTGGTGGTGTAAACTTACCTGAATCGAGTAGCAGGTTGCTATTGAGCTTGGCTCTCAAACTCGACCCAAGCTTGTCTTCAATTGTTTAAACTGGACCTAAACAAAGTCTAGGCAAAGTTTTTATTGAGCAAAGTATGTGTTGAAGGGTAAAATCATCATTACATTAATATCCGTACGAGACGGTTAAGGCTAACCTCCTCCCTTCGGCCCTTCGGGCTTCCGCGGCACGATCCCTCCGGGCTTCCGTAGCTCGGCCCCTCCGGGCTTCCGAAGCTTGGCTCCCTCCGGGCTTCTGTAGCTCGGCTCCCTCCGGGCGTAGCTCGGCCCTTCCGGGGGCTCCGTAGCTCGGCTCCCTCCGGGCTTCCATAGCTCGGCCCCTCCGGGCTTCCGTAGCTCGGCCCCTCCGGGCTTCCGTAGCTCGGCCCTTCCGGGCTTCCATAGCTCGGCCCTTCCGGGCTTCCGTAGCTCGGCCCTTCCGGGCTTCGTAGCTCGGCCCTTCCGGGCTTCCGTAGCTCGGCCCTCCGGGCTTCCGTAGCTCGGCCCTCCGGGCTTCCATAGCTCGGCTCCCTTCCGGGCTTCCATAGCTCGGCCCTTCCGGGCTTCCCTAGCTCGGCCCCTCCGGGCTTCCATAGCTCGGCCCTTCCGGGCTTCCATAGCTCGGCTTCGTTTGCGATCCGCAACCTAACACTTACCTCCGCGGAACCTGACGCGGGAGAGCCCGAGCCTACCAGAACGGCATCCTAGACAAGGAATCATGTCGGGACGTGGCCTAAAGCCTATCATAACCGCCCCAGGCCTACTCAACCAGATCTCGAGACATCAAGGAGCTCTCCCAGCCGTCGATCTCTGAACAAACAGGGTACGGATTCTAACGGCCCCACAACGGCCTGATTCTGTCCGTCTCCGTATCGTAACAACCTCTGAACCTTCCAGAAGGCGCTCAAGACCCAAGTGACAGTCTATAAATATCAGACTCACAGATTCCCCCAGGTACGCGACTCTGGACACACTCTCTCCCTGCACAGGCACGCGCTCCTCACTCTCTCTCTCTCTCCAGCAGCTCGTCGGCTCCTGCCCTCTGGAGCTTCCGATTGGCCGCCCCCGGAGAGGTCTCCCGGAGAGATCCACCTCCCCACTGTCTGGTTGATCGCCGATTTCTTCTCCACTGACTTGAGCGTCGGAGGGCCTTCCGCGGAGGACCACCCCCAGCGTCCCCCGCGTGTGGGCTTCTTTTTGCAGGTCCGCCCCCCTCTTCCTGGAGATCGACCGCGCCCGAGTCGGAGGACGGATCCCGGCGGCAACAGATTGGCGCTAGAGGAAGGGCCTCAAGTCCCATTAAAACTTGAAGAAAGGAGACAAGGATCTCAATCCGGAGAAGAACCTCTCCAATGGCCAACCGGAGGAGAGCAACCTCTGAAGCCCAAGATCAGGTCGCTTCCCAGAGGCCTGATCCGACTGGCGCCACAGCGCCACAACCCCCACCTGTCGAGACTCCGTCGCCGCCTGCCATCCCGGTGACCCAAGACCAGTTCGCTACGCTGGTCCAGCAAGTCCAGGCCCTTACCCACCTGGTTCAGGAGCGCCTTGCAGCTCCTCCTGCTTCGCATCCTCAGAAGGAGGCGGCGATTCCTTCTTCGCCGACGGCCTCCTCCTCTGATTTCCATGGGTCCGCGGATCCCCCATATCGGCCCAGGGGGACAAACCAGTCCCGCGAGCCGGTTATGATAGAGATCCTCTCAGATCTCGGCGAGCCCGCTCCCTCTCCCCGGCGACGTCTCACCATGATTCCACGCCATCCTTGCGATTCTCACGCCCAGCTCCTCCTCTCACCGGTGAAGAGGAGATCCGCCGTCAGATCCAGGAGATGCGTCAGGAGCTGGACGCCGCCAAGCAGACCCATCTGTCCCAGCCCAAGGCGGAGCAGGGCATCCCTTTCTCTAAGGGGATCATGGAGGAAGTGATTCCCTCCCATGTCAAACTGCCAGCCGTCGAGCCCTATCACGGCTCCACGACCCGGACGACCATCTCAGTAGCTTCCGGTCAATAATGATGTTCCACGGAGCATCTGATGCGGTCCTCTGCCGCGCCTTCCCATCCACCCTCAGAGGATCCGCCCGAACCTGGTTCAACGCCTTGAAGCCAGGTTCCATTGATTCATTCGACGAGCTGAGCCACCTTTTTATTGGCCAGTTCGTCAGCAGCCGCCGCCACCGACGAAGATCCGACTCCCTCTCCGAAGTCAAGCAGAGAGAGGGGGAGTCCTTGAGGAATTACCTTGGCCGTTTTAATAAGGCCATGTTGGAGGTGGACCACCTTAATCATGAGGTGGCTATGTCCGCCCTGGCGGGGGGAGTTTCGAAGGAGAGCGACTTCTACCTGGCTATGGAGGTCAGCTACCCCCCATGTCTCTCTGATATGATGGCCCTTGCGGACAAGTACGCTAGGGTCGAGGAATCGCGGAGGATGCCCGCGCTGAGCAGCAAAGAAGCAAGAGCCCAAAGTCCCCGACAGGCACCGTCCCGCCCGGCGGCCAAGTCCGCCTCGCCGCCAAAGAGTCCCTCCGCTGCCGCCAAGGAATCGCTCCCGGAGTCCTCCCAGGCGATTCGATCGCTATACTCCGCTGACTGTGCCCCGGCGCAAATCCTTATGGAGATAGAGCGCCAACTTCCCCGGCCAGTACCTCTCCGAGGGAACCCGACCCGAAGAGATCCCGCCAAGTACTGCCGCTACCATAGGGAGCATGGTCATGACACTGAAGAATGCTGGCAGCTGAAGAATGAAATAGAGAGGCTGATTCGGCGGGGACGGCTGGATCAGTTCAGGAGGGCGCCCGAGCCGCAACGACAAGGAGGTGACCGTCAGCTCGAGCTCCAACAACCTCCTCCTCCACCCAATCCGCCCGTAATTGGCCGCATCAACATGATTGAAGAGGCCGGCGGATCGAGCCCCAGGGGCGGCGGTGAAGAACCAGCGCCAAAAAAGGCAAGGATGGGCGAACTCTCCTTCTCCGACGATGATCTTCTGGGAATACAACTTCCCCACGATGACGCACTAGTTGTATCCCTTAATTTGAACAATTATGATGTAAGCCGAATCCTCATTGATAGTGGAAGCTCGGTAAATGTTTTGTACCTCGGTGTGTTTGCCAGGATGAAATTGCTCATGGAAAACCTTCGAGCCGTGGATTCCGCCCTGATGGGATTCACCGGCGACGTCATCATCCCGGAAGGAATCGTCACCCTGACGGTCCGCGCGGGAACCTGGCCCCTTGTGACCATTGTACAGACCGATTTCCTAGTGACCGACCTCAGATCCCCATACAACGCCATATTCGGCAGGCCTGGCTTGATGTCCCTCAAGGCAGTTGTCTCTATCCCGCATCTGTCTATGAAGTTCCCCACCGAGCGAGGAATTGGAGTGGTTCGGGGAAGTCAGGCCATGGCTCGGCAATGTTTCGTTACGAGCCTTCAGTCTAGAATGCCCGAAGTTGACGGGCTAGACGCTCGCGAGGACTTCGCCGAACAACGGGGAGAACCGGCAGAGGAATTGGAGGAGGTACCATTGGACGAAGCTCGGCCCGACCGAACCACAAGGATCGGGTCGCTACTCAAAGGAGAGTCTCGGCACAGGTTGATCAGATTCCTCCAAAGCAATGCCGACATCTTCGCCTGGACCGCCTCCGACATGCCAGGAATCAGCCCCGAGGTCCTCGTCCATCATCTCAATGTGGACGAGATGCACAGGCCTGTTAAGCAGAAGAAGAGAAGCTTCGCCCCAGAGCGGCAAAAAGCCATTGAAGAAGAGGTCGACAAACTCATCAAGGCCAATTTTGTCCGAGAGGTAAATTACCCGAACTGGCTGTCAAATGTCGTCATGGTGAAAAAGTCGAACGGCAAATGGAGGATCTGCATCGACTTCACCGACCTCAACAAAGCCTGCCCGAAGGACAGCTTCCCCCTCCCTCGGATCGACCAGCTCGTGGACGCCACCTCAGGCCACCAGATGCTGTCATTCATGGACGCCTATTCCGGCTACAATCAGATCCGAATGGCCCCCGAAGATGAAGAAAAGACCGCCTTCATAACCGACCGAGGTACCTACTGTTACCGTGTTATGCCTTTTGGTCTTAAGAATGCAGGGGCAACCTACCAGCGGCTGGTCAACAAGGTGTTCAAGGAGCAAATCGGCCGGAACATGGAGGTGTACGTGGACGACATGCTGGTCAAAAGCAAGGAAGCGCCACGGCATGTTGAGGACCTCTCGGAGAGCTTTGCAACGTTGCGCAAATATGGGATGAACTCAACCCGACCAAGTGCGCCTTCGGCGTCAACTCGGGGAAGTTCCTCGGCTTCATGGTCTCCCAGCGAGGTATCGAAGCTAACCCCCAGAAGATTCAAGCTCTCCAACAAATGGCGCCCCCTGCATCTGTAAAGAGGTCCAGCGCCTAACCGGGAGGATAGCGGCCCTTAACCGCTTTGTGGCGCGGTCGGCCGAGAGATGCCTCCCCTTCTTCAAAACTCTCCGATCGGCCAAAAACTTCCAGTGGACTCCCGAGTGCCAAAGGTCATTTCAAGATCTCAAGAAGTACCTCGGCTCGCCCCCGCTCCTCAGCAGTCCGACCCCAGGAGAGACCTATTCTTATACCTGGCTGTTCGGAGAATGCGGTTTGTTCGGTGCTAGTCAAGAAGAAGGCAAAGTCCAGAAGCCGATCTACTATGTGAGCAGGTTGCTCCGCGATGCGGAGACAAGGTACAGCAGGATTGAAAAGATGGTGCTGGCCTTAATCACCTCAGTTCGAAAGCTACGACCGTATTTCCAAGCACATTCCGTGACGGTCCTGACTGACCAACCCATCAAGGCGGTGGTCCACCGTCCGGAAACATCGGGGAGAATGACCAAATGGGCCGTCGAGCTAAGCGAGCACGACATACATTTTCAGCCTCGCCCAGCCATCAAAGCCCAAGTACTGGCCGACTTCCTCCTCGAGTGCACCATCCCGGAGGACGGTTCTGCCCCAGACTCCCCTGAAGAGCCAAAGTCTGGAGCCCGGTGGCTCCTCCACGTCGACGGGTCGTCCAATGCCCATCACTCCGGTGCGGGTCTAGTTCTTACTAGTCCTGAGGGGATGACTTTCGAGTATGGCGTCCGATTCTCCTTCCCGGCTTCCAACAACGAAGCCGAGTACGAAGCCCTGTTAGCCGGTCTCCGGATCGCCCGCAATCTGAAGGTGGAAAAGCTCAACGCCTTCACCGACTCTCAGCTGGTAGCCGGCCATGTTCGGGGAGAATTTGAAGCTCGGGAGCCGAACATGATTCGATATCTCCAGGAGGTGCGTAACTTGCTTCCCCATTTTTCCGAATTTGAAATTATTCAGATCCCAGATCTGAGAACGCCCGTGCCGACCTACTCTCCCGACTGGCAACCACGGAGACGATGGATGCCGAGCAAAAGTTCCACCTGGAGACTCTGGAAAAGCCGAGCATCACGGAAGCCGACCGGGTGATGCAAGTTGAGGCCGAACCATCCTGGTTCGACCCTATCCTCAAATATCTCAAAGAAGGGTCGCTTCCGTCCGACCGAAGAGAGGCTAGGAAGCTGAAGCTGCAGGCCATCCACTACGTGTTGATTGACAACCAACTTTACAAGCGGTCATTTTCCATGCCGCTGCTTAGATGCCTTCGCCCATCAGAAGCGGACTACGCTCTGCGCGAGGTACATGAAGGGATTTGCGGCAACCATTTGGGAAGCCGGTCCCTCTGCCACAAGGTGCTGCGACAAGGCTACTACTGGCCGACCATGCAAAAAGACGCGGACGATCTAGTCCGCGCCTGCGACCCCTGCCAGAGACATTCAAGCATCCAAAGGCTCCCTTCCGCCGAGCTAGTTTCTATATCCTCCGCTTGGCCCTTTGCCAAATGGGGGATGGACATCCTCGGCCCATTCCCGCTTGCCACAGGACAGCGGAAATTCTTGTTTGTCGCCATCGACTACTTCACCAAATGGGTCGAAGCGGAAGCGGTCGCACAAATTACCGAGGCACGGGCCCGAGACTTTGTGTGGAGGTCCATCATCTGCCGATTCGGCCTCCCTCATACTATAATCACCGATAACGGCAAGCAATTCGATAACTCCAAGTTCCGCCAGTTCTGTGAGGAACACGGAATCCGTCACCACCTTACTTCGGTCGGGCACCCACAAGCCAACGGAGCGGCCGAAGTAACCAACAGAACCCTCCTCCAGGGAATCAAAGCTCGCCTCTCCAGAGCCCAAGGCAGGTGGGCGGATGAGCTACATCATGTCTTATGGGCCTACCGCACAACCCCGAGAATCCCGACCGGCGAAACTCCATTCCGAATGGCTTTCGGCACAGAGGCCGTTATCCCTGTGGAAGTCGGCCTCCCATCATTGCGGGTGGAAAGCTACTCGGAGGAGGCTAGCAACGAACAACTCCGCACCAACCTCGACCTGATAGAGGAAATCAGAGAGAAGGCTCGGATCAGAACGGCTGCCTATCAACAAAGGGTGGCCCGTTACCACGCTTCCAGAGTTAAGGGAAGCCTTCCTGCCCGGCGACCTTGTCCTCCGAAAGGCTTCTGTTTCCAAACCGCTGGAGCAAGGAAAGCTGGCGCCAAACTGGGAGGGCCCATATCAGGTAGCGGAGATTATTGGACCGGGAACCTACAAGCTGCAGGATCTGGATGGGAAGTCCATTCCCCGGACTTGGAACGCGGACAACCTTCGTAAATATTATCAATAGGGTATGTCCTCTCTGAATTCATCTTCGCATGCCTCCCTACACATTCCTGCTTATCTGTTTCCTCAAAACCTGTCGCGTGAATCATTATGCACTATATTGCTATAAATTGCAAAAAGAAACAGATACTGCTTACCAATCCTCGGCACAACCGAGTCTGTTCGAACAGGAATCTCCGAACCTTGGCAGGGCCAAGTAAAAATTCTCCGAACCTCGGCAGGGCCGAGCAACAAATCTCCGAACCTTGGCAGGGCCAAGTAAAATATTCTCCGAACCTCGGCAGGGCCGAGCAACAAATCTCCGAACCTTGGCAGGGCCAAGTAAAATATTCTCCGAACCTCGGCAGGGCCGAGCAACAAATCTCCGAACCTTGGCAGGGCCAAGTAAAATTCTCCGAACCTCGGCATGCCGAGCAACAAATCTCCGAACCTTGGCAGGGCCAAGTAAAATATTCTCCGAACCTCGGCAGGGCCGAGCAACAAATCTCCGAACCTTGGCAGGGCCAAGTAAAATATTTCTCGAACCTCGGCAGGGCCGAGCAACAAATCTCCGAACCTTGGCAGGGCCAAGTAAAATATTCTCCGAACCTCGGCAGGGCCGAGCAACAAATCTCCGAACCTTGGCAGGGCCAAGTAAAATATTCTCCGAACCTCGGCAGGGCCGAGCAACAAATCTCGAACCTTGGCAGGGCCAAGTAAAATATTCTCCGAACCTCGGCAGGGCCGAGCAACAAATCTCCGAACCTTGGCAGGGCCAAGTAAAATATTCTTCGAACCTCGGCAGGGCCGAGCAACAAATCTCCGAACCTTGGCAGGGCCAAGTAAAATATTCTCCGAACCTCGGCAGGGCCGAGCAACAAATCTCCGAACCTTGGCAGGGCCAAGTAAAATATTCTCCGAACCTCGGCAGGGCCGAGCAACAATCTCCGAACCTTGGCAGGGCCAAGTAAAAATCTCCGAACCTTGGCAGGGCCAAGTAAAATATTCTCCGAACCTCGGCAGGGCCGAGCAACAAATCTCCGAACCTTGGCAGGGCCAAGAAAAATATTCTCCGAACCTCGGCAGGGCCGAGCAACGAATCCTCCGAGCCATGGTAAGGCCAGGAAAAAATCATTCGGCTGGAATCTAGGGTAAAAGCCGGAGTGCACAAGCCCGACCAAAGCCGGGCGACCCCCAAATAGTCCCCGAAGGACTTCGTCCGGTTTAAAAAACGAGCGCGTTGAACAAAAACCGTCGACGCACAAAAAGAAGCCACCATTGGCGAACCCCCTCTTGAGGCCGTTGAGCCCCACGTAATCGGCCAAAGGCCCCAGCAGAGCTAGGGGATTCCCCTCTCTGCTGCTGAAAACCTTTTGGGTAATGCCCCTATAACCCGTCGTTCAAAGCCTATATCAGACGCGCAAAACGACGGGGCCACGCCAACACCCTGGTTCATCACACGGATCAAGGCCATAAACTCTTGAAGAAAGGGACTTCAGAAATAAGATCCATCTTCATTTATAAAAAGAGAGGATCACAGAGAGGCAGTAAAAAATAAAAACAAGATGGGAGGCCCTGAATCAGAATTCGGAGTCACTCCCGGAGGCTAGCAGCTCCTCCAGGCGCTCCGTCAGGTCAGCCACCTGCTGACGAAGGGACGCGATCTCCTCCCTCTGCCGGTCCATCAACCGGCGTGAGGCTTCCGCCTCCCTGACCGACACGTCCAAGTATTCCTCGGCGATCCTCGCGAGCTGCTCATTATTCGCAAAGGCCGACGCTAGGCCTCTCCGTCAACAGTGACGGAGGTGCGCCTCCCCTCCGAACGCGGCAGGCTGTCAAGCGAGGAACGTGACCCAACCGATGATCGCCCTGGAGAGGCCATTTTTCCTGAACTTAACCGAGGGATGGCCGAAACCAATGCCCCTCGTCGTATTTATACTCCCCAAGCAGGTATCTCTATCGGTCGCGCCGTAGCCACCGACCCGTAAGAACTTGCCACGCGTCACCGTTTCAACGCTTGCGAAATCCGAAGTGTCGCGCCCCATCCCGAGCGAGATCGATAAGCGCGAGCGGATTGCTCGGGAATTCCCCAAGCAAACATTTTCCGATCTGTCGGCCTCGCAATAAATGCGTTCGGCGCTTCCCCAAGCCTCTTGATGCTGGCCTCTTTTTCGGGAAATGCGGAAGTCCGGCATTCGGCCATAACCTGTCCCCTCGGGAAGAGTGGTGTCGCCAATAAAAGCGCGATAGTGTACCGCCGTTCAAGCGCCACGTGGACTTAATGCTGTGGCCCACAATGACAATTGAGTCGCTCCCTTGAGCCTGGATCTCCGGACATCGGCAGGGCCGAGCTACGAAATTCTCCGAGCCTTGGCAAGGCCAAGTAAAATGTTCTCCGAACCTCGGCAGGGCCGAGCTACAAATTCTCCGAACCTTGGCAGGGCCAAGTAAAATGTTCTCCGAACCTCGGCAGAGCCGAGCTACAAATTCTCCGAACCTCGGCAGGGCCGAGCTACAAATTCTCCGAACCTTGGCAGGGCCAAGTAAAATGTTCTCCGAACCTCGGTAGGACCGAGCTACAAATTCTCCGAACCTTGGCAGGGCCAAGTAAAATATTCTCCGAACCTCGGCAGGACCGAGCTACAAATTCTCCGAACCTTGGCAAGGCCAAGTAAAATGTTCTCCGGACCTCGGCTGAACCAAGTGGCTGAATCTCTGAATCTTGGCAAGGCCAAGTCAAATATCTTCGAAACTCGGCCGACCCGAGTGACAGGTTCCCTGAACCATGATGAGGAAAAGTACGGATTCCATGAACTTCGGCCAAGGCCGACCCACGATAAACCGAGCCATGGTAAAAGCGAAGCATGAAAATATCAGGCTTCTGACCAGAGTAAGGAGCATGCTTCGCCGAACGATCTCTAAACCGCCACGCACGAACCTCGATTAGTTCGGACGGCGTGAGACCCTCGTCTAAGGACGAGCGGAACACATTTATACCCACAAACAACAATGACTACAAGTTCGGCACAAGAAAAGATAGAGATTGAGAAACAGAATATAACTCTCTTTATTGCCGACCGAGATCAGTTACAAATGCCTCACAGGCGTTACAAGAACATTGAAATGCATAAAATAAAGGCAAATACAAAATTCGGGCAACTGCTCCAAAGCAGACCTGGCCAATCTATGATGCTCCAACATCCTATCGTCGATCCAGACGAGCCGCGTCCAGTCGGTGTGAGCTGATAATAGCCGGTCGACACAGACCAATAGTTGGACTGGCTTCAAATGATGGCGATATCTCGGTGGCCCAACCGGGATATCTGGATGGCCATCCCAGACTACCCAACCGAGGAACCCCTCGACGAGCAAGCAGGAGGCCGGAGGGCCTCGGCATCGGAACGCCCTCCCAAACCGAGTGTGTACCGCCACGCCTTGCCGAGTCTCAAGGACAAGGAGTCGGTGGGCGAGGCACTTTCACCCCCTTCCCAAGCGGCTGAGCCCGGGAGTCCAAACCAGGGGAGGAGGCGAAATGCACACAAACCATGGGGGGCCCGCGTGCACTTCCTACCTTGCGTCTCCGAAGGGAAACCGCAAAGGTCACACTGGAAGAGTTATTAAGCGCTCCCCGAGTGACCCCGCGCCCTCTCCGTGCGCTCTCCATATGATCTCCGGGACCCATCCCCTAAGGGCGAGCCATTCTTTGGCAGCTCCCCAGTCGCCCCAGCTATCCGGCGGCAAGGAGCCCATAAGAGGAAAGCTTGATCCTCCCACTCGTAGCAGCAGAGAAATGGGCATAATGGAAGCTCTAAGGGAAAATGCACTTTGGGATAACTAAACATGACCCCTCTCTCCCCTTTTTATAGGCAAGAAAAACCCGGGAATGAGCTATCAAGCTGAAAGTCCCGAGGTTCAAACACCTGGCCCATGCCTCCACGTGGCCCCTCAGGATAGACGCGGCGCCCCACTGCGTGCCAAGCCAACCACCTGATTATGACGTATACGAAGATCTCCTCCTGATCCCGAATCACTGTCATTTAATACGGGTGATCGCCAGCCAGCACCTCGAAAACTGGCGGGCCCAGAGTATCGTCCTTCGAAAGTGACGTCCTCCAATGGTGGGCGATTGCGTGCATGGCAAACTGATCCGCATGGAAAAGAGCACCTTTCGAAAAGCTCCGATGCAGCTTTATGCCCCCACTGCGCCGTATCATCGATTTTGGTGAAATAAAAACCGAATCACCTGCGGAACAGCAGTGCATAGACAGAATAGTAGAAAGCGCGCAGACCTTTTTGCCTGTCGGCCCCAGCCGACCTATTTTGCCTGTTGGCCCCAGCCGACCTAATTTTCCTGTCGGCCCCAGCCGACCTATTTTTCCGTCGGCCCCAGCCGACCCATTTTGCCTGTCAGCCCCAGCCGACCCATTTGCCTGTCGGCCCCAGCCGACCTATTTTGTCCGTCGGCCCCAGCCAACCTACCTTCCTCGTCGGCCCCAGCCGACCTATTTTTCCGTCGGCCCCAGCCGACCCTTTTTGCCTGTCGGCCCCAGCCGACCTATTTTGTCCGTCGGCCCCAGCCGACCTGTTCTACCTGTCGGCCCCAGCCGACCTATTTTGTTTGTCGGCCCCAGCCTGTCGGCCCAAGCCGACCTACTGTGCTCGTCGGTCTTAACCGACCTGCTTCACCCATTGGTACAAGCCAACACACTTTCCCAATCTCAGAATAAAGATGACCCAAGAGCATCGGGAGCCACAAGCCGATCGAGGCGAGACTAAGCGACAGCGAAGTCACGCGAGAAAAACGCTCAAGTGGAAACAGGAAGTTCTTTCACTATGAAACATTAAACAAATGTTTAAAAGATGAAATACACGAATGGCCCCTAAGGATCGGGAGCCGCACCAGCTTTGGAGGAACCCTCAGTGGCACCCACAGAAGCACGGCTAGATTCGCCCTTCTCTGATATTTTCGCCCCCTCTGCGGCAGTTCGCGACCGTCCCTCAGAGGCTATAGCTTCGCTGGGACCGGGGGCGCCGCCAGGCTTGGCGTCAGAAACATCAACGTATTCGTCTTCATCTTCTTCTTTGGACTCGCCATCTTCGGGATCTTCAGCACTCAGGAAAGAAAGATCCCATTCCGGGTGCTCGCTGAGAATCTGCTGTTTACACTCCTCCTTCCCATGATGGAAGGCGTCAACGCTGATAGCGTCTTGCCTCCCCCTGAGTATGGCATGCTGCGTCTTGGCCTCCGCCGTCTGTTTCTCAGCCTCAATCACCTGGACCTTCAGGATGACGTTTTGCTCCTCGAGCTCGCTAGCCCGCGTCTTGAGCTCCGAGCTCCTATTGCGAGTGGACGCGAGCTCACCTTGAAGAGCCCGAACCTCCGACTCCATCTTCGCCATCTGAAAAATCCAAAATCAAATCGGCATTGCGAGAACCCAGTAGGAAAAACAAAAAGGGTAAAATAAGAGCGTACCTCCCCCTCTCGCTTGGCCAACCTTTTGGCCATCTCTTCTGCCTCGCTCCTGGCTCTCGTCCTGTCAGCCCCTATCAGCTCAACCCTCTCCTGCAGAGTGCTGATCTTCAGCTGTCTGGCTTCAACATCCCTCCGGGCTTGGGATAACTCGTCGCTCACCCGAGCTATCGTCCCCTGGTCCCACCTAGCACCCTCCTTCAAATGGGCGATTTCGCCATCACGTCGTTTCAATTTCTCCTCCACTTCGCCGAGCATCCTCGCCAAACGCCTTCTTTCATCGTCGGCCTCTCTTCCCAGCCGACTCATACTTTCGCCGTGTTCCCGCCGCATCGCCGCCACCTCCGCGGAGTGTTTTGACTCAATCCTGGCCAACTCCAGGCACGCGTCGTCACTCTTCGCCAGGAGTCCCTGCAGCTCCTTTACTCTGCCCTTTTGCTTGGACACCTCATCCACGGCAGCCTGATATGCCGCCCTTATCCCCTGTAAATTCCTGTCGCTGATTGTCATGAGCTCCTCGAACTTCTTGGACACCGTCAATCGCGACCGAAGCTCGACATTATCCCTCCTGGCTTGAACATTGGCCCCAGTCGCCAAACTCAGACGCCAACATATCGCCCTAGAAAGCAAAACACTCTGCGACACAAAAAGTGAATACATGAAGGTCAAGTCAACCAGAGTAAACCCGCTACTCGGGATTGACAACTTACCTGCGATGCGTAGGCCCGGGTCATCCTCATCAAGGTCGTGTTGTCGATATCGGGAAGAAGATGAATGCCCTCTGCCGCGCCTTGCTGCCCGAACGCAGCGTCGACCAACCCCAGGTCGGCAAACTTGTCCGCCGAAGGATCCGCACCCGGATACAGGGCCGATCTTATCATGGCAGAGAACGCCTCCTCAATACTAGCGTCCGAGCTGCCGAATGGGCCGACCCCGCCTGAAGGACCGGCCTGGGCGGCCCCCGTCTGATGGGACTTCAACCTCCCAGCCTCCTCCACCAAGGCCCTGGCTTGGGTTTCTTCGGATAATTCAGCTAGCCCAAGTGCCAGCTTCCCCAAAACCTTTTTCGAAGAAGCTCCCAATGTAGAGCTCCCGCCTTACCGCGTCTTCTCCTTCGACGCCCCTTCCTCGGCTACCACCATTCGTGTCTCCGCCGCCGGGCCCCCCGAGGTCCCGGCCTGTTCTACCACTTGCGTCTCCTCCGCAGGTTCCCCCGAGACCTCAGTCCGACCTGCCTCACTGCTTCCGGACTCCCCTGCGGAGAGACCGAGAGAGGGCTCTCCCTGAACTCCCTCAGCTACGGCCGTCTCCTCCCCCTCTCCAGCTGGGGCCGGTGGTGATCCCGCAGGGACAATGGCCCCCTCGGAGATGGCTGCCTCCGTCGGATCCGCGCCGTCTCCTCTTTCAGGGGGGACGCGGTCTGGCGAGCCAACGGAGCTTCATCCGAGCTGTCTGAAATCTCCAGCACGAGAGGGCCGGAGGCCATAACCGCTCTCCCCGGGCTCTCCTTCGCCCTTGACGCTTCTGCCATGACTGCTCCAGCGCCCGACGGGCTTCTTGCGGAAGTATGAGCCCTTTTTTTGGGCCGGCCACTATCCGCGCCGCTCCCTTCCCCTGGGCGCTTTCCTCTCTTCCTCTTGGAAAGGTTCGACAACGCCGACCTTGCGGCTGCCACATCAGAGCACACATGCTCAGGTCCATGCACACTAATCGAGAAAAATGCACAGCACGATAAAGACTCACCTTACGGGTCCAGGGGGCTAAGCCCGGCTGCGAAGAGGGCCCCCTCCGATAGCAGATCGTTAGCTGAAAATACCTGTCCGTTACGGAGGACGTCCAAGTCCTTCTCCTCCTACGCCGACAGAGCCGGATGCGTCTCCGCATCCCTTGCAACATTCCCCCACCTCCGAGGAAAGTCGGAACCGACGTTCTCCTCCGCGATAACAAACCGACTCTTCCACCCCTTGATGGAAGAGGGCTTATCCGCGATAACGTTGAAGGATCTACGGGGCCCGATGTAGGGCCACTTTGATTTCCTCCCCAGAGTCAGGTGGTAGCAGGTGCGGAAAAGGGGGAGAGTGGCGACGATCCGAATCTGGTGGCACATTGAGATGAATCCGATGATGTTCCGCCAGCTGTTTGGAGCCACCATTGATGGGCAGATATTGTAGTGGATCATGATCTCCTTCACAAGGGGATGGAGAGGAAAACGAAGGCCTGCCTTCAAACTATCTTCGTAGATGAAGACCCCGGACTCTAGATCTCGGGTGACTCTATCATTGAGCTCCGGCGCCCGTAGGACGACGTCCAAGGGCAAGCCATACCGTTGATGAATCCTCCCCAGGTCCTCGGCAACGATCTCGGAGGCCACATCATCGGGGCTCATCACCATTGAAAGTGGTACCAAACGAAAACAATAAACGTCGAAGAAGATGAAGGCCAAACCCTTTTGAAAGCAAAACGAGAAGACGCCGAGCGCACGCGCACATATATATATACACGATGCGGCCGTCGCTTCGCTTCTCCGCCAAGGAAGCCACCCTGAAGAGGCGGGGCGCCTCATCCCAGGCGTCCGAAATCGCCTCGACAAACGCCCGATCGATCGGGATTCGTAGCGTGGCGCAATCCCAACCGTCGCTCATAGAGGAGCCTTAGCCCCGAAGGCGGGATGGCCCTGTCGCATTAATTAGGGCATCATTGCGCGAGCTGTCTAAACCAAGACGTCCCATCCAGAACGCGCCGTTCGAACTTGTACTCCCTACGCCCGAACCTACGCTTCGAACTAGGGAGTGGAGGGCATGTGTTGAGGGGTAAAATCATCATTACATTAATATCCGTGCGAGGCGGTTAAGGCTAACCTCCTCCCTTCGGCCCCTCCGGGCTTCCGCGGCTCGGCCCCTCCGGGCTTCCGTAGCTCGGCCCCTCCGGGCTCCGTAGCTCGGCTCCCGTAGCTCGGCTCCCTCCGGGCTTCCGTAGCTCGGCCCCTCCGGGCTTCCGTAGCTCGGCCCTTCCGGGCTTCCGTAGCTCGGCTCCCTCCGGGCTTCCGTAGCTCGGCCCTTCCGGGCTTCCGTAGCTCGGCCCCTCCGGGCTTCCGTAGCTCGGCCCTTCCGGGCTTCCGTAGCTCGGCCCTTCCGAGTTTCCGTAGCTCGGCCCTTCCGGGCTTCCGTAGCTCGGCCCCTCCGGGCTTCCGTAGCTCGGCTCCCTCCGGGCTTCCATAGCTCGGCCCTTCCGGGCCTCCGTAGCTCGGCCCTTCCGGGCTTCCCTAGCTCGGCCCCTCCGGGCTTCCATAGCTCGGCCCTTCCGGGCTTCCATAGCTCGGCTTCGTTTGCGATCCGCAACCTAACACTTACCTCCACGGAACCTGACGCGGGAGAGCCCGAGCCTACCGGAACGACATCCTAGACAAGGAATCATGTCGGGACGTGGCCTAAAGCCTATCATAACCGCCCTAGGCCTACTCAACCAGATCTCGAGGCATCAAGAAGCTCTCCCAGCCGTCAATCTCTGAACAAACAGGGTACGGATTCTAACGGCCCCACAACGGCCTGATTCTGTCCGTCTCCGTATCGTAACAACCTCCGAACCTTCCAGAAGGCGCTCAAGACCCAAATGACAGTCTATAAATATAAGTCTCACAGATTCCCCCAGGTACGCGACTCTGGACGCACACTCTCCCTAAGCACAGGCACGCGCTCCTCCCACGCACGCCTGGCTGCTCTCTCTCTCTCTCTCTCTCTCAAGCAGCTCGTCGGCGCTCCTGCCCCTCTGGAGCCTCCGATTGGCCGCCCCGGAGAGGTCTCCCGGAGAGATCCACCTCCCCACTGTCTGGTTGATCGCCGCTTTCTTCTCCACTGACTTGAGCGTCGGAGGGCCTTCCGCGGAGGACCACCCCCAGCGTCCCCCCGTGTGTGGGCTTCTTTTTGCAGGTCCGCCCCCTTCTTCCTGGAGATCGACCGCGCCCGAGTCGGAGGACGGATCCCGGCGGCAACAGTATGTAAAGCTGAGTTTCTCTTATTACTTTCTGAAATTGACTCATGTTCAAGATTTTTTATGAGTTAAGCTTCAAAATTGTTTAAGCTTGATTTATTTTCTAGTTAAGCTGTGCTCGAGGTTCTCATGTACAGTTTGGATCATTTGTAGTTCTAGCCTGTTATTAATTATGATTATATGATTCCCGCACGCTACTTAAGTTTCATGCTGCAAGACCCATCTCGATAAGATCTCAACACGTTCGCAAACTATATCACATCCGCATTGAAAATTTTTATCCGGCTCTCATTAAATCCATATATATATTTCTTCTGATAAAATAATTTTAGCTATATCTTAGTCTTTTTTTGCTTGAACAAACATTCATGTGACCTGGATGATTTCAGAAGACCACTTTGATGAAAGACATTCATGTGACCTAATCTATTCTAAAATATGTTTAAAACTAATGCACAATTCTTCAATTTATAGAGAAACAAAAATTAGCTATTAGAAACTAAAAAGAGTAGCTTAATAGTAAGTTGAACTGGCAGTTATGTCTGTTAGACTAACCTTCGGTTGAATGATTTGATCTGAGACAATTGACTGTTAGCTTATGCCCGATTGACCATACTAGCCTAAGCCAGTCAATCATTGGCCTTGGTTGAACGGCTTATTTTGACACTTATGCTTTAATCATCTGATACTAAGTAGCGATCGATAGGTCACTGTAGCATGTTATTGTAGCGATCGACTAGTATTATAGCAAATTTGAATCTTTTAAAGTCTTTTTAATCTTGTTTTCAATCCAAAACTAAATTTAATTGACTTTAATAATTCTTAAGCTTTGTGCCAATCACTCTTTTACTAAGTTTTATAATAATTATCTATAGAAAAATAAAAAATTACAGATTGAAGCCATTCTTTTAGGTATTTTTGAGTCTGATATTTAATTTTTCATTATTCTTTTTCATTAGACTTTGTTTTTGCAAACTACTTAAATTTCTTATTAATTAAGTACATATTTGATAAAATTTTGATCATATTTTGGCTTGGATCGACCATCATACTTTTTATCATCACAAACTTATTATATCAGTTCTTTGATCAATGTTTTGTTACCACAAAACAAATAATATTGAATCTTAGGTTCAACAAACTTTTTCTTTTTTATAATAAAAAAATTATTGATTGTGAGATGATATGGGATGATAAAAAATACTTAAGTTAAGCATCATTAAGTATGTACAAATTAGCAAGCATGCTCCCTTTAAATCTACGCTTTTCTTTTTGCTAAAAATGAGCCAATAACAATTCTTATCTATTCCTAATACTTCCTTTTCCTAACATAGCTAATACAATATACCATTAGCACCAAAATAATGTACTAATATACTTAATACATCAATGTGATGTCGTCAATACAAGTGAAGATCAAAGTTTCTCTTCTAATTCCTTTTTTTTTTGCTTTCATATAAATCAATAATTTTATAAACCAATATAATATTTTTTCATAAACCATATCAAATAATAATAATTTTTATCAATCATATCAAATAATCATCAAATAGCAATTTGAATCGATCGTATCAAATAATAATAGTCAATCTTGCAATCAATTTACTTCTCCTCCTTTTTGGAATCATAAAAAATGAATTAAATATTAAATGTACTTGATTGAGAGATAGATAGATGATAGCAATATATTAACTATTAAGTCAAAGTAATACTACCAAAAAGTATGGCTAAAAAAAAGAGCTTTAATTTTTGTACTTTAATTTCCGATAGGGCTCTGGCGTCTTCTGGTTAGAGTGCTTTAAGATTTGTGCTCCCGTCCGTCATCTGCTCGATCTCCAGCGTGTCAGACTTTTTTCGGCGACCCTTCTTCCCCAGGGGTCGTCTTCTGATGATCCTCCTCCTCAATGGCTTCGATTGGGGAGTCTGGTATTCCAAAGGCGGGGAGCCGTGGCCCATCGTCTGGCTTTGTTTAGGTATCATCGTCCCCATCGTCGGTTGAAGTGGCTGATCTGGAAGGCCGGTTTTCAGAGGTCGTCCGCATTTCTTCGTTGACGCTGGAGGAGTCAACCTCCTGCTGGAAGGAACATGCAATCTTGGCTCGCACTTTCCAACGATGGATTTCGCGATGCCTTCGTGAGGGAATTCCGACGAGCGGGTGTGTCAGGGGTCATCCAGTTGTTAAGCCTTGCTAATTGATGCCACATCTTTCAATTTGAGGATCCTGGTTCGAGGGATTTGGTGGTCGGCCGTCCCTGGGTGATCAACGGACAGCCGGTTGCCATTGAAGCTTGGCGGCCGGAATTTGTTCCGGCTTTGGATGTTGTGGCCTCTGCCTTGCTCTGGGTGCGTCTGCCCTCCCTCCCGGTTGAATTCTGGAAGGAAGAGGTGTTGAGGGATATCTTGGCGCCAGCGGGGGAGTTTGTATATGCTGACTCTGCTACTCAGCAGCTTTCTAGGGGGGGATTCGCCAGAGCCTGTGTTCGTGTGGATCTCTGACGCCCTCTCCGACCAGGTGTCCGAATTCAGGGAATGGGTGCCCCCTTTTGGCAACGGTTCCAATTTGAAAAATTGGAAGGTATTTGCCCTCACTGCGGTTCAATCCACCTCTATGGGCCCTGTGATTTGTCTTCCCCATCTTCGGCGGCCGAGCAGTCTTCGGGTGGGCATTGCTTCGGGCCCTGGATGACGGCTTTGCGTCATCGTCATCCACAGTTTTCGGAGCAGAGGTTCCCCCTGAGGCATTATGGATCGCCCCAATCTTCTTATCAACCACCCCCCTCTGGTTCTTTGAAGCCGGATTCATTGGCGGAGGGGTGGTCGTCTCCTGCTAAGGTCAGTCGCCAGAGATCCTCTAAGGCTGCGAAGACTCCATCCAGTGTGCTGACGGCTCCTGTTCTCATTTTGACCAGTCTGTAGGTGGATTCGGGTGCTTCTTTGGATGGAGCCAGTGAGTCTGTTGGCGTGAGTCCAATGGAGGCACCAAGCAAGGAAGTTCAGTCAGCAACTTTAGATCTCCAAATTACTATGGCCCCCAATTTGAAGACTAATAATCCTTTTGCTATCCTGGGTGCGGGCAAGTGGGATGGTTCATCCTCTGCCCGGTCTAATGCTAATTCGGGCCGTACTAAGCGTGCCAGGCCGGTGGAGTCCCACCCTCTGCGACCGCCTGTCACGTGTGATAAACGGAAAGGTAAAAGCTCTGTTTCATTGCCCAAAGGATCCAAGCTGAAGTCTAATCTACCTGCTGGTCCTAACCTTGGTCGGCATTCTATCTCTGAAGGCAGTTGGTCTGATAAGACTTCCTCGGGTCAGGAGTCAGGCACTATTGTGTTTGGGGGCCAATCGTCAAAGGCTGCTAACTGTAACCATGAAGCGACTCTTTCTTGCCTTAAATTGGCAATTCAGGGTCAGTCAAAGGATCATGATTCCCCTGTTATGAAATCCCGGGGTGGGGAAGCTGTACCTGACGCATCGGACCCAAGGACTGCTAATCCTACTTTGGATTGTATAATGCAGTCGGATGTGGGTGGTACCCTACCTTCGGAGTACCTTTCTGATTCAGTTATGATGGAAGATCAGGGTGGACATCCCCCTTCCCCCCAATTGTAAATGAAGATACTTATATGGAATGTTAGAGGAGCTCAAAAACCGTCTTTTCGATCCTCTTTTGGTAGATTATTGCAGATTCATAATTTTGATATATGTATCTTAATGGAAACCTGGTTATCGGGAGACAGCTTGGCCCGGTTTCGAAGACAGGCTGCTAGGACTTGGTCTTCATATGCTGTGGAGTCTGAAGGTCTTTCTGGTGGAATTGTTGCTTTTTGGTGGCACTCATCGGTTTCTGTGAACGCCTTTCATCAGTGTAATCAACAGATAGCTCTTCTTGTCTCGGAAGGGTCCTCTGACCCCTGGCTCCTTTCAGGGATTTACGCCAGCACTGACTTCAGGGAAAGGCGTGTTCTCTGGGCTGAGATTCTCTCTCTCCTTAACCAGGGTATCCCGTCCATTGTAGCTGGTGACTTTAACTGTATTGTTGCAGCTAACGAGAAGAGAGGGGGCAGACGAGTCATTGATTCAGCTGATATCACTGAGTTTAGATCGTTTATCTCTTCTGCTGAATTGCTGGACTTGGATTTTTCTGGAGCCCAATTCACCTGGTGTAATAATCGGCAGGGTTTGGCTCGTGTCTGGGAAAGGCTGGATAGAGCCCTGGCCACTGCTCAATGGTCTCAAATGTTTCCCTCTGCCACTGTCACTCATTTGTCCAGGATAGCGTCTGATCACTGTCCTATTTTGATTTCCACTGACCCTGTTCTTCACCAGTGGCGACATTTTAGATTTGAGCAATTCTGGAGGTCTTACCCTCAGCTCGTGCTATCATATCCCAGGTCTGGCACTTACCTATGAGAGGTAATGCCTCTTATCGGCTCTCTAGAAGATTGGAGCTGGTTAGACGTCGGCTGACTAGATGGAATAGATTCGAGGTGGGAAACCTAGTGAGACAGATTGAGCAAGTTGAAGCGGACATTACTCTTATCCAAGAAAGAGAGGACCAGGATGGCTCGCTATTTGTTCTTGATCTTTCCTCTCTTCGTTCTAAGCTTGCTCTTCACCACTCTCTTCTGATGCAGCAGGAGATTTATTGGAGACAGAGGTCTAGGGTTCAGTGGATCCGGGAAGGTGACCGCAATACCAGGTTCTTCCATCAGGCCACTTTGAAGCGATGGGCTGCTAATAGAATCAGGAGAATAGCTGATGAGAATGGCAATCTCCAGACTGACCCTGTTGTTATTCATGATCATTTGCTTCATTTTTTCCAGTCTAGATGGACTAATTTATCTGGTGTGGGGGCTCCTGTGTTCAGGGTTTCTCCTATTAAGAAGGTCTCTGACCAGCAGACAACCTTCTGTCCAGACCAATCACAGCTGAGGAGATTCGCATGGCTTTATGGGACCTCGGCCCTGTCAAGGCGCCTGGCCCTGATGGATTTCCGCCATTATTCTTCCGTCATTACTGGGATATTGTTGGTCATGAGGTCACTCAGGCTATTCAGAGTGCTTTTCTTTCTAAATCTATTCATACTGATTGGAATCGCACTCTTGTCACTCTAGTGCCGAAGCGCCATGATGCTTCCTCCCCCCATCATTTTCGACCGATCAGCCTGTGTACTACTCTATACAAGGTCTGTGCCCGCCTTCTAGTTTCCCGCCTGCGTATGGTGATCCCTCAGCTCATCTCTGCTGAACAAGGGGCTTTCATTAGAGGTCGGAGCATCTCCGATAATGTTCTTATTGCTCAGGAATTCATGTTCGATCTTCAGAGAACCTCAGCCAGTCAGTGTCTTATGGCAGTCAAGCTTGATATGGAGCGTGCCTACGACATATTGAGTTAGGCTTTTTTGCATCGTACTCTGATTGAGTTTGGTTTTCATGACATGTTCATTGATTGGATTATGGCCTGTATCCAGAAGCCTTCGTTCTCTCTGAGTATTAATGGGATGTAGACTAGTTTCTTCCATTCTTCTGTGGGACTGAGACAGGGATGCTCGTTGTCCCCGTTTCTGTTTGTTTTGGCTGCGGATGACCTTTCCCGTGCTTTTCATCAGGCACAGCAGGATAGCCGTATTGCTCCCTTTCTGGCTGGTCCTTTGGGACCCCCTGTATCTCACCTTCTTTTTGCAGACGACTGTATTCTTCTGGGCCAGGTGTTTGTTCGTAATGTTGTTAGTTATGCTTCTCTCATTCAGGGCTATTGCTGTGCTTCGGGACAGAAGGTCAACTTAGAAAAGTCCTCCATTTGCTTCAGCCCAAAGACCTCCAGGTCCATCAGGGAAGACGTTCACCAAGCTTTGGGTATCTCAGCAAAGACTGATGGTCTGTCCTATTTGGGCATCCCGGTATTGGGGAGGCGTCCTTGCATTAGTGATTTCACTACTATTGAGAGATGTATTCGGGATCGGATTGATGATTGGCAGGTCACCAGCTTGTCCATGATGGCTAGGATCACTCTTATCCGCTCTGTCCTTACGTCCCTTCTATGCATCTAATCTCTAATGCTGCAGTTCCTATCATGTGCTTACGTAGGATAGAGCGATGGTTCAGGAACTTTCTGTGGGCTTCTATGAAAGACTGTCACAGTATTCATCTTCAGGTGTGGGATTTGATTTGTATGCCTTTGAATGAAGGGGGTCTTGGGATTCAGTCCCTGATTGTGAGGAGAGACGCTTTGATGGCGAGACATGCATCGAGGTTTCTCCTTGATCCTCACGGATGCTGGAGTTCATTTATGAGAGCTAGATATGGTGATTGGTCCCTGGCTATGGATCGTCAGCCTTTGCGACGGTATTCCTGCTTTTGGAAGGAGGTGTGTCATCATGCTCCATCTATTCGGAGCAATATATCATGGATGATTGGTGAGGGCTCCTCGGTTGATGTCATTCAGGACAGTTGGATCACGGATCTCCCTCTTTCCCGTTGGCCGTCATTTATTAGCATGGATGTTCCGCAGCATATGAGGGTGCAGGATCTCATCATTCCGGATCTCTCTTCTTGGAATACCTCTGTGGTGACCAGTTTATTTGGGGAAGAGCTTGCTCGTCGGATCCTTTCTATTCCCCTCACTTTGGGACACATTCCTGATATGAGGTTATGGAGGAGATCCTGTCTGGCCAGGGCCCCCACTAGGGACCTCATTAGGATTTTCAGGCCCCAGCCTCGGGAGTCGCAGGATGCGAAGTGGATATGGATGCTCCCTGTTCATCCCATAGTCTAATTATTTATATGAAAGATTCTGTGGGACTGTCTTCCTTCTTGTTCACTTCTGTCGAGAAGGGGTATTCATATTGAGGCGATGTGTCCGCTGTGTGGGCAGGAGGAGGAGACTATTGATCATGCCCTTTTTATATGTCCCATTCTTTGTGGGATTTGGACGAGAATGAGTTATGATTGCAAAGTGGATGATTCTGGTTCCTCGTGCTCCCCTTTCCTTGATGCTCTCCGAAGGACTACTAGACATTGCAGCGCCCTTTGGGCTATCACTGCTTATCATATATGGCTGTCACGGAATCTGCTTATCTTTACTAGTGAGTCGATTTCCCCTCAGATTAGAACAGAAGATCAGATCTATGGTGGATGAAAGTGCTTCTCTTATCAGTGGTTCAGATTTTTCTAACCTTAGCCACTGGGGCTCCCCTGCTGTTTTGGCAGCGAACCGTCGTACAGTTTATATCTCTTGGGAGCTCCCCCCTCCAGGGTTTGTAAAAATCAACTTTGATGGAAGCGTTCATAGCAGGCTGGCTGGATCTGCTTTTATTATTCGGGGGACAGATGGAGCCTTGCTAGCAGCTGGTGGTTTTGGCTCTCTTGATTCTTCTGTCCATATGGCCGAGCTTTATGCTGCATGGGCTGGCATCTGCTGCGCTGTTAGGCAGCTTCATGCCCAATGCCTATTAATTGAGGGGGATTCTCTCACAGTTATTCGGTGGCTTAGAACGGGATTCTGTGATCAGGACTCTATCAATCCTATTCTCAGTGATATTCAGGTTGCTCTGTGGGGTCTCCACACTGTCCATATCCGACACATCTATCGGAGGCTAATTCTACGGCTGATTAGGTTGTGGCTGCAGTGGCCTAGCATGGAGGCTTTTGGATTTGGAAGTAGGATGATCCCTGTCCTTCTGCTCTTTCAAAAATTTTGTACTCTGACAGATCTGGGCTGACTCGCACGAGGATAGTGTGATCGCCCGTTTGTACAAAAAAAAAAAAGTATGGCTCATGTCAAAATAAGCACAATAGTATCAAAATGACTATAAATATTTTACTATGATATCAATTGTTGCCAAGAATCAATCAATATAGATCTTAATACTATTTGTTGCCGATTAAGAACTATTATCATAAATAAATAAATAAATAAATAAATAAGGCTTTATTACATAATAGGCATAGTAGTGTCAACATCATTAGTTTGTACATATTTTAACACCAATTAATGATGCTAGTTATTGTACAATTATAAGTCATTATTGAAAAAAGTGTAATATAGACCCTTATCAGAATTCGTGCTTCAGGCGACTTTGTGTTCTGTTCAGGGTGTGCATCAAGATTAGTGTTTCCGATCTTTCTTGTAGCTGATCTCTGGCGATCGTTGGTGCCGGTCTGAACGCTTCCAAGCGACGATGGCTCCAAACCCGAATGTCATTCCAGTCGCTTCAGATGGAGGAAGGAGGGAGGATAGGGAGTGGAATCGAGGAACTGATAGCCGGTTTGAGTGGGTGGCTTCTTCACCTTCTCCGGCAGAGATCGAGGCCTTGGAACGGCGGTTCCCGGAGGTGATCCAGGTTTCAGCCCGGACTTTGGAGGTGGCACCTTCAGACTGGAGTCAGAGAGCGGTGATTGCTCGGTCTCTCTCCCGCTGGATCCCAGCTGATGCAATCATGCGGGAGTTCCGCCGTGCAGGGATTGCCGGTGATGTGGAGTCCGTTAGCTTGGCCCACCGCCACTACTTCTTCCGGTTCTTCGACCCGTCAGCAAAAGAGATTGCTCTTGGCAGGCCATGGATGGCCAATGGTCAGGTGATCGTTGTGGAGGACTGGCGTCCTCAGTTCGTGCCGTCGGAGGGTTCCATGGCCACTGCTCTACTTTGGATCAGATTGCCATCTCTTCCAATAGAATTATGGTATGAGGAGATCATTGGATCAATCCTTTCTGCTGCTGGATCCTTCCAGTTCATTGACACTGCGACAAGGGATAGGAGGAGGGGGGGTTTGCCCGCGCCTGCGTCCGGGTGGACCTAACCAAACCTCTGCGGCCGGGAGCGAAGGTGTGCGGCTCTGCACTGCCATTTTGGCAGCAGTTTATCTATGAACACCTGGAGGGGATTTGTGCTCACTGTGGTTCGGTGCATTCGGCGGGCAGCTGCCTCTCTTCTCCATCTGACGCGTCTTCATCGGACAGCCCAGTTTTTGGGCCGTGGATGGCCGCACTCCGCCGGCGGCGACCCCCTCTGTCTTCGGCTGCTTCTCCTGCTTCGTCGACCCAACGAGCAGCGGCTGCTCCTCCTGAGGGCTGGCAAGCTCCGAAGAAGGTTGCTCGGAGAGTCCGAAGACCTACGGTGGCTGGGTCTGTTGGACTTGGCTCAGCTGTGTACCCTGGTGAAGGTAACAGGGAGGTGATGACGGGGGAGATCTAGGGCTCAACAGTTGACGTGCACTGTGCTCCAGGGGTTGGGTCTGATGCTGTGGCTTCGACCCGGGTGGCTGACTTGGCTGAGATGGAGGGTGCCATGCTGGTTTCTTCTGAACTTTCTCCTGAGGTTGAAACTCGTCTGCAGCAAGCCCCTGTGAATCCAATCAACCCCTTTGCCCAATTAGGAAATGACAATTCGGCTGGTAGACTGAGGGCCCACAAAGAAGCTAATCCGGGCCCACTGAAGCGGGCCCGTCCTATTGAAACTCCGGCCCCAAGGGTTGTTTCAAAAACTGTAAAAGGAAAAGGGAAACTCCCGAGTAAAAGTGTGGTGCACTCCTCATTGACTCTCTTAGTGTCTGAGGTGATGAATGGGCCTGTGACTCTCCAGGGTTGTGGGCCTAAGATTAGTCGGATTGCAAAGGTTCAGGGTTCAGCGGTTCCCACTAAGGCCCCCCAGATGATGATGGCGGAAGATCGGTCCCATGACTCTGTAGTTGCCCTACTGAGAAGGCCATCCAGCCGAAGGCCACTGTAGAGGCCATGGATAGTCAGGATCAGTGTCCCTTGGAGGGAGTGATCCCTGCAAGCGGTTCGCCTGATACGGAGATGTCAGGGGTTTTGGTTGGTCCCCCCCTTCTGAATGAAGATCCTTATATGGAATGTTAGATGAGCCCTGAAACCTTCATTTCGCTCCTCTTTTGGGAGGATGATGCAGCTTCATAATTGTGATATTTATATTTTGTTAGAGACCCACTTGTCTGGCGATAGTCTGGCCTATGTTAGAAGACAGTTATCTAGATCTTGGTCTTCTTATGCTATAGAGTCGGAGGGTCTATCTGGTGGCATTATGGTATTGTGGAGGCCTGCTGATATTAGAGTTGATGCTTTTCATCTATGTGGTCAGCAGGTTGCCCTTTTTATATCTGAAGGCTCGTTGCCCCTGTGGCTTTTGTCCGGTGTTTATGCTAGTACTGATTTCCGGATCCGCCGTTCTCTTTGGAATGAGATCCTGTCTCTGTTTTCTCAGGGCATTCCTGCCCTGTGTGCTGGTGATTTTAACTGTATTTTGGAGGCTAATGAGAAGAGAGGGGGTAGGCAATTTGTGGAGACTGCTGGTATTTCTGAGTTTCGGACCTTTATAGCTTCTGCCAATCTGCTGGATTTGGGGTTCTAGGGAGCCCAATTCACCTGGTGCAATAACCATCATGGCTATGCTAGAGTGTCGGAACGGTTGGACAGGGTTCTTGCCTCGGCAGATTGGATTTGATCCTTCCCTTCTACTACTGTTACACATCTTTTCAGGATTGCCTCCGATCATTGCCCTCTCCTAATCACCACTGATGCAGCTGCTCAGAGAAGGGGTCAGTTTAGATTTGAGAAATTTTGGACTTCATATTCTGCTGCCCGCTCCTTAATTGCTCAGGTTTGGTGAATTCCAGTTAGAGGGAGTGCTACTTATAGATTATCTCGGCGTCTTGAGCTGGCTAGGCGCCGACTATCCAGATGGAATAGAGAAGAGGTTGGTGATATTATTCAGCAGATTGAACAGACTGAGCACACTATTATTTCTCTTCAGGACAAGGAGGATCGGTATGGCTGTTTGCAGGGTTCTGACCTTACTGCTCTTCGAGCTAGCCTTGCTCTCCACCACTCCCTGCTCCGGCAGCAGGAGATGTATTGGAGGTAGAGATCCCGTATTTAGTGGATCAAGGAGGGGGATCAGAATACTAGATTTTTCCATCAGGCTACCTTGAAGTGTCGAGCGGCGAATCGGATTTGGCGGCTTGTTGATGAGGAGGGTAATGTCCAGGAAAACAGTGAGGCTATTGGGGACTAGCTTCTTCAGTTTTTTCGTTCTCAATGGACTGAGATCTTGGGGGTTGGGTTCCCTGTGTGCTATGTTCCCACCCTCTCTAAGGTTACTGAGGCTGAGAACGACTATCTTACTAGGCCAATTTCTTCTGAGGAGATTCGGGAGGCTTTATGGAATCTGGGTCCTGATAAGGCCTCGGGACCTGATGGTTTTTCCTCCTTCTTCTTTCGTCACTATTGGGCTATTGTGAGACAGGATGTTTTTCATGCCATCCAGCTTGTCTTTCAGGCCAACTCCATCCCCCCTGATTGGAATCGGACCCTTATAGCCCTGGTACCGAAGCGGCCTGATGCTTCCAAGCCTCAGCACTTCCGCCCTATCAGTCTCTGCACCACTCTATATAAGATTTGTGCTCGGCTCCTGGTTTCTCGGCTGTGAGTGGTTATTCCCCGCATTATTTCTCCTGAGCAGGGAGCTTTTCTCAGAGGGCGGTGCATTTCTGATAATGTTCTTTTAGCTCAAGAAGTTATGCATGATCTCCATAGGGCTCCTACTCGTCACTGCTTAATGGCTATTAAGATGGATATGGAAAGAGCTTATGATAGAGTGAGTTAGGAGTTCCTATATAGAGCTCTTTAGGAGTTTGGGGTTGCTGAGCCTTTTATAGCATGGATTAGGGCCTGCATTCAGTGGTCGTCCTTCTCTATCATTGTTAACGATAGCCAGACGAACTATTTCCAGTCTGCTATTGGTCTCAGGCAGGGCTGTCCACTCTCACCTTTCCTGTTCATCCTCACAGTGATGCTCTGTTTAGGGCTCTACATCAAGCTCAACATGCTTCTGCTATTGTTCCCTATAGTGCGGGTTCCCAAGGGCCATCGCTATCTCATTTGCTTTTTGCTGACGACTGTATCTTGGTGGGGAGAGCCACTATCAGCAATGCTACAGCTTTTGCATCAGTGATTCAGTCTTATTGCAGGGCTTTTGGACAAAAGTTAACCTTGATAAATCCATGATTTGCTCAGTCCGAAAACCAACCTTCATGTGAGGCAGACAATTAAGTCTATTTTGGGGATCATTGCTCAGGCTGATCGGCTTTCCTATCTGGGCATTCTGATTACAGGGAGACGGCCACGGTGTTCTGATTTCCTTGATCTTGAGCACCGGGTCAGGGCTCGTTTGGATGGGTGGCAGGTCACTGAGTTATCTATGATGGGCAGGCTCACCCTTATTCGCTCTGTGCTTACTTCTCTTCCTCTCTACATTCTATCCAATGCAGCCATTCCGGTGACTTGCTTGAGGCGGATGGAGAGATGGTTTCAAGATTTCCTTTGGGGTTTGATGCAGGATGGCCATGGGATCCACCTGGTGGCTTGGGATATTGTTTGTATGCCGATATCGGAGGGAGGGCTTGAGATTCAATCCCTCACTGTGAGGAGGGAGGCGTTGACTGCTAGGCACGCGACGAGATTCTTGCTTGATCCTGACTACTTATGGAGCTCATTTATGCGTGCTAAGTATGGTGATTGGTCCACTTACACACCTCCCCAGCTTGCTCGTGCTTGCTCTTTCTTCTGGAAAGAGGTGTGTCATCATGCTCCAGCTATGCTACCTCGTTTCTCGTGGATGATGGTGATGGTGCTTCTGTTGATGTGCTTAGAGATACGTGGCTGGCTGATATTCCATTATCTCGCTGGCCTACCTTTATGAGCACTGACATTGCTTCTGGCACGAGAGTCATTGACTTAACTGTTCAGGATTGCATTGGCTGGCATACTTCCCGTGTTGCCACTCTTTTTGGGGCAGAGCTAGCCCGGCGTATTTTGTCCATCCCTCTTATATCGGGCAGAGTTTCGGACACCAAACTTTGGAGGAGATCCTATACGACTCGTGCTCCGACTAGGGATCTTATACAGAAGTATAGGCCACAGCCTATGCAGTTACTGGATGTCTCTTGGATTTGGAAGCTTCCCATTCACCATAGAGTGCAGCTATTCATTTGGAAGCTGGCTTGGGACCGCCTTCCAACCTGCTCTCTGCTCTCGAGTAGGGGTTTGATGATCCAGCCTATGTGCCCGTTATGCGAGGTGGAGGAGGAGACAGTTGACATGCTATCTTCACTTGCGACAGTGTTAGATTAGTCTGGCAGATAGCAGGTTATCATTCATGGTTTGATAGCAGCGGCTCTTGTCGTTCTTCTTTTCTGAGGATGATTCGGCAGGGCGGGCAGAGGGGCACACATCGGTTGAGCTCTTCAGCTGCTTATATTGCTTATCAGGTTTGGCTGGCTCGGAATAGGAAAATTTTTTTCTGATAAAAGTGACCCCCCCATAAGATCCTTAGGACATCTCTATCCCTCTCTGACGAATACATGATCCACCAATCAGGACTTGATATTGACAGACCTAGCATCTGGGATTCCCCTGCTGCCTCGGTAGCGCTCCGGTATACGGTCTTTGTTTCCTGGGAACCCCCTCCACTAGGATCTGTCAAAATCAACTTTGATGGCAGTGTCCAAAGTCGGCTGGCTGGCTCGGGGTTTGTGATCCGAGATTCTAATGGGTTGATGATTGCGGCTGGTGGGTTTGGTTCTCTTGACCTGTCAGTGCCGCTTGCTGAGTTATATGCGGCGTGGGCTGGTATATCTTATGCTATCCACAGTCTGGGTTTTCACCATCTTATTATTGAGGGGGACTCTACTACAGTGGTGTGTTCGCTCCGGCAGGACTGACTCCGACGACCCCTATGTGACATCAGGTCTATGCTCCATTAGGCTTTCAGAGTCCAGGTTCGGCATATTTACCGGAAGCTAACTCAGTGGCTGATTGGGTAGCTGTTCGGGTGGCCCAGCACTCTGATTTTTGGTCCTGGAGATCGGGTGATTTATGTGCTATAGTCTTATCTCAGATATTGTACTCCGACATGTCGGGCTTGACTCACGCTAGATGGTGTGATCGTCTGTTTGTAAAAAAAAAAAAAAAAAAGTGTAATACTTCTTGTTGCTGGGTCATGGGACAATCCCACGTTACATCACCCAACAATCCCTTATAATTTTGATTTTCTTCCCGTGAATTAGTTTGGGTGACCGTGAGATGGAGAGATAGATAGGTCCTGTGCATCAACTGGAGCTGAATTAAAGGGGACTCGAGATATATAATGCGTTCCAAGCTGGCCGAACAAAACCAAAACATCGAGCAAAAGCTTTGTTTTGCTTCGCTCCTTCCGTGATAATTCCAGCCCGGTATAATTGGAGAGTGGAAGACCAAGAATCAATCGCTCCTGATAGTCATTCTGTGTCGAATGCCCCTCCCGTCTAGCAAAAATCACTGTAATAATGGTATAATTTTCCCTGCATCATATGTTCTAATATAACATTTTCAAATCATAATTAATGATATCCCTATTTACTATAATTTAGTTTTAAATTAAATCGGTTTGATATAACCAATTATAAATCTTGTCGTGGAAAGTGGTAAATATCCTACTTACTACTACGAATAAATCTATATATTTTTGATTTCATTGGGTTGAGCTTTTTCTTTGCCCGTTAGAAGACAGATGATGCCACATTGATACGAAGCTAGAGGGATCATCACAGAGTAAGGATGGTAATTAGATGGGGTTAGGCTAAAAATAGATCGAGTCTAATGCAGGTTGATCTTAAAATTCATCAATCTAAATTCGATCTATTTATGAAATAGATTAGAATTTCAAACATAAAATTAGCATATTTAATAAGCAGATAACAACCCAATTTACTTGATCTATTTATTCAACAGGTCATAACAGATCAGATTGACAGCAATAATATAAAGTATATAAGTGCTTTCTTCTTATAAGTTATAATATAAGATGGTTTAGAAAAATGGGCCACACTTGACTCAACCCTTCTAGCTATTTAAACAGGCTTGACGAGTTAAGGACATAAAATCTAAATTAGACTTGCTTAATAAACGAATCAAGATGGGATAATCGGTTGATGACTCAAACTTTCTTAACTCAAATTCAAACCCATTTATTACAAATTGGATGAACGGATCGGATCTAATATTCCCAACCCAATTAGAGAACGACGTTAATTGCATTCTTCCTCACATGGTTGGCTCTTGGTGCATGACTTCTCGTACCAGGATGCTTTCTCCCTGCAAGGGATATCGCTAAACACTTGTGGGAGGAGGCAAACCCTTTTCTAAGCTCGGAGGAGGCCAAACCTATTTAGATCACCCAAGAGTGGGAAACAAGCATGAACTGCAAAAATTGAAAAAATTTCCAACGAGTAAATGTCGCATAGTTCATATAGTCATGATATTAATTTTCTTTTTCATTTTTATTTAGCCGTGACTGCTGTCATTTAGATGTTTTAGTCACCTGCTAAACATATAGAGTTCTATGTCACCACTCTTTCAATATTTTGACATTACCAGAATGGCGTGATTCTTTTCATGGTTGCTTCTGCTTCCATTAATCTATTTAGTTTCATTTTGGAGGAATGATGAGGTTTAACCCTCTGTTTGAATCCCAAATTTGGCTCTTATTTTATCAGACAACGTTCGTCCGTTCCTTCTTTCTTCCATAAAAGAAATCCAAGATGATGAAAATGACCACATCAAGATCATGGTGCATCTTTGCTCTTTTGGGCATCTCACATATTTTTATTCTGCTAAAAATTTTATCACATGTACTTTGCTTTATTTTAATTCTTTACACATCTTACACCCCAAAGCTTCTCCATTACTGAACTTTAGTGAACCCTGTTTGTATCATGAATAAATACAACATAATCTACCATGGGCATAGACCATGTATCGCTTAAAAAAACATTTTTTTTTTTTAAAGACCACAATGACAAGAAAGAGGTTTTGCCTTGAGGCAGACATTGTACACTCACTGGGCTTCTATGAGGAAGAATTCACTTTTCTTGCTGCAATTACTTACAACACTTGCCATGGAATACTTCATATTAAAAACAATTGATGAGGTCACACAAGTTGAGTATCTCTGCATTTTTATAACAAGAGAAACGGAAGCTTAAAAGATCATTTGATATGGTATGAATTATTCAAAATCACCAATAACCTAAATAGAAATGATGAGATGATCATTTTTTATTGCATCACAATGATCTTGCGTAGCAATAATTTTAAACCGCTCATCTTTGGAATCGCCATTCAACATGGATCAGCACTATTGATCACTGAAATAACAAAACCACAGTAGCACAATTAATATAAAGTCGATAAGAACCAAATGACTTAGAAGGGTGATTTTAAAATCAGTATGCTAAAAGAAATATCTGCCGATAAATATTAGTTGGACTGGAGCTCTAACGCATTGCAAAGACCAATTTGAATTTGTGGAGACAAGAATTGCCGCCTTGATATAGAAGCATTATCAGATATGCATGGACACCACATATTAGAAATACAGGGTTTACAAATGCTTTTGTAGTAGAGTTGCGTCATCTATGCCACTAGCAATAAAAATAGTAACAAGGAAACAACAGAAGCACTATCTAAATGTCATTGGATCGGTTTCCCAGGGATATGAACCATAGATTCTCACTCTCTATGTTTGGAGCAGGAACAATTCTATCTAATGGAACATTTACAGTCAGCATGTCAAGATAATTGCTAATGAGCCAGCAAATGGCTTTAAAAAATGAGGAAGAAATGCAATGTGGATGGGCCTTTATAGTTTAGTAGCAGTTATCTTATTAACTGTAATAGAATAAATTATAATGCACTGAATATAATAATAATGAACTCCATCACCAAATGACCTCTTCAAGATATAAAGGTGCCAAATATCACAAGTTTGCATGAAAGAAGTCAATGCTAAACTATGCAACTTACATTTTGTTATACCATAAATGTGGAAAACTTCTTGTAGACCCAATTTAGGTATTCAAACATAGCATTTAAGTGAGGTTACAAAGATGGCTATAAGGAACACGTTTCCTTTTCGTCTTGGAAAAGAGTTGGTATGGTTTTCTCAAAAAAGAAGAAAAGTTAGTAGATAGCGACCTATACATCGATGCAACTGACAAATAGGGCTCCTGAATCAATTATTAAGGTTTAGTGGCACAGAAAGATTCACAATTAACTGGGAGGTCAGACACCCCTGATGGATAGGTTCAATATCTTGAGGTAGGCACCACAGAAGTATTTTTAGTCTATCAATGTGAAATGAGTTGCAGCAGAGAAATAACAATATTAAGCATGCTTTCATTAGAAAGCAAAATGCATTGGACAGACAAATGCAAAAAGTTAATCAGCTCATACAACAGTTGAAATCAAGAACTGAAAAAAAGGGAACTATATATAGGTAAATTCATCATAAAAATGCATAGACAACAAAATGGTATCATATAGAGAGAATGTTGCAAAATGGTATCATATAAAGAAAGAATGTTGCAAACTTGCACGAGCAATGTAACCCCAGATCTTTCTCCCTTGTTACAAAAGAATTTCTTATCTTAGGAAAGGAGAGATAAGAATCAAAAACTAGTGGACCAAAAAACATGGACGTAACCAACCAGGGGACAAAACATAGGATGCACCAAATGCAAAATGCAGCACACATACTCTATGAGTAGAGTCCCTGGCACATAACAAAGAAAGTTGCTTCCTTGGCAGGGGATCTTGAAACAGAGTTTAATTGCTATTGTCTTCTTGCCACCACCTTTCCCAAAGTGGAACTCGATAATGACTTTCCAAGAAAATTATTAGGTTTTGATGAATGAGGGGCACTGCAAAAGAAGCAATAAGAGCATGGGTTAAAGAAATGAAGGCAAGAGCAACTCCGTTTAGTGGAAGATAATAAGACAAACATGTCACTTCTGCATGCACACCATGCACACATTTAAAAATGTTGGTTCATTTCAGTATACATGTACAGTCTCACAACATACAAACCCATGGAAAGTTAGGAGTGAGAAAAAGAATAAGGCATACCTTTGAGATGGAAAGATCTTTCTTTGCAAAGCATTTTTTCTCATGGCCACATGTATTTTTGCCTCATGGCTGTCAAAGAGAAATGGTAGCCAACTTCATCAAAGGTCATACACATGGGGGAAAAGTATTCAAAGAAAGATGATAATCTAAATTCTGAACTGATAATGTCACATCACCTGTTAAGATATTCCATTCTTGCCTTCTTCATCAGGTTGCCCTTCAAACTGGAACAGCTTTTGCTAGGTCCGCTTCCTGCAAGCATTCATCAAGTACATTAACTTGCAAACCATTCAACATGCAACATCTCTTTACACAAACATCATCGAGTATTTATGATTACACATTATGGTGGCCAGCATGTGATGTAGATTGTTTTGGTGTCCACAAGTTCAAATTAAAGCACATGAACAAAAAGATAATGAAATTGATACCTCCATAAAAGCTTCTTTTACGGCTTGAAGGTGGAGCTTTGTTACAAAGTTGGACCTGCCGATTTTTTTTCTCTGCATGAAAAGGACAAAAACAAATTATTCATTCAGAGCACCTAGCACGTGAAGATGATGCAACAGAAAAAGCCAAGAAGTTTGGTATCTCTTGACAGTTTATTGTCAATTATCTAGCAAAATAAAAAATACAGGCAAGCAGTAGATATAATAAATGCTGCAATGCAATGACAGATGGAATATTTTCACAAAATCAAGTAACCAAATCAATGTGAAAAAAAATTTCACCATGTCGAAAGAAGCAATGCTTCCATTGAATAGACAGTTGTTGGAGGATGTGTATACGTTTATCATGTTGAAGCAGTCCAAATCCCCACTGAAGCTGCCATTGACTAGTGCATGACTACTAAAACATGGCCCACTGGTCTGCACATTATATCTCAGTGAGGGCTACCATATAGCAGCTTAAATGTAATAGGCTGATCCAAAGGGAGGCCCTAGGGCCTAAAAAACCATCAGATTTGACTATTTGGCCTCCATGTATACCACCTTTTCCTTCTCTCTCCCTCTTCATTTGGGTCTCCTACCCCAGGTTAGATTTGTTATATAACATGGAATAATTCTAGATAAGCAATATGTGCTTCATCTATTTTATTCTTTGTATATCTACTTTCTATAAAAGATCCACAAAATTGATGTTGAGAACCTTATTGGTATATTGTTGATTCAGTACATATCAAGATAGGGTGCCTACACTTTTCTTACCTTTTAACCATAATGCCACTCAAAACCAAATGGTATGGGTCAGTATGGGTCAATTATGCTAAGTTCAAATTGGTTTGGTTCGTATTAAATTGAACCTTAATATCGTAATATGATATTGGTACAATATGGTACGGTCGATATGGAACGGTATAATGGACCTTGCTTTTTTGTTTTCTATCCTTCACAACCTTCTTCCACCTTTTCTTTTCCTTTCTATCCAAATTTCTATTCTTTTCTTTCTCTATATCATGACCCTTGGTCAAGACAAGGCCAGCAAGTGCCCCAACTATCCCTCTTTTCCCTTTCCTCTCTCAAAGCACACACATTAGGCTTGGTAGAGATTCCAAACACCTGCCTTCATAGGTAATCCAGAATCAGATATTGCAACACCTACATTTAGTGAAGGGACTAAGAAGGAAAAAAGCTAAGCTAATTTAGATTCATGATCGAAACCAATGTCTGCTTTATTGACTTGTACTGATCGTATCATACAGTATTAGTAAGGTACTAGTACGGTACCGAGTTTCGATTCAATTCATCAATCCAATCCAATCAAGCTAAATTACCTTGTACTGCTCGATACAGACATGTACCGTACTCAATACCGAGTGGTATTATAGTTAAGAGTGAGAAAATAATAGGCACTCTATCTTGATATGGGATACATACTATACCATACCGATCAATATTGTATCAAACCGATAAAGTACCAATATGTGTTTCCGTACTGATTTTGCAGACCTTTGAATGATACAATGAAGATAGTATTTCAAGGAAAATTCAATAAAGGAAGTCTAGGGCTAGAGTAATGAGTTGGGACTATCACATTAAACTGATTTAACCTCCCTTATTTTGCACACCTTTGGTCATTTCCTGACTCCCTTGAAGTTAAACCACCATGCACCTTTCACCTCTTTTTCTTTTCCATTTTCAAGGGCTATGGCGACATTCATGTGGACCAACTACTTAAAAAATCCAGTTTTCTAGGATGGATTTGCACAGGCCTTCTGAACATTTGTGCTTTACTCACGCTAGGAGGGAAGATATGTGCTCTAAGCGACTTCATACAGCTAGCAGCCCTGTTAAAAAGATGGCACTGCAATTTAGGATGTAAGCAGCAAGTTGTACAGGCAATGTTGTTGTCATATAATAGCAGTCCATATTCTGTTTTATGTCATAATAAATGGATAATAGCAACGCTTTTGAAGCCATGAAATAAGAAGAACTATAACTTACGAGTCTCGCTTTCTTCATATCTCCTTCTAATTTTTTTAGCTATCTCATTCTGTTCCTTTTCGATCACTTCCATCTTTGCCTACAAACAGACGACTCAAATTCAATCCAAAATCCTTTCTTCAAGTTATAATTCATTGGTCAAAGCAGCCTTAGTTAAACCTAAAGGTGAGCAAAATTCATGGGAAAAAAGGAATCACCTCATAAAGACGTCTCCACTTAAATACTATCTGCTTCTGCTTCATCTTCCTGATAACTTCGTTTGCATCATCCACTCCAAACTGTTTCTCAAAGAATCTCTTCCACAAACTGTCAGTCACCGAACTGAGGTCCCTTCCCTGAAACCATGCGGGGAAGTCAAACAAACTCCGATAATTGTCTACAAACAACCTTCAAGTGAGCGCGTTCTATCTAAAAACACACATTGAAACATGAATTCAGAAAACTAATAAAGCCCAAACTATCTTATGACTTACTTTTGTAGCATCCTCAATGCGAATCAATTGATCAATCGTACAATGTGGTAAAATATCCTTCAACAGATCCAAATCCACTCCTTCAACGTTGCCGAGGTATCTAGCATTATCTATTGCCAACTGTTTGCAGAGCTCTAGCAAAGGAGGAGCTTTCCTCTGGAACTCCATCTATCGTTGAAACCAGGGAAGTCGCCCGAAGTCTTTATAAGCTATTCATCACATACAAGATTCAATTAAAATCAAGAAACTGCAAGAAAAACAGTAAGTTGATCGCGTCTAGATGCAAGAACCGAAAACAAATATCAAATCCGAGAAAAACACATCTATTGCTCCTACTCACATTGGGGACAGCCAAAACATGAACAAATTGAAAATATCGAATAAAATTATATCAATATCTAAATGATCTATCTATATAAAATAAACAAAGATAAATAGAATAACAAATAGCTCCAATCTGAACATGGAATCGAATAATATGATTATTGATAAATTCTTTTTTAAAAAAAAAAAAGAAAAGAAAAGAGGAGGGCGATCGGATCAAGAAACTATGGAATCGAGACGCAGAACTGGGATTGAACGAGAAAAAGCTAGAGCCTAATTCATTCCGATTATTATAGAGGAAAAACCAATTCAATCAAATGAAACGAAAATCTAAGAAAAAAATGACCTCGCTCTGGCTCCTAAAGGCGGAGTTGATCTCCGGAGAAGCAAGAGAAGAGAAAAATGCAAGAACCTTGCTTTTCTCTTTTCTTTCGTTGCCCCCTAAAATTATATTTATTTATTTTTTACGATGCCTGCGATTTTCCCGGAGATCAGCTCTTTCTTTCGGGAGAACGCGGATCGGGTCACTACTCACCGCTGTTTGGTTTTCTCCTCTCGATGGGACACGCTCAGGGTTCTCCGTTCCTCTCTCTCGATCGATCGATCTCGAGTTCTTGGGATCTTGGTGGACCTTAGCGCCGGAGAACGTTAGATGGCCGACGGTGCGTCGAACTAGATGAAGGCGTCGAGGAAGCGCGAAGCAATGCAACTCCGCCTGGGCCTGGGAGAACCAAAAGAATCTCGTGCACTCGTAACTCGGGATCCTGATCGACGGTGATCGTCGGGTGTAAGCCCAGAGAAGGAACAGATACGAAAGCTTATGCTACGTTTGATTTCCGAAAACGTTTTTGGTTTCATTTTTTTATATTTATTTTCGAACAATATATTTATTTTTTGTTTCATTATAATGTAATATCAATTGTATACAGAAATAGTATTATTATTATATTATTATTAATATTATAATATATAACATGTTAATATTCTATTATTTTAATTGATGATAATTCAATTATTAATATAATAATTAATATTATATAAGTATAATATATTAATTATATGTTATTATATATTAACAATATATTATTATTTTCCAAAAATATTATTTTTGGTTTCAAAAAAAAGTTACTTTTAAAAATAAAAAAAGTAAAAAGAATCTAACCAAGCATATTTTTTAACAATTGACTTCATATTTTTATTTTAAAAATAAAAACATATGAAATAAAAGTGATATCAAATAGATCTTTTATTTTTAATTTTTCTTTCTTTTGATGAAAAAATAATAAAAATATTTTTAAACTGTTTTCAATTTTCTACTATTTTAAAGTTATGCTTTCTAAAAAATATTTTCATTTTCAATCATTAAACTCATTTTTATAAATATTTTTTATTTTTTATAAAATAAAAATAAAAAATAGAACTATTTTCAAACACTAAACACACACTTTTGGTATCATTAATCTAAAAAATATTTATATTTCAACCTAAAGTCACTATTAGTAATTTCACGGTCAAAATATGAAATGATAATTTATCTTAAAAGTTTGCACCAATTCCCCCTTCTTGCATAATAAAATATTATTTTTATTTTCATAATAAAAATCTTAGCATGCTCTGTTTTAAGAATACTGGGGTTATAAATGTATATCCTAATCTAACTTAGGTTGAGCTACATTAGCAACTAGGTTCAATTATCATGCCCAAGTCTGCTCAAACTCAATTTGGTTATCGAGTCTATGCCCAAGCTTGAATTTCTGTTATTTATTTATTTATTTATTATCTAATTAAGATCATTCTATTATCCAAGCCTACAATATTTTGAACTAGGTAGGCTAGGTTAGGCAAACCAATTGCCCTGTTATCAACTCTTAACATATTTGTGAATCCATTTGCGGAGCCAGAAAGTAGACGGAAGCTTGGCAGTCAGCTTCAGCCACCATCTTTAGAGCAACCCCTTTGATCTGGATGAGCTAGTTGTATAGCTTCATGCACAGCAATCGTTCAGTGATATACTCGTATAAATAGAAGTAGATCTAAATAGTCATCCATATTTAGCTTGATGGCACTAGAAGCTGAGAAAAGTCTTGCTGCATTAAATGTTCAGATGCGTGCATATTGCCATATGTGCCAAGATTCAATGGGTCTTATTATGTATCACACGTGACGACATGCACGAACGATCAATTTATACATCCGATGCGTGCTTGTTGCATCGAAATGTGATGCATCAAGTTTTTTTCTTAGAAGCTGAGGTGAGGAGGCAGTTGACCCATTTTTAAGGAATGGTTATGATACCTATCTCTTAAGTAGAATTGTTTTCATCACGTTCTTCTGTCTTGTAGAGAATCATAAATTTTTGTTCTATACCATCTTAATTCCATTCTTTCTGTTTCAGCCTTCTCGTATATGAATTTTTTAAATAATTTTATAAGTATAAAAGTATATATATATATATATAATTTAATTATAGAATGGGTAGAATGAAAATGGTGATGAGGCAGGATATATTTATTTTCATTTTCGTTAAAAAAGAGGTGAGGTGAGAAGGCTTAATTGACCTCCTTTTAGAAATAAAAATGAAGCTCACTTGCCATCAAAAATAAAATATTTTATGTTTATCTCTTGAATAAAGAATAATAAATTTTTATTTCTGCTCTATCATTCTTCTATCTTTATTCAAATATACTTTTTTTTTGATAACACATATGAATTTGCAAAATAATTATATATATATATATATATATATATATATATATATATATAATTTATTATAGCATTTAAGAATAAAGTTAATAAAATAATCTTCACCTCTGTCTTTAGTTTTATGAAAGGCAGATTTTTTTTATTTTTTGTCCTCAATGAGTTGAATAGATCGGCTCTACCCATTACAGTGGCTTTTGTAGTTCTCCACGGGCTTCATTGAATTTGGTGGCCATATCCCGGGCCTTATCCTCTGCACTGAGGATCAACTCCACCAAACTTCGTTCTCCAAACGCGTATTATAGGTACTTCCATTTTCCAATGCATCTTTCTTAGAGAAAAATTAAACTTTTGTTTTCTTTGATGACAGAAGATGAGCAACGCAGTGGATGAAACTTGAAAGTGAGAATATAAGTGCTAATTTACATAAAATTTTATGAAATTTTATAACTAGAAATGCAAAAGATTGGATGTCACTTGTGTTGGGGAACGCGGAATACCTCCAAGATCACGGCTATAGCGTATATGAGTAATATAAAACTTTGGATCACTTTGATTCGATTGCTCGACCTCAACCTTTAGCCTTCCGCCGTATTCCCGGAAATACCTTCTTTCTCTCACAAGATGGTGGGATCTCTTGGCCGTCCTAGGGTTTCTTGTTTTTCTTTCTCAAAAAAACGTTCACCCTAGCAACCAACTGAGAGGGTATTTATAGGGCTACAATAGGGACCAATAGGCAAATATGAAAATGACTTTCCACGTAATTAAATCTCTCAATCTTACCCCGGGTTAGGATTCAATTACGTAAATTACAATTCATTCCACTAAAAAATTATAATTGTACTCCTAATCATATTCGAATTTATATTTTCGAGCCTTTAATATTAAATACTTATTATTTCCCACATTAAGATTACAGATATCCACCAATTAAATTTAATTACTGATAATATAATTTAATTATCTTTTATTATCCTTGAGACCTATCCACTTAACTTATTTGATGTATCGGATTCAAAATCCACTTGCAAGATTTGATACAATCAAAACTTATAAGCTTCCTCAAGGGGATATCATCAATTCAATTTATCAGGACGTAGTTTCCTTCAACTATTAATATTCACCATATATATAATGTTATTGCCCAACCCACTGAGTTTATTGACTCATATAGAATCTCACTCTATGTGTAATCAAAGCAATAATCACTACATACACGTGTCTAGAAATAGAATTCGGATTAAGAGCATAAGTAATCATAATATTCATAAGGTTTAAATTATTTTATAAAGTCAGTATAAAATAATTAACTCAACTGGATCGTGTTCAATATGCACAAAGTGTATTAGCACAAATAGTTAGAATAAACCATTCCCCGTAGTCAAGATAGACATACTAAAAATTTGTGCTACAGTTCTACTGATGGTGTGTCCAATTCCATCTAAAACTGTGAACAATAAACTTGTATTCCAAAAGAACCGATGATCTAGTCTCTATGTGTAAGCCGTACTCTACACACTAGATTAAATACTCTTTGTAAATACTAGACACATGCACATATATAGTAAATGACATATATTGCTCAAAATGAATTCTCATTAAAATATAAAGACATAACATAAAGCATATCTTTTAGTCTATATCTCTATCAATTTGATGGTAGCTCAAGAATACAACTCACTGCTCTTGCCCAAAAGAACCTCTCTAATGAGACAATGCATCATATGATGGTGGTTGGTAAGGTAATAGAAGCTAAGAGCGAATTCATTTGCCCGTATACAATAATCAGAAAGGATCTTAGCAGAATATCTTGATAAATTCATTGTGAAATGAAATCAACTTTTTTCTTTTTCATTTTCCAATCTTAAAAGGTCAAGCAGGCCAAATGATCCTAGTTAGGGACAAACCCCACAGAAAACTATTTGATATTATTTTTATTTTTAAAATAAAAAAAAATAAATTTTAATGCAAAAATAAGTTTGGTTACATTATTTTTACTTTTAAATTTTAAAACTAATTTTTATAATTATGAAGAAAATGGAAGTAATCTTTTTTTTTTTTGCTTCCACTTCTTTTAAAAGTAACTTTTTTTTGAAAACCAAGATAATTTTTTGAAAAAATAATATATATTACAAGCATATAATAATAATATATTAATATATTTATAATTATATAATATTAATTATTATAATATATACAATACAATATGATATTATTATATCATATCATATTATATTATATATAAGATGATGTTAAATATAGTATTACATTTGTAGGATATGTAAGGTTACAATTAATTGGAAAGAAATTATAAAAAAAATAGCTACCAAATATGTCTTTGTTGTCATAATTATAAAAAATAAAGAAATAATAATGATTATTAAATGCATTTTTTATTAATATGTAGATAAATAAAAATAAAAATTATATTTAATTTTTTAAAATAATGTAATGTGATGCCTAATGTAGTTTAAGACTACCCAACTATCTACCTAAATAGATTGCGTGCAAGAAATTTCTATCATTCTTTTTTCTATAAATATGTTTACTATTATTTTTTATCTTTATTTAATTAAATCCCATAATATTAGTACATCAAATGAGGCTAGTGAATTTTGAGAATGTGACTTGGCCTTCCATTATTGATGTTTTCATTAAAAATATATGTATAATTATATTAAAGGTTAGCTACTCTTTGTTGAAAAAGAATTTACATGTTTACTGACGAGGATGCTCCTATCCGCAAGATAGTCAGGTCTGCCTTCTCCTTATTTATCGAGTATACTTTCCATTAGAGAGCTTTTGATTTTGCTAGCCCTGGCCTTTAGGACTTTTTTGCTGCTTTGGTAGCGCATGGTGGTCTTCATTTCTTGGGAGCTCCCACCTTTAGGACTTGTCAAAATCAACTTTGATAGGAGTTTCGAGGTAGATGTGTTGGATTGGCTTTTGTGATTCGTAGATCGGATGGTGCGGTGCTGACGGCTGGAGGATTCAGCATTCTTGACTCCTTGATGCCCCTTGCTGAGCTGCATGCAGCATGGGCGGATATTTCCTGTGCCATTCGTAGCCTCGGTGCCCGCAGTTTTATCATTGAGGGGGATTTGATTACCGTCATCCGCTGGCTCCATCAAAAATCTAGCGACCATTTGCCTACCATATTCTTGATTTGCGATATTCGATCTATTCTTCAGGAAGCTTATGTTGCCCAGATTTGGCACATCTATCGAAAAGCCAACTCAGCGGATGATTAGATTGCCGTCAATGTGGCCTATCACTCTATTTTGGAGCTGATAGCAGGGCGATCCTTGCCCTCTTGTACTTACTCATTTTGTATTATAATACATCGAATTTGACTCACCCTATATTGATGTGATCATTCATCTGTATCAAAAAAAATATAATAATTTATGAATTTATTGCAGCAATTTGAGCTAAAAATATCTAAGAGCTTGTTTTTTTTTTTCTTTTTCGTAGGGGAGGTTGCTGCTATTTTTTATCATTATTTTTTTTAAAAAAAATATATAAAATTGATGCAATCAAAAGTTAAAAAAATTGATTGATCGAAAAACAACTTTTAAGTTAATCAATTTTCCTTTAAGAATATAATTTAACCTCTGTTATTGGTATTTTTCATTGTAAAAACAAATATATATAATAAAAGTTGGCTACCTATTGCGGCCAAAACTTTTATGAAAGCTTATAGGTTCTCTTTTTATTCATCAAAATATTTCATTTGGTCAGAGTGCTAGCTAGCTTAATTAATGAAGTCACTAACCTTTGGATAACAATAATGTAATTTGATCCCTAGCTAACTTCCATCTGGTTTAACCTTGGTTCCATTGATCATAATATTTTTAAAAACAAACTTGATTTGATTGGGATTAATATATTAAACACAAAACCATTGCATCATCAAACGATAAGAAGAAATTGGGGTCTACATAACACTCAATTGTCATAATAGATCATTTTGGCCAACATACTCTTTTTAACAACTTCAAAGAACAAACTTTCATTCACCGAAATATTTGGTATTCAAACCTTTACCCAAAATGTCGAAATAATATATCAATTATTTCATCATTTTAATTAATGTTTTTATAAAAATAAATATTTTTAAAATTTAAAAAACTAAAATGGATGAGAATTAAAATATATTTTATTTTATTTTCAGAGTCAGATATTATTCTTTTGACATGTAGCCATTGTTCGGACCTGGCACCAGTCGTAATGACAGCCGTTATTCTCTGCACTCGAAACTTCGAAAGTGAAGGATGGTGGTAGCTGCGATCTGGCTTCGGGGACTCCTCTCCTCGTTTCGGTCTCATCGCCCTCCGGCGGAGCTCCCCAGGCTGTGGGCAGAGCCAGCCGAGAGGGACCCTCAGACCTCTCCACGTTATTAATCTCGTTGCCAAGCTCTCCGATGCCTCCTCTATTCTTTTCCTATTCCCCTCCTCTTCTGAGATCTCGAGGCGATACCCCCCGTATTCGATCTCTTTTCCCTTTAGCCCGCCGCCTGTCGCGATGCCTAGTGCTGCTGGGCTCGTTTCTCCGCTCGCCCCGTGCTGCCGGGGGAGAAATTTGGCGCCTTTTGGCCTCTTCCATCCCGTGCTCTTCTTCGCGGCGAGGAATGCCAGGAGGGCGGCGCTCAGGTACTGCGCCGCTGCCGTGGACGGCGGCGTGGAGGACCACGTCCTGGGAGTCGCCGCCGCCTCTTCCAAGCCTCGTCTTCCAAGGTTTTTTTTTTTTTTTTCATTCTTTCTTTTTCTATCTCTACTCCGAGACCTTTGTGATGAATTTGAATGTTTGGGATCTTGTTTTCGTTGCTAATTGTTACCGCATCATTATTTGATTGTTTGTTTCATCGGTAATGTGCAAAGTTTGTTCTTTTGGATGCTGAAAGATCGGGTCTTGTTCGTATCGCTTTGAATGTTTCTACTGCTCATCACACCTAATCATTCTTGTATAAAAACAAAGGAGAGGTCCAAGTATTTACGTAATTGCTTTTTGCTTGAGCTTAAGATTATCTTATTAATTCCTATATGAATAGCTAAGTCTAGAAAAAAATATTTTTTAATATGAGTGGCCTAGGCCTAACTAATGAAATGATGGCAGTAGAGTGGTCTGCAATCTGTGTGCAGGAGGTTCCTCATATCCATTGAAAAATCAGTAGTTTTTATGATTCTTCACTGTATCCAATCTTGAGGACCAGCCAGCGGGCAGTGGGTAGCCTCCCTATACACAGTCAAAATTTATGGGACCTTTGCTTAGAACAGGTTACTAAAAAGAAAAGCGAATTAAAGTTTCTTTATTCGGTGACATAAGAAAGCTCTTGGTCTTTTACCTGCATGAGCTGAACAGTTAGGAGTACCATGGCTTTTGTTGGATGGAAAAAATGATAGTTGAAGGCATTATAAGCTTTGTAAGAGGTTTGCTAGCAGACAATGCAGCGTTGGTATTTGTGTTCAATCTATACAGGACTTCACTTGTATTATAATAGTTTGCAAGAATTGGTAATGCAATAAGTAGGATATGAAATTCTAAAAAGTGTCTGCTTTTCTTAAGAGGTGATTTAGACAATGAAAGCAAGTATGGGCCCCTATGTTCTCTTAGTTTATGTCTGGATATAGAGAGAGTTCTTTTTCCCCTGTTAACCAGTAATTAATAAAATCAGTGATCATCAGTTTCAGCCTTTATATATAGCTTTTCCTAAAATAACTCATCTAAGATGGTTACTCTTTCAGAACACCAGGTCCAGAAGGTACATGCATGTTTTCTCAGAATAATTATTAGGAAAATCTTGTCAACCCTGTTGGAATGAAAGATGTAACTGTTTTAAAGCTCTGGCCTTTCTTCACGTTGATGTCTTCCAACTATTTTTCTGTCTACAGTGAAAGGTATCTCAGACAATGTTCTAAACATGCTAACAGCAGGGATTATTTGCATGGCTCACTTGCAAGTTTTGATCAAATTGTTTATTTTGACTTCTAGAAGGATGACCTATTTTGGTAAATTGAAGTGGTCAATTGTCTTTCTGGTGGATCCCTGGCAAGTTATGCTTGATCAATGTCTTATCTTCAGGCATTGCATTGGCTCTAAAGCTTTTGTTTCAATTCTATATCTTAGATTCCATATAATGCAACGACTGTCTATTTGCTTGAAATGACTGGTGTTGGATGAAATGTATGTGTAGTGTGCATTTTGTTTAAAAAAAGAGCACTGAGAGCTATAATGTGACCAAGAATTCTGCTTTATTGCATACTCTTGTGCACATTTATCTTGAGGTCTATTATATCTGTCACTTATTGCTCATTATGTTTCAAGTGCTTGCTTTGTGAAAAAATGTTATTTCTTGATTTCTGATCAGTGGCCTCTAGATTTTTGCAGTTAGATGTTGAAGGTTATTGATGATTCTACTTTATATGCTGTTCCCCTGCCTTTAACAGATTTTAAAGGATCTTCATTCTCAACCATATTCCTAAGTAAAAGTCAAATGCACTAATATGCATTTCCAGCAGAATTAGAGCATGATAAATGGAGAGAGATACTGATGGATTAGGCAACTACCACATTCCCTTGAGGTTCAAGTGAAAATCTTGTTAGATTGCACTCTGGCCCACATGAAAAGGTGGTGGTAAAGAGTTTTCAAGCTTATAAGAATTTAGATGAGCTTGGGGAGTATGAGAATGCTGATTAAGTCTTGTAATGGTAATAAGAAAACTACTGGGCTTTGTCATCATGATGGTTTCAGCGAAAGCTTTGCAGAATGATCGAGCGGATTTTTGTGATAAACTTCCTGTGTGATTGTTGATCTTTTCATAGTTTGTGCTTGTATTGTTAAAGAGGGAAAATTGTGGCTAGAAATTGGTAAGGAAGGTATGTAAATAGATGGGCATGTTAAGGAAGGTCTAGGAGGTCCCAGATATAAGACTGGTTAAAATTTGTGCAAAGGGTTAAGAAAAGGGATGGAAAGACCTAGAATAGCATAAGCAGTAGTTAAGGATTCAGAAGCAGGCAATGGGAAGGGATGCATCCTTTAATAAGGATCACAGGTAAAGATACATAAGCTGATTTGACTATAAAGGTCATGGTTAATGTGACAGCAATCATCACCTCCAGTAACATTAAAAAGAAAAAAGAAAAAAGGTTTTCTCCTAAGATACATACACTAATAGACCTCCTCCCTGTAAGAAAGTAAGCAAGCAATATATTTACATGTAGATGAGCTAGCAATTATCTTTTAGTATTCTATCTTCGAATTGGGCTGTATCTCTGATCTATTTTTGGTCCTTTTTTTTTCTGGTGGGCTTTGGTCCCTTGTCAGATGATATGACTCTTGTTGATCAATGTACTCAGTCGTATGACACTTACAAGTTGCATGTTTATGCTGTTGGATATAACATGCACATATTACTTTGCTACAATTATGTTAATTATGTTTGCAATTTGATCTCTACTCTTAAGTGACTTAAAAGATGTTTATGATGTTGAAAAGTAATTTGATAGGTTATCTAATAAGCATTTTGGAGCATGATTCCTTTTTCTAAATTGAACAAGAACATATGCAGAGTTGTTGGAATGGGTTCGAAACTTGTTGGATGTGGATCGGCTGCACCAAAGCTTCTGATTTCTAATGATGACCTTGCACAAATTGTTGAAACTTCAGATGAATGGATTTCTGTTCGCACTGGGATTCGTAACCGACGTGTCCTTACAAGTATATTATATTGTTAATATGTCATTCCTTTTTTCCATCTTTGATAAGGTATTCTGGTATACATTATTGTGCCCTGTTTGAATGAAAACTTTGTCAGACATGTCTTAACTTCATCAGCATGTAGACTATTTTCTTAAATAAAAAATTCATGAACCACTATACATGATATATCCCACTAAAAGAATTCAGAGAGAATACAACTTGGTGGTGGGGTGGGTGGGTCAAAGCCTAACATTTCCCAGATCTCTAAATATGTTTGGGCATCTCTCTACCATCTAGGGCATTTTAAGTTGACAGTGAAGCATAATAGGATCTTTATGCAGCCAGAAACTAGTACAAGCAGGAAGACCATATGATGTATAAAACAACATTGCCAAGCAGGAAATATCTATTCTGTGCTGGAACACCTGTTAGGTATATTTAGATGCACTATAAAAATTCACAATGTGGGGTTTTTGGTTGTGTTTTAATATCTAGAGAAGTTTCTAAAATCACAAATGTGGCAATTTCTACTTTGGACAGAATTTTCAAATTCACATTTTTATTTCATACCCTCCATTCTTTTTAAAAAGTTCTCAACTTTACAATTTTGAAATATGAATTCTTAAGAAGATAAAAAAGTAATTTTTAAGTTCAAAACCTCCAGATGCATCTGTAATTCAAGGAGCTGTCTTATAGCAGACAATCAAAATTCCACAGAATAGTGCTAATTACAGAGCTGTCTTATAGCAGACAATCAAATTTCCACAGAATAGTGCTATGTAAATGCATATTACGTTTGTTCTATGGTTTATGCAATGGTGCCAGAAAAAAAGAAAAAGAAAAGAAAAGAAAAAAAGAAAGGGTGTTATCTTTGAAATTTCTTATGATGCTGATAACTATATCTGGGCTTGTTGAATATAATTAACTTAATTTGACAGGGAATGAAACACTCAGTGGGTTGGCTGTAGAAGCAGCAAATGGGGCTCTTAAAATGGCTCAAGTTGAGCCTGATGATGTTGACCTGGTCATTATGTGTACATCTTCTCCGGATGACCTTTTCGGGTCCGGTGCTCAGGTATGCTATCAAAGAAAATGTTGTTAAATTTTTTTTTTCATGCTTAAGTTAAATGATTTCAACAGAGTGTTTTAGTGAGCTAGCTTTCAAGTCCAATGGCAACAGACTGTCTTCACCTTGCAGCCTTGAATTTTACTACTTTTCATCTGCTTTTCTATATTGCTATTTAACTTTACCTTTTGTAAGTTTCATGCATAAGCAATTAACATAGTTTTCTGGAACACTTATTGCTGGCTGCAGCCTCCTGTTATGAAGACGAGGGTGACAAAATCTGAATTCTGATTGACTTTTTTTCACCCTGATTGATGATGAAAAAAATGATATCTTTTTGGATCAACATATTGGGCAATCCTATTTATAACCATAAAACTGCAGAACTGTAACCAGTTTAATGATCAGAGAAGTGAAAAATGCTATTAATGTTGAAGTTCTATCTGAAAGGACTAGGAAATTGCAGAAGCTGAACCTAGAAAGCTTTTGACCATATCAGTCTTGCAAAGTTTTTCTTATTTGCAAAATTTATTGCATGCATTTGCCTCATTTTTTGAGTTATTGGTGATAGAGATCCTACTGGATGATTTTGCTATCGTCATCTCTTACATATAAGAGAGTTTTCTGTATTAATGAATGCTTTTCTTGTTGATGCTGTATACTTTTTATGTTTGAATTGTGGATCTTTCTATTGGATCTCCTTTTGTCTTCAGTCTTCGCAGATTTATTATTTAAGCAAAGTTCTTGTAAACATCAATTCAGGTGCAGAGAGACTTAGGGTGCAAAAATGCTTGGGCCTTTGATGCTACAGCTGCTTGCAGTGGTTTTATTGTTGGCCTGATCACTGCAACTCGTTTTATTAAAGGTAATCTAATTAGTTATGCAAGGGTAGCAATTCCTTTGTAGCTGCATAGTCTGCAAGATTAACCATGCTGCATCAACCACAGGTGGGGGGTTCCAGAATGTCCTAGTAATTGGTGCAGATGCTCTCTCACGATACGTGGACTGGACAGATAGAGGCACATGCATACTTTTTGGTGATGCTGCTGGTGCCGTGCTAGTCCAGGTAACTGATTTTCCATTGCCCTCTCAAGTTCATGGTTGTCTTTTGAGTAAACAGTTTGTCACGCCCCAGACCCAAATATTGGGCTAGGGTGACAACCCGCCACGTGCCGGGCACGCAAGGCGTCTTAAAAATCTTGATATACGATTCAAATGTGCAATAAATATAAAAACCAACTATAATACAACTGATAGTTATAAGTATTGGGTATCAAACCCTACATCCAAGTCATGCTAATAAAGTTGGGCTACAACAAGCCCTACACACAAACATAATAGTATTACACCAATACAATGGTTCTTATTTTATTTATTAGAGGCTCCATCAACTCCGAGTATCCATCATCAACCCTGAGGCTCTGAAAAACATTGTGAAGGTTTAATGAGTTTACACTCAATAAGTAAGCCTATTATACAATCATATCATACTTGAATTATATTTAACATGCCATCAACATATGCATCATGTCAACTTAACATAATTTGAACATTCGATAAGTATCAGGATATGCATTCTAGCAAACTCACTGTTTATGTAATTATAGATTTCCTATGTGTCCCACGGCCCTGCAATACCTCAATCAGAGCACATCCTCCAGATGTGTGGCCATATAAAATCAACAGAACACATTGTACGCTGTGTGGGCCATACCATAACAGAACACACTCTACAATGTATGTGGCCATATGAAAATCAAACAGAACACATTGTAAGACATGTGGGGCCATACCATAACAGAACACACTACAATGTGTGGGGCCATAGTAAAGGAGAACCGCGGCGACACATATAAATCTATTTAACATTTTCATCACAATTACATCATGCATCTGTATCTCACATTACCCTACAGTGGTTGCACAGTACTAGGAAATGCATATAGTCATCTCAATATAAACATATCGTACAGGCAATCACATTTCTGGCATATACATCAATAATTCATTTCTTACAATATTACCAATCACTATGATCATATAATTGTTCATTTGTAATCCACAGTTTCATGCTACATAGACAATTCAGATAATTTCTATTTTCTTCTTATTTAAAAATGCATGCAAACTGTATATACTCAATTTATTAATTAAACAATTATTAAATTTGCATAATAGTCTTACTTACCTCCTACGCAGAATCCAAATGATGCACCAACTAATCAGATGTCTGGACACCTACAGGATTAATGTACATAATTAATTCACTGAAATCTAATTAATAAAATGACCCTTAAGACCCTACCCAGACTAGTTCACGGGCCCAACTTTGGGCTCGAATATCTCCCACTATACACATCCAATTGGGGAAGTAAAAATAACCCAAGAAACTAGAATTAACCCAGATTCTAGCCATATAATTTTTTTGCTAATCTCGGCCCATTACGGGGCCCAAAAACCAGCCCCAAAACTGCTCGCAGCACAGCCGAACAGGCCCAGACCAGGCCGGCCCAGCCGGCCCATGGCATCCCTTGCTCCCCTGTTTCGCCCGAAACAGGGGACACGATCCGGCCGGCGGCCAGGGCCGCCGCCGGCCTAATTCCGTCCGGCCCGGCCACCGGAGGCCGGGCCGGAGCCGGCCGCCGCAACGGCCGGCCTCCATCCCCACTTATTCCCTCTCAATTTCTCTCTTCTCTCTTCTAGCTCTCGCGTGAAATTTACCGCGCCGGCGTCGATTCCGGCCAAATTGGGGCCGGTCCGGCCGCCGCGGCCGGCCTCCCCTCTCTCTCTCCTTAATTTTCTCTCTCTCCTTCTCTTTCTCTCTTTCTTGTCCGCACTGCGTGCTCGGTGCCGGCGGTACGGCCGGCCACCAAGGCCGGCCGGACCTCCACCGGACGCACGCCCGGCGCCGGTGGAGGTCACCGGCCAACCCTCAGGCCCAGCCAGGCGACGAGCACGCTGCCGGGCCCGAACCAAGGATCGGCACGGTTCACTGTGCCGATCCTGCGTTCTCTTTCTCTCTCTTCCTAGGCTCTCTCTCTCTCGCTCTCTTTCTCTCTCTCTCAGGCTCTCTCTCTCTCTGGCTCTCTCTCTCTGTGGCAGGGGGACATACCTGAGAATGATGCGCGCCAAGATGAAGGAAGGAGTCCTCCACATTTTAATCACCTGTGCGACGTCTCAGTTCGGGAGTTTCCGAAGACTAAACGCTTCACCTGGAGCGAAGCGTCAGTCAAGGAAAAACCAACAGGCTAGAACCTGGTTCATCTGAACAGAATAACTCTAGGTGCCATGTGTCCCCAATTAAATACCAAGAGTTATCCTCCCCATAATTAATTTACCGAGGGGTTACATTCTCCCCTCCTTATAAAATTTCGGCCTCGAAATTGATGCACATTCATAAAATATATAATTCAAATTTTCTATTCTATAATCATTGATCTGTAATAAGATACAAATTTTGTCGATGTTTCTTTTTCATTTTCTCGTTAGACTCCCAGATAAACTCCCTCTCAGAATAATTACTCCGCTGAACTTTGACATAAGGAATACTACACCATCTCAGAACTTAATCCTTGCGGTCCACAATGTGCACAAGATGATCTTCATAGGTCAATTCTTTCTTAAGCTAAATTGGTTCATGTTCTAACACATAACGGAGGTTTGAAATACACATCCTCAGCCATAAAGATATGAAACACATTGAACACCCCAAAGAGTAATGAAGACAGTGCTAAGCTATAAGCCACCTTTATTTTGATCAAAATCTCAAATGACCCAATATATTGTGGCTTAAATCACCTCTAACACAAATCTTATCATATCATTGATTAGTAAAACTTCCAAATGATCTTCAACCTGAAATTTTAAATCTTTCTTTTTGACATCAATATAACTTTTCTATTGACTCAGAGCTACATGCAGCTGCTTTAATTAACGATACATTTCATAGTTGCTACACCAGCTCAGTCCAAAATTGTCTCTCTCTCACCTCATCTCAATATGAAGGGAATCTACACCTTATATCATAGACAATTGAAATGAATCCATTTGAATGTTGGCTTGGTAATCATTAAAATAAGCAATTTCACTAAGGGTAAGAAGCTATACCAAGCACTTTCTAAATCCATCACACAGGCTCGCAGTATATCCTCAAATCTAATTGGTTCATGCAGATTGTCCATCTATTTGAGGGTGGAAGGCTGGACAGAAATTCAGCTTAATCCACAAAGCTTTATGAAGACATCATCGAATTAGGAGAGTGAGACAAATGGGTTCAGGTTCAATTTACGCAGTTTACCATTAAACCAAAAACAAATATTAACATTTTATCCCGCTAAAATTTCATCCTCGAAATTAAATGTCCATAAATTTTGTACCATTAAAGATACTCACTAGCAAACTTTTATTTCATTCCCAAGCACCCAAATAACATATCCAACTTTCAAAATTAATTTAATTTTTCTACCAAATAAAATTAATTTCCTTAAGAAGTATTTCTTTCCTGTCATCCCTTTTTTTTTTTTACTTCTCACAACATAATCATTATAAATATCATAGAATCCATCATATGTATTATGTCATCCATTCTTAAGGTTAGTAACACATCAGGTACTCTTAATTCCTCGATAAGACAGTTCTAAATTCTTGTGACTTAGATATAAGATAGTTTTCTTCCAATGCTCTCTCAACTCTTGAATAGTTGAATGTGCCATTAAGCATTACGACACTTATTTCAATCATCATAACATACTAGGTTTTACTCTTGAATACTTCAAGCTAACATCAATGAACATTATGCCAATCATTTAGGATATCTTTCATAATTATCATAATCAACTAATTTAGGATATCTTTCATAATTATCATAATCAACTAATTTAATTTCTTTGAATAATAGTGCCATCATTAATCATCAGTATAATTATTTTATCTCCTTCATATTTATCAGTAATTACCACTACAACCAATCAATTTATCTTGAATATGTTAGTATATTCTCAATAAATATTGTAATTTAAATGATTCAAATCCTCAAATCAATTATTTGTTACCAATGACTATCAAAATCACCTATAGATTATGCAATGCCATATCATGGCCAACTAATTTAAACCCTTCAAATATCTCAAAGTGACTTCACTAATCTAGCTCAGATGGATACAAGACTTATAAGGTCAATCAAGATTGAAAATGCACTTACCATTCGAAAGACATAATTGAAAATTATAGTAATCTCTCTATGACTTGAAAGTGATAATAGATGTATCCTTAACCATAATCCATAACTGATAATAATCAAAAATAAAATCATCTCCCTCTTATTTTCTTAACAATAATTATGCCACTTATGGATGATTGATAATTGATCCATCCTGGAGAAAGATATCTCCTTAGGAACTACGAAGAAAGGTACAATAAGTATGCACAATAAATTAATGAATATATATCTTGATTTAGAAATCTATTAACAGATGAAAATCCCCATGAAATTCTTTATCAGTGAAATTTATCTTATTCTCATTATTTCTAAAATCTTTCACTTTCTACCATCAAAATATTTGATCATTTATAGCCAAAATCAGTTCTAAAGATTAATAGAGTCTACTGCTCTCAAAAACTTAAACAGTAATTGTCTCAGAATTTAAAATTTTATATTCTCCCTAAATGGTCCATCAAGATATAATATGCAGTCAACTATTTCATTAGCATCAATATCAACCATCTTCACATCTAGCAAATTAACAATCAGTTTTGAACATGCAATATCCATAATAAAAGTTCTCTTAGTAAAATTCACTATATATACTTATCCATCCAGACTCAAATTCAGAAAGTACTCAATTATGATTAATCAAAAATATGTAATTAACTATTCCATTCCCAAAATATCATCAATATTAATCATCCCTATAACCAGCAGATGAGTTCATAATCTTAAACTTATAATATCAACAATGTGAGTTCCACTATTAAAAATTCATTATATACATCCACATTCAAATTTAGATTTACTAACTCCAAATCCACGTATCAACACAATTGCAATATGGACATAATGATGTTATCTTAGTCATATTAGGCATCAATTGCAATTTTCAACTATTATATCATATTCCATATATTCATCTATCTTTTATTGCATATCCAATTAAAGTTTCATCTCCCATATTATTTAAAGATCTGAAACTACTGCGAATCATTTCCAACAAGTTTGATGGAGCTAAAACCTCTAGAAGCCCTTGACCTCCCCACTAATCAAGGCTACCAGCCAGGGAGCCCACATAATATCATTGGCTTGCGATGGTTCATTCTTAATCCCTATCAAGTTTGTAATTCAATTAATATCTTGATAAACTTTAAATTTCAAGCTTCCAAAGCATAATTCCTGAAATTCCTTTAAAGTCATAATTGTCTCAATATCATCCTAGTATTTTGCCTAGAGTGTCATCATGCATGTGTCCCTAAGGTCATAACCTGGCTCTGATACCATAAAAGCTGTCACGCCCCAGACCCAAATATTGGGCTAGGGTGACAACCCGCCGTGTGCCGGGCACGCAAGGCGTCTTAAAAATCTTGATATACGATTCAAATGTGCAATAATATAAAAACCAATCATAATACAACTGATAGTTATAAGTATTGGGTATCAAACCCTACATCCAAGTCATGCTAATAAAGTTGGGCTACAACAAGCCCTACACACAAACATAATAGTATTACACCAATACAATGGTTCTTATTTTATTTATTAGAGGCTCCATCAACTCCGAGTATCCATCATCAACCCTGAGGCTCTGAAAAACATTATGAAGGTTTAATGAGTTTACACTCAATAAGTAAGCCTATTATACAATCATATCATACTTGAATTATATTTAACATGCCATCAACATATGCATCATGTCAACTTAACATAATTTGAACATTCGATAAGCATCAAGATATGCATTTTAGCAAACTCACTGTTTATGTAATTATAGATTTCCTATGTGTCCCACGGCCCTGCAATACCTCAATCAGAGCACATCCTCCAGATGTGTGGCCATATGAAATCAACAGAACACAATTACATCATGCATCTGTATCTCACACATTACCCCATACTGGTTTGCACATTACTAGGAAATGCATATAGTCATCTCATATAAACATATCGTACAGGCAATCACATTTCTGGCATATACATCAATAATTCATTTCTTACAATGTTACCAATCACTATGATCATATAATTGTTCATTTGTAATCCACAGTTTCATGCTACATAGACAATTCAGATAATTTCTATTTCTTCTTATTTATAAAAATGCATGCAAACTGTATATACTCAATTTATTAATTAAACAATTATTAAATTTGCATAATAGTCTTACTTACCTCCTACGCAGAATCCAAATGATGCACTAACTAATCAGATGTCTGGGCACCTACAGGATCAATGTACATAATTAATTCACTGAAATCTAATTAATAAAATGACCCTTAAGACCCTACCCAGACTAGTTCACGGGTCCAACTTTGGGCTCGAATATCTCCCACTATACACACCCAATTGGGGAAGTAAAAATACCCCAAGAAACTAGAATTAACCCAGATTCTAGCCATATAATTTTTTTTGCTAATCTCGGCCCGTTACGGGGTCCAAAAACCAGCCCCAAAACTGCTCGCAGCATGGCCCAACAGGCCCAGACCAGGACGGCCCAGCCGGCCCATGGCATCCCTTGCTCCCCTGTTTCGCCCGAAACAGGGGACACGATCCGGCCGTTGGCCAGGGCCGCCGCCGGCCTAATCTCCGTCCGGCCCGGCCGCCGGGAGCCGGCCGCCGCCGCGGCCGGCCTCCCCTCTCTCTCTCTCCTTAATTTTCTCTCTCCCTCTCTTTCTCTCTTTCTTGTCCGCACTGCGTGCTCGGTGCCGGCGGCACGGCCGGCCACCAAGGCCGGCCGGACCTCCACCGGACGCACGCCCGGCGCCGGTGGATGTCACCGGCCAACCCTCAAGCCCGGCCAGGCGACGGGCACGCCGTCGGGCCCGAACCAAGGATCGGCACGGTTCACTGTGCCGATCCTGCGTTCTCTTTCTCTCTCTTCCCAGGCTCTCTCTCTCTCTGGCTCTCTTTCTCTCTCTCAGGCTCTCTCTCTCTCTGTGGCAGGGGACATACCTGAGAATGATGCGCGCCAGGATGAAGGAAGGAGTCCTTCACATTTTAATCACCCGTGCGACGCCTCGGTTCGGGAGTTCCCGAAGACTAAACGCTTCACCTGGAGCGAAGCGTCAGCCAGGAAAAAACCAACAGGCTAGAACCTGGTTCATCTGAACAGAATAACTCTAGGTGCCAAGTGTCCCCAATTAAATACCGAGAGTTATCCTCTCCATAATAATTTACCGGGGGGTTACACAGTTCATCCGTCTTGTACCAGGTTCCCGTTAGGAGACTTTCTTCCCAGACAGTATTGTACTGTGATACTGTTTCATTATTTTATGTTCAACTTCTTTGAACAAGCTTTAGACAGCTATATTATCTTCATTGATATATTTCTTGCGTTGTTTATGGTTGCTGATATGTCTTAACAAGGATATGAAAAACTGGCTATTTGATTGTTACGAAGATAAAAAGTTATATGAAATTCTCCCCCTGTATTGCTTCTATCCCTTTAAATTGTGGTACTTGAAAAGTTTAGTTTCTAGGAAATTTGGAGCACGAACACGTTGATACATGACAGCATATGACATGAGTTATGTTTTCCTTTGTCGAAACTCGGTGCACAGGCATGGTGTTTTGGAATGTCTCAATTGGGGTACACTCCAGTGCTAGCATTGATATTGAAACTTTTGCCTGTTTGAAGTGCCAGATTATATGATCCAGTTCTCCAGTTGTTGAATTTCTTTTGTGAACTCTCATGGTTTTTTCTTCTTTTCTATAATATCATATGATTGTCAAATAGGTGTTTTGATTAAAGTACCAGTAAGTGGTTAGCTTGGGATTATTTTTTCTTGTGTGTTGTTTTTAAGTTTCCTCTTGTTGAATGTTTTGAAGATTAAAATTTCAGATGCTTCATTACACCTTGATATCGAGGTCTCATGCCCAACCCAGCATCTAGGCAACATTGTTTTTCTTGTGGGCCACAAAACATATAATGAACAGATATATCTAATGTGCACAGTTATGATTTGTGCTCATGCATATCAACATGCTTGTTTCAGGACCAGTGTATCTGGTGTCTCAATTAGCCATCTGATCTAAAGAAAGGGCTTACATGATAAAAGTGCTGCATGACATTATTTTTTACCATAATAGCTGTAATTTATTTCATCGTCTTCAATATGAACACAGAAAATTAAAATTGTGATAGAGTAGCTACAAAATTAATGCCATGAAAAAAGAGAAGAAAAAGTCCTCTTTTGAGGTGTGCCAGTGGCATGAGGTGTGCCAGCATGTGATGGACGTGGGCAAAGGCACAGTGGCACACACTTTTGAGGGTAGTCACAATTTATTTCATTTTTTTAAAACAGAAAATGTTGGGTGCAGGTGTGTGTCTAAGCATCGGATCATTTCAATATATGAGCATTTTTTGGAGTTGTTGAAGTGACACAACAATTTCCATGCTTAGGTGTCCAGTGTGTGTACTTTAGGCTAAATCAAAGGGTCCAGGTAACATAGGAATTCACTTGCAATGAATTGGAAAACTATTTGGATAGATGTTAGTATACAACCGAGATATCTGATGCTGAATTGGTAATTTTATAATAGTGGTACATAATAACTTGCTATTACTTCACATCTTAATAATAATAATTGTTTTTCAAATAAGTTAATTAATAATTATAATAGAATATACTCTTTGATATGTTTATCACCTTTGGTACATGCTCAGGCTCCATAACTATATTGCTATAATATGTAAAGACTATCTTTTTGAAAGGTTTGTTTACTTTTACTTTTCAAATTTTTGCAGGCCTGCAATGGTGATGAAGATGGCTTGCTTGGCTTTGACTTGCACAGTGATGGTCATGGCCAAAAGTATCAATCTGCTCTTCAACTTTTCATGCAAAAGTTCAGTCCTGATCTTTCATTCCTTCTACATTACTTTCAAATCACTTATTACCCTAGTGGCTTCATTGTAGGCATCTAGTCATAGCCAAGGAGGAGGAAGCTGAGCTCATTGCAAACAATAATGGTGCACCTCTTTTTCCTCCAAAGAGATCATCATTTTCTTACATCCGAATGAATGGCAAGGAGGTATTCCGCTTTGCAGTACGGTGTGTGCCAGAGTCTATCGAAGCTGCACTGGTAGAAGCTGGCCTCACAAATTCCGGCATCGACTGGCTCCTGCTTCATCAGGTAACATGCTACTGTTAATGCCAAATTCATATTATTCGATTAATTCATTCAGAACCGAAGTGGCAAAACAATCAACTTGGCAGGCAAACCAACGGATCATAGATGCAGTAGCCACCCGGTTGCAGATCCCCCCAGACAAGGTCATTTCGAATTTGGCTGACTATGGGAACACAAGTGCTGCATCCATCCCTCTGGCATTAGATGAGGCTGTTCGCAGTGGAAAGGTGCAGGCTGGCAATACCATTGCTACAGCAGGTTTTGGAGCCGGACTAACATGGGGGTCTGCAATAGTGAGGTGGAAATGAGACTGTCCCCTCCAAACTGAGGAAGAAGTTGAAAACTAATGAAGGATAATGCATCATTAAGTTATAGCACAGTGTGTCTTTCTTTCATGAGATCAGGCTGAAAGAGGGGATCCTCTATTTCTAGGCCAATCATTTGAGTTTCTAAGTTTCTAGTTATTTCAAGTGGAACTATGAGCAGCTGAGTATATATTTCCCTAGGTCACCATAGGTGTTGAACCATCTTTGTAATAGAATACCCACTAAATGCCCCTGCAGCTGTCTTGCCCTAGATCTACTCTCAGACAATCCGGACTGTATATTCAATGTTCTTCCATACAAAGCGATACGTTGCGTTTTTTTTCATTATTTTTTATTTTAAATGTGAGTTATTGGTGTTTTTACCTAGCCATTTTTTTAATATATGAAATGAGATTAAGCTCTTTTTTTTTTGGTGGGGGGCAGGATGTAAACTGAATTAATTTTCTTCACCAGCAGGTATAGATTGGTTAATCTTTTGCATGCCCTAAAAATACTAGTGCAATGAAATTTATTGTTGGTTATCTTGGATATGTGGAATGTTTTCTTATAATTGTTCACATAATATTTTCCAAGATCTCACTCTCACAATCTGCCATGGAACTGCATCTCTTTTTATCACAATATACCGTATTCAATATTTTAATATTAGTAGAAAAATAGAGGATTAAGAGACGTGCTGTTGGATGTAGAAAAGCCAAGTTGGGAAGATTTTGGTCGGGCCAAATATGGATTGGAAGAAAAAATCCTCAATACATTTCAGTCCACCAAGAAGAAGGAAGAGCGTTGCACCTCAAACTCTACTAATTTGAAAATACGGCAGCTATTCTAAACTCACATGTAGTATTTGAATGCCCTATTCCTAGTAACTCACAGGTAGTATTTGGATGCCCTATTCCTACTAGGAATAGGGCTTTATTCCATGCTATTCCTTCATATAGACATAAAAAAGGTGGTGAGCTCCTAGAAATTAATATTTCGGTCAAACGTTCTTATTCTAGAATTCTTATTCCATTCTTTCTCATAAAATAGCTCTATTTTATTTACTGTATTTCAAGGGCAGTAACGGTAAAAAATTCAACTATTACCTCATCTATTAAAAAAATTTATGTATTAAATATAAAGGAGGAAAAGATGTAGCCTTGGCTAACCGTTACTCATATATAGACATAACAATGTTCATCATAAAATGGTAATGGTATAATCCATTTTTCTTTTGCTAATTGTTACTAATATATGTACATAATATGCAAACTTTTAATAGATCATAATAATAAATTAATTAATAAAAAATATTTATTTAAGTAATTATATTAATAAATAAATTAATAATTCATTTTTTCTTATCATTTGATCAGGGATATTTTTAAGATTTCTAAAAAAATCTTCATCTATTCCTAATGGAATACAAGCATATTCCCATACCATCCAAACATCATTTGGAATAACACTACATTAATTGCACTGAAATAAGGTGAAATACTATATTTCAAACCAAACAGAAATATGAAATAACAAAAGAAATAAGCTATTCCTAGGGAATTCGTATTTCTATTCCTGTAATAACTTTTTGACATCCAACACTACCATAGGGATTGATTCTACAAGCATATAAGATAATTCTACTTATTAATAAATATATCTTAATTTAATAATAATAAAATTTATACATGGATAATAGTAATCATTAGAATAATATGTATATTCTAATATTTTGTTTGATACCACATCATATAAGCATTCAAATTACTAACAATAATAAAAGTGTACAACCATTATTTTCTACCTCGATGTAATTACACATATCATCAAACACTTCAATATATAACTAAACAAACTAAAACCAGTCTATGTATATGTAAAGAATCGGCCTTACTTCTATTTACTCACTTCCGATCTTTTATCAATTTACTTTTTAACCTTTAGATTTAAAAAATAGATAAATAACCATAATGAGCTTTATAGCCAAATAAATAATACTTTATTTTAATTAATTAGATCAAGTAGTATTCAATATTATAGTTTGATGAATGGATGTGCAAGTTTGATTTATATAGCAAAATCATAAATATATCATTTCAACTATTGTAGCAATTAGCATTATACCAAATTTTTATCAAATAAAATATAATTCATGAATTTCATTTGCTCAATAGTGAATAATAAGATATCGAATTCAAATCTTAATAAAATAATCAATTATCAAATCATAAATTCAAGTATCGTATTTATTCCTATAAGGTAAATATCTATTTTAAGTACTATATTTAGCGCTCTTTGGAGTAGGTATCTATATCATTAGTGATAGTGTAGTTTTTTCTTTGTATCATATATATATATATATATATATATATATATATATATATATATATATATATATAATTAATATCTTTTTTAAAGATTGAAATTTTACAAATATCCAAACATTAATAAAATAAATACAATTTCGAATATCCCTAATTTACAATACTAGAAAGCCATACAACAAATTTTCAATAGCATATTCAATAAAAATTATTTCATACTTTATCCAAAATATCATAATTCAAATATAATATAAACCAACAAATGAAATCAGATAACCAAATTATCAAACATAACTTAAAACACAACTTATAAATTTTGAAATATGATTTGAAGCATAAACACATAAAACTAAGAAATTCATAATTTTATTAAAGTGTAATGTAAGATAATATAACTATAAATATTTTTTATAGAATAAATTTGATGATAAATTTATAATGATATTTTTTATTAAATATTTTAAATAGGGAGTACCACTTATGTTTTAAATATCTTTACTATTTAAACTAGTAACCTCCGTAGAATCCTTGGGACCTAATATAATCTAAATCACACGGAGATCAAAATAAATATCCTTCTCATAATTTTTAAACAATTTCTCAAAATTTCTTAATAGGGATATTAAAAAAGAAAATTCCATTGCCGGGATTTGAACCCGGGTCGCCTGGGTGAAAGCCAGGTATCCTAACCGGACTAGACGACAATGGATTTGTGTGTTGTTCTTAAATTATATGTAATTGACGTGAGATAAAAGCCTTTAGTTGATACATTTTAATACTCCGAGAAATCAAATATCAAATTCACCACCGCAGCATCAAAAAAGAAACAAGTGCTTATGGATCCAAATCACCCAAGCTCCAGAACATCAAGCTCATAACTAACACAAAGGCCCCATAGCCAAGTTGACCCATGTTAAGCCGCGTGCAAAAAAACCCCAGTTCCGCAGCGTTTGGCCACCAAAGTTAAAAAATTTATGTGATAACAAATCCAGCAGACCAACCATAAATTTCATAACTTAGGTCTAACAAACCATTTCGCTATGCTTATTTGGAGACTGATGACAGTGACATAATTAACAAGATCCCTTACGTAAAATATCCTGAAATATGGTTGGGATCCAACGCACTTGGCTTAAAACCACATAAGAGAAGACAAGTCCACGTACGCTAAAAGACACATTCAGACGTCACAAGGGCAGTGCATTCCTAAGTCTTGATGGCATAGTGAGAGATGTGAACGGCGTCTTCAGGCCTGGAAGGGGGGTGGGACTTGTTCCTCATCCGCAGCTGGAGGTATTCCTTGTACCAGAACTTCCTGTAGAGGGGAGCCTCGCCGATCTCGCTCGTGAACTGCGGCAATGGCTCGATCCACTTCTCACTATCGAGACAGTAGAAGAAAGCAAAGGAGTGCCTGTGTCTTCCAGTATTCCTTACCACCCTGTGCATGGCGCTCTTGAACTTGTTGTTGGTCAGGACCTTCAGGAGAAAATAAATCGTGCTTGATGGATCAGTACTCATGCCTCAAAATAGAGTAGAATGAAAAAAAAAACGATTAATCATGCAGCCAACCATGGGTTAAGATTTCGTTGTTTTTATTGTTGTTGATGGAACCCCCATCCTTCACCTCAGATGCTATTGGCATTCCATCTTAATTAAGTGATTTCAAGTAAAGGATCGAGACCTATATATCTAATGGAGAAGACATAATATCTAGACATGATATGAACTCTTGCTCTACGTTTCTTATTCTTCTTCTTCTTTCGTTCTTTTTTGTTTTCTAAAAAAAAAGAAATTTGGACAATTTTCAACTATATCAATTAAACAATGGTTAAGACTTGAGAAGAAGATATTTTTTTTTTTTCTTTTTTTAATGTAAATAAGAAGAAGAAAAAGAAGAAGAAGAAGAAGAAGAAGAAGAAGAGAAACAATTCAATCTTTTTATGCGATATATAATAATTTCTTCAACAGTGTTAAGATATAGTTACTTTATATGGAACTTTAATTTCCATAAGAAAAAAAAATCAACAAACATCAATTTTTTGAGAAACACCCAAAAAAGGATTCGATGCTATGGTTATATTGGCTAGATCAGAGATTTTAATCCATCCGATGCATTTAGACCCAAAAGCTATGCAACTGGAGCCACAAACCTGAATGATATCTCCAATATTGACAATGATGCTCCCTTCTTCAGGATTAGCTGAGATCCACTCGCCATCTTTAAGCACCTCAAGCCCGCCAACATTATCCTGGAAGACGAATGTGATGCAATTCCCATCCTGGTGCTCAGTTAATCCGTTGTTCTCGGCCTCGGTCGCAGGAAAATATCGCAGAGCTGCCATGAAGTCGGATGTTCGAACTTCGTTGTACTCCTTGAAGAAGTTGGGAGGAAGGCCCATGCACTCGTTCAAGATCTCCTCAATCAGTGATCCCATTCTAGAAAGCCGAGTGAAGCACTCCTCCATGACGGACCTTGAAGTAAGAGTAAAACGGACTTTGAAGCAAGAGTAAAACGATAGGAGTCTTTCAGGATAGCTAATTTATGGTTATAACTACAATCAGAAGCAATACCTGAACTCAGGTGGGTCGGCAGGAATCAAGTTGGCTCCAAGCTCAGGGGAGAATATCAGCAAGTATTCATTCTTGTCAGGAGAGTTGTCAGGCTGTCGAGCGTAACCTACAGGTACAGGGGCTTCTGAGCCAGGCATGGGCTTCAACTTAAGCTTCTCTTCGTCGGGGAGTTCGAAGAAAGCCTCTGAGAGCTTGATGGCTTGGGCCATGAGCTCAGTGGACATGCCATGGTTCACTATCCGGAAGAAGCCATAGGTTTGGCATGCATGGCTTATGGTCTCTGCAGCCTTCTTCCTCTCACTTTCATCTTCATCACGGAAGAAGGGGGACAAATCCACCGTAGGAATGGTGTTGCTGGGTTCAGTCGCCATGCTGCTCACCTTCTTTTGTTTGTTATGTTTGATAACTTCAGATCAGATCAAGGCCCAGGGACTTGAGACAACAACTGAAAACGACTGAGCTTCAGTTTGTTTTGAGTCGACGGTACACTACAAGAAAATTTGGTTTTACTGATGCGAATTAGCGAAATATCATCGCTAAATAGCTACACAAAAAAATTTAGCGATAACTTCACTACAAAAAAAATCAACTTTTGCCTACGATTTTTTTCGTAGGGAAAGATAAAAAAATCGTAGGTAAAGCCTTTCCCTACGATTTCTGTCGTAGACAAAAGTTTAAAAAAATCATAGGCAAAAGTGCATAGGGAAAGCCTTGCCTACAACTTTTAAAAATCGTAGGTATAGATCAGACCTTTTCCCTATGATTTTTTTCGTAGGTAAAGGTCATAATTCGTAGGGAAAGAGTGAGAAGAATTTGAAATTTAAATTTAAATTTTAAAAACTATTGGCTACGAAATTGAAAAATCATAGGAAAAAATTAAAAAATATATTTTTATCAACATCTTTCCCTACTATTTATCTTAAAATCGTAGGAAAAAATTGGCTAATTATAATTTTTAATGATTCCTTTCCCTACGAAAAACCCTAAAATCGTAGAAAAAATAAAAAATATATATTTTTTATACACGTCTTTCCCTCGTAGGGAAAAGTTAGCTAATAAAAATTTTTAATGATTTCTTTCCTTACGAAAAACCCCAAAATCGTAGGGAAAAAATCAAGAATTTTTTTTATCCATATCTTTACTTACGATTTTTCTTAAAATCGTAGGAAAAAATTAGCTAATAATAATTTTTAATATTTTCTTTCCCTACAAAAAAACCCTAAAATCGTAGGTAAAAATTAAGAAAATATTTTTTTATCCATATCTTTTCCTACAAAATTTCTTAAAATCATAGGGAAAAATAGTAAGATAATTTTTTTAAAAAATATTTTTACTTATGAAAAAAATAAATCATACAAAAAAGTGAATAAATTATTATTATTTAACCATTTTTACCAAAAAAATAAATTAAATCATAGAAAAATATAATAAATAAATATTTTCCCTACAAAATATGTCTAAAATCATAGAAAAAAGTTATATTTATTTAATTTTAATTTATTTAATATTTTAAAATTATATTCCTATTTTAAATGTTTTTATTATTTTTGCATATTTTATTTAAATAGAATATAATTTGTTTGTTTCATATTATTTTTTTAAATATTAAAAACTGTTTCAATAAAATAATATGATTTTTAACATACAATATCTATTATATATACAAAATTATTACATAATGGCGACAAAAGATAAACATCAAAATAACCAATAAATGAAACTTAGTAGTCCATATCAATTATAATATCCATAACTAACCTAAAACATCAAACCACATGATTCAAACAACACAGCAGAAGATCCTGAACAGTTATAAAGGTCCCATTCATAAATGACTTCCCCAGTTTTCTAGCTCTCTTTTAAACATTAATAGAGTAAACAATTTATAGGCATTGCAATTCATAAATGTTCCAATAAGACATCATTTCAGACCTCTCATACAAAAGTACGCTTTGCTCACTTTCCTTAGAAGATCCTTCTCGTGTGCTTCTGATGATCGGTGGTACATTCAATCTAATGAAAAATAAAAATATGGGCAAACATCAAAATAAATCAAATCTCAAAATGTAAACAAACAAATTATGCTATGGTTACTTTTTTCCACTACTCTGCCTTCATCATTAACATTGGTCTCCACCTGCAAATATTTTTATTAGAAAATATCTCTTACAATTAAGAAGTTTTGCTCACAATCGTCTAATTAGGCTAACTGATCCATTATTTGCGATTATGAATAAGAAAAGTTTGCACAAAAAGATGGTTAAACAAAAGCATTTGACAAAATATGCATTAAATGCTTCTCTATCATTAGCTACAATAGAATGTGCTTTCACAAGTTTTTTTGCTATGTACTTCTTTCTCTTTATCTTGTGCCAGTAAATTAAGATCTCTGTTTGTCATGCTATCATAAAGGAAAACCGTGACTGTCCTTCCTGAAGGGTGTGCTCCTAGTTTTAGGTATCCTGTCATGCAATCATTGCCACTGGATACCAGTCCTTGCCAGTTTAGGCAGCCAATTAGCAAGGCTAGACTATTACGAATCCAAGTTTTTCATACCAGTAATATGCATATCTAACATAGCTGCTCTACATTTGGACTCTGTTGGATTGCACAGAAAGTATGAGAATTTTTCTCAAATGGAAAAAGAAAAGAAAAAAATAATAATCTCTACAAATATTCCATATTTTGGTTGTTCTAAGTAAATGAAGTGCAGAAATACATAAAGTTTCAGCAGTTTTGTACAAGCAACATGGAAGGATTCACAACCAAAAAGCAGAGCAACGAAACATTTTTTTATGTCAGTGTGAAAACGAGATCTCAAAGCATTTTCAGCTAGTTCAGTCAGCACATTTTGTACATTAGTAAAACAATGGCGAAGTATGATCAAACTACCTTCTTACTATTCCAGCAAACAGAGAAAGCAGCTTAATCAGTGAACTAATTTCTCACCTAATCTTCTTGATGGGCTGATGTGCCTATTGTTCTGTAACAAACACTGGAAGATTATCATGCATTCCAAGTGGTATATTAATCTGTAAATAATGAAGAATGTAGAATATAAGAAATATAGGCAGTCAAATTTGTGATTGAACATAAATTAATGTAGACAATTATCATTACCAAATAACAGTGCTTATTAATTAATAAGTCATTAACATAGCAATGCAATTAATATTTAGGTGAATAGTCTAGACATCTTGTCACTTCCATGCCACAAGCACCAAAGTTTATAATCAGAACATTAACATGAATTCAATGACATGCTCCTTAGTCACATCAATTGTCCGCATCTCCACTTATCTCAGGCACAATTCTCTCCCTATTACTCTAAGCATCTTGACTAATTATATTCATACTTTAGAGGAGACAACAGGAGAAGTCACAGTGAAAGGAAGTATCATAACTGAAAGAATAGAATATTTAACCGAGGAAAAAAATCATAAAAAACTCCTTGCCTCGAAGGAGTGTAATAAAGCATCTTGTGGCAAAACTAACCTCATTAAACTGCATTCCAGGGGGCTCTGGGGAACTGTCTAAAGCCTGCAAAACGTTGATGGAACAGCCCTTACGTATCTTGTAGCATCTGCCTTGGAACTGCTGAGAATCCTAAGCTAACTGGATATAAAATTGTTTGCCATGAAATGATTGCACTAGTACAATGTATAGTCCTCTCAGCATCGCTATAGTTTTTTTTTTTCAAAAAAAAAAAAAATCAACACTTATTAGTCCTCTTCCCTGAATACATTATAAGAGAGTGCACCTTCTGAACATTCCAAAAGTAAATCAGGTACAGCAGACATAAATCAAGGCCCCAGATAACCCCATAGTCTACGTAAATCATGTAGTGCAAGCACAAGATTGCAGGAGAGGGTGCCAACTAGCTTATTTTACCTTTCCATGTAAGCTAAATCACTATATATTATTGATTTATTTATTTTGCCCCTCTAACTGCTTAGGTTTGTGAAATCCAGTGGAGTCCCAATTTGGCACTTCAAATCTTCTAAACAAGTTTCTTTCCCTGGTGAAAGTTTACATCAATACCCACTGCAAAATTGAAAGAACTAAAAAGCAATGGAAGTAATGAAAACAACATGTTCACTTTTATGAATCGATGAGCTATCAAAGCAGTATCCACTCAAATTGAAAACAACATATAAAGTCATAATAACTGCTTAGATATGAAAATTCAAGTACTCAAATTGACAGAGGTAGAAAATCAGAAGTCTGGATATCAAATTCTTCATCATCTTTCTCTAAAGATATTACATCTTTCGAAAGAGATGTCAATTCATTTGAATCTCCTGCTACCTAAAATATCATTACATAGAACCAAGAATGACTAGTTACAAGAAATTGAAGTGGAGAGATGGCAAGCAGCAAATTATAGCACATTCCCGTGACTTGCCCGATCCTGGCACTAAATTAGTTACTTTTAGTAATTTAATTGTCTGTTTAGGCATAAAATGAGTCCAGGAATTTGAAAACTCACAATAAAAAGACGCTAGAGGCTTAATTAACATAAAATGAGGATACCTGATACATAAAGTTTCATGTAGATGAGTCCCATCCTCTGGGCATATGAATATCTGTATCACGATATCAAGGGAATTAACTACATTCTCTTATAAATTTTTCACATTATATGTTAAGGGAGAATGAAAAAGAAGCTGAGAATACCTGATACATAAAGTTTCAGCAATTTCAACGTAGCAACTAAACTAAACTAAAAAAACTAAGGGTACCTAATATATAAAGTCACATAAATGAGTGGCATCATGTAGGCATATGAATATCTGCATCAAGATATCAAGAGAATTAACTACATGCTCATATGAATTTTTCACATTATATGTTAAGGAAGAATGAAAAAGAAGCTGAGAATACCTGATACATAAAGTTTCAGCAATTTCAGCAGTTTCAGCAGCAACTAAACTAAACTAAAGAAACCAAGGATACCTGATCCTTTACATACAATATCCATTACATATACAAAATTGTTATATAATGGCAACAAAAGATAAACATCAAAACATACTACTGTGAAGGCGGAGGCGGAGGTGGAGGCGGAGGTGGAGACATATGTGAAGGAGGCGATGATGAATGTGGTGAAGACAGTGTAGTGTTGCCTGTAGCCGATGCTGAACTTGATTATCTAACAATAGCTGAAGGCAAAAAAACTATAAAGCATAACGGCCAATTCATAACCATTGGGCACCCTTAGCCAAAGTAAAAGACCATCCCGGAATGCCACAAAATTAAATCTGGATGCCTGCTAGAGTTCTGCCTACCAATCAATTAGCTCAAAAGGGAAAGAGAACAGCCAAAATACAGTAAAAAAGAAAGAATAAACAAAGAGGGCAAAAGGAGAGAGAGATAGGGAGAGATAACAAATGGAAAGAGAAACTAGAGAAAACTATGTTTCTTATATTCCTCCATGTTACTAAAAGGTTTAAGATATGTGCATCGGGGACATATGTTGTTACTTATATTGACTGCTTGCCTTACCTATTTTTGTTTTTGTTTTTTTTTTTTCTAGGGATAGGGAAGTGATGTAAGAGTGAATCCCTCTTGGAAGAACCTAAATTATGTGAAGAATTTAGATAAGCCAAATGGCTTCATAGGTTTCGTGGCAGACCCCTCTAATGCTTGAAGTGTCCCTGGACAACAAGCGGCACGAATTTCACAGAGAGCTAGCATCAACTATTTTGACAGACATACTCTGTTTTAAAAAGAAACATAACTAGATAAACAAAAGCTTATAGCTTAAGTTTCAGTGTTTAAAGTTTATTAAATATTCTAATCCATATGTAAAAACAGAGAAACCTCTATTTACATACATGGATCCTGATTCACATCTAAATTGCCAACTTCCCATGTTATTATAAGAAGACCACTTCATTGAAGAGCCTATTTATCCTAATCTTAATATAAATTGAATACTAGTTATATGCTTGTTACATAAGAAAACTTTGAGAGGTTCAGACTCCTTCAATACATGCAAACCGCTCACTATATAGAAAAACTATCACCAGCCCACAGAAAATGTGATATGAAAAACTATATAACAGCCATTATTGCAGCCTATAAGGCTCAAATGAATCAGATGAAAAAAAAATCTAAACTAAAAGGTAAATCAACAAAACCCAAACAATTAAGCAAAGTAGGCTTTCAAAAAGAGGCATCATTAAGTGGACCAGGAAAATACATTAAAAAACAATTGGTCAATCGGCTCATTTTCCATGTAACGTGAGTCAGTTCTTCATGACACTGATTATATTCAAGAAGTATTCTCAACAATAAGAATCCTTCCCCATAATATTAATTAAACAAAGGCATGGATCTTTATATGGATTTAGAATTTATTTTCATACTTTTGACTATAAATAATCCATCCAAGAAGACAACATTACTTACCATGAATTCCATAGCTCTCTTGCTCAAAATGACAGAAAAGTGTTAGACAACATCCCTTAGTAGTGTATCTAGTCCTAGCGCGAGCAATTTAGAGAAATGTTGTATTGAACCAATTTTTTTATATTATTGAGGGAAATAGTTTAATAATACATAAGAGCATCAAACATGACGATGTAGAAAAAAATTATTAGGCAAAACATAAAAGAAGAAATAATCTCATAACCCATACTTCTTTTAAAGATGTTCAACATGCCTACTGAAGTTACATTACATAAATTACATAATTAATAATTACCTTATTTTCTTCACTCACGTATTGATACAAAAACTATGATATTCCTCAACAACAACAACAATAACTAATAATCTTTGACATCTAATGATTTTTTTCAAGGAAACAACTTGGTTGCATGCACAATAACAAATAATCTTAGCATATGCTAACTGATCACTCTCTGGGATTTTGTAAGAATACTTACAATGTGAACTTCTACATAATGATAACCTCCTTGCTGTACACTCATACGAATATATATATACACAAGATATACACATGCCTCCATAAATATATGCATATCTACATCTTTATACAACTATGTATACAAGGACATATGCTTCTTAATAAAATTATATATATATGTATGTGAGCATGCAAGCCAGATTTAACATACATTAAACTGTTTAAATAGGTGGTTGAGAAGACTAGGATGGAAAGAGTGAGAAATGAGAATATTGCAGGAGCTATATGAGTTGCATCAACAGCAGATGATGTGATGGAAATCAAACTGATGGGCATAATGATCCCTATTTCCATATACAAAATATTTTATTACCACATCTAAAATATGTGGTTGGTAACATGGGCTTTTCCTTTAATTTTATATGCAATATGGTTCGCGAATGTCAGGCCTACTAACCCTTTCCTTAAAACTAAATGCTTGCAAAATAAGGAACTGAACATAAGTCTCTTAATCACTATCCCCACTATCCTACAACTCCAAGGGACAAAGGGATGCACGATTGCATTCTCTCCCAATGTCTTGTTCAACCTCTCCCAACAGCTAAACAAGAAACATTAGCATTAACTATAATAATGTCAGATATTATGAAGTGGAAAAGGAAGACATGACTTAAGAAATCAGAACTTTGTGATATGAGATGTCAAGAAACATATAGAACAGAAAAATTACAAGAGTCTGTAATAGAACATTGCTAGCAATGCTATAAAGGAGTTTGAAAAGACCAAAAAAATTTCTTAGGAACAAAAGATAGAAATTCATTGTGAAGATTTAATGGCATTCTAAAGAATAATTTGCAAATGGTTTTATATTGTACAAAAGCACTTAAAAGATCTTAAAAGCAGTGATAGAGCCAGAACCTTTGATCTTGTGTGTGTGTGTGGGGGGGGGGGTGGAAGGAGGGGAGGGGAGAATTTTACAATTGTCCCCAAATTTCTTTTTGTTTGAGGGGGGACAATTTCCATAAGAAGTTTAAAAAACTAATAAAAACTCTAAAGAAATATCCAAAATATGTGTATGTTGTGGGGGGGGGGGGGGGTGCGGGGTGCGCACCCTCAAATGTCTATGGATCTGACCCTGCTTAAAAGCATGCTAGCAATTAGAAAATTTATCCTAAAAGAAAATTGTATTTATTTGAATACATCTTTTTGCCAAGGACTTGTAAAACCTTAATCCACATATCAGAATTTTTTGGTATTATAATACAACTATAAGATGTTTTAGTGACAGTGTTTTATTTACTGAAAATGTAATGCAATATCTAATAATAACTGATAAGAAATAGAGGAAAATTCAATCAATGCTTCTTTTTCTAACTTCTCATGGCTAGTTCTTTCTTTCACTAGGAATATCAAATCATTGCAGAGTCCATTGTACCATCAGGTCCAACTAGGTGAGTGATTATGCAAGTCTATAGATGCTTTCCCTAAATTCTTAAATACAACTTCTCTAAATTCAAGTTACAAAGCTAACATAAAGATTTTAGGGAATGAATTACATCAGTAATATTAAAAATAGGAGTTGCTGAATATCCCATCATTGAATAAGAATGTTTTTCTTAGAGAAAATACTTCAGTTTTCAATGCTTTTCATAAATCCATTGCAAGAGCAAAAAATTTAGTGCAATTCTCACATACTAAATGCTAGAAAAAGAAGCAAATGCTTACCGCAGCTTCCTTGGAAGTCATGACGACAATGGCAGAACCCCTCTTTTTTGATCCTTTTATCCTTATCACAACATCTTCAACCCCTCCAAACCTCTCAAACAGCTCTCGCAGCTTGACAGCACTGTAATCCCCCAACTCTCTCTCCCAGGACAACCTTCAATACCTTGTCCTTATCCAAGGCTGCCACCCCTCCACTCTCCTCTCCCTTCTCTTTCCTTGATGTCTGCCAAAATCATACACAACCAAAGTTATTCAGTTACAAGAAATGGAACTCGGCTAAGAAATAGTGTCTGTGCTGTCTGAGATTTCCTAATCTTTCAAACAAAGAAGAAAAAAGGAGACTTGCTGATACCTGGGCTTTCCTTGGGACTTAGGGCAGCGGCGGAACGCGGCACCAGCGACGATGCGAGGCGGAGGAGTGGAACTCGGCACCTAGCAACGATGCAGGGCTTTCCTCGGGAGTTAGGGTCGAACTAGGGTTTTAGGGCACCGGCGGAACTCAGCACCCAGCGATGATGCGACGCGAAGGAGTTAGGGCAGAGGCGAAACTCGGCATCCGGCCGGCGACGATGCAAGGCGGAGGAGTTAGGGCAGACGGGCAGGGCAGAGGAGCGGAGGAGTTAGGGAGTTTGGAAGGCTGCAAGCACAGTGACGGATCGAAATCGATCGGGGTCGGGGGAGCTTTTTACAACAATCCTTTTCCTACGATTATTAAAAAATCGGAAAGGATTCTTATGAAAAAAAATTTTGACGGAAGTTTTGCCTCCAAAATAAAATTTAATTTTAAGAACTAACTAGCCTTTTCCTATGATTTTTTTAAAATCATAGGAAAATAATTTTTTTTCAACAAAATTTATGTCAAATTTTTTTTGGATATTAAATAAACATCAAAACTTTTTTCTATGATTTTTATAATATAGTAGGAAAAGGGTACTTTTACCTACGATTTCAGTAAAATCGTAGGTAAAAATCAATCCCTACTGGTTTCAAAAAATCATAGGGAAAGGTTGGATTTCTCTTCAATTTTTTGAAAATCGTAGGAAAAGCCTCCATATTAAAATGTTTTCTTTATTATTATTTACATTTAAAACTCAATAATATTTGGCTCTAAGTGTAATTCTCATGCCCATTAAGCATTATAACAACGACGCAGGAGTGATTACTATGAATTCTCATTCATCGAGCATTCTTATTTACGACATCACTAATGTTACTTTGAAGAAATTATCTTAGATACTTAATCATGGCTATTTAAATATTTTTTATTTATTTTCTTGCCATCATTATAAAAAAAATAACATCTTCCTCTCCCCATCCATCAACCAAACCGATATTGTTATGCAAAAGAAATAAATAAAATTTTCATTGGCGAACATAGGTAAGTGTTAGCTGATAACAAGGCCCAATTTAAGACCAACTAAATTTTAAAACTTCCTAATAAGAGAATATTTCAAGTATCTAATTAGACTTATATTTATAAAACTTATAAGGTCCGCAATAAGGTTTGGTTTAAACACAACTCGGTCTAAAAACTCTGAACCCCCAATTGAATCAAGTCAATGCCTATTATTCTCCGAGAAAGGAAAAGAACAATAAGAATTACTAATAATAAATCGTTGAGCCTTGGAAGCTGATCGAAACCGGATCCGATACCCCAGGAATCGATAAAGGCGATGGTGTCACGACGATGGGGTTCAGAATGAAGTTGGGGTTAGGATTAGTATTCAGAGGTTAATTAGGGTTAGAGTTTTCGGCGATGGCGGCGGAAGGAAGAGTGGAGGAAAGAGGGAGAAGAGAAAATGGATCTTAGGAGACCAATTGGAGGCTGTCGAGCGTTGTGGTTTTGGCGAGGCCTTGGCCTAAGTCCTTCACTAAGAAAAGATTAGGTAAGCTCCGGATTGAGAGTTCAAGGACGAAGGGAGGCAAAATGAGAGAAGTTGTGAATAATCGAAAAGAACCATCAAGGGGTAGGAAAAGTCTTTGTGTAATGGACTCCAGTGCACAAAGCGCGCACTAGGCCAAGGCAATGGGCCCCGACCACCTCATATACTACAATATTATAATAAGTAATTATTTTGTTATATAAAATATATATAATATATTTTATTATATAATATATTATATATATTTTATTATATATATATTTTATTTTAGAATGAAAAAAATATTATAGAAAGGCTCTAGAGCCTTTCCCTATGATTTTCATGAATATCGTGGGTAAAGGTCTAGAGCCTTTCCCTACGATTTTAGTGAAAATCGTAGGGAAAGGTTTAGAAGGGAAAAAGTATTATATCAGGAAAGATTCTTGACTTTTTAAAAAATAAAAAGTCTTTTCCTACGAATTTCAGAAAATCATAGGGAAAGGTCCTTGACCTTTACCTACGATTTATTTGACAATCGTAGGGAAAGCCTTTTTAGAAAAAGAAAAACTCTTTCCCTATGAATTTTAGAAAATCGTAGGGAAAGGTTAATAGTCTATCCCTACGATTTTTTGAAATTCGTAGGGAAAGACTTTTTCAGAAATATTTTGGCGGGACATTTTGCCTTCAAAAATTTGTTGATTTAATCCCTACGATTTTACGAAATCGTAGGGAAAGGTTCACAGTCTATCCCTATGGTTTTACTAAAATCGTAGGGAAAGTATTTCCAAAATAAAAAAAATAAAAATATTATTTTTTATATTATAATTTTTTTTTACTATGGAATCTTTGCCTATGATTTTTAAAAAATCGTAGGGAAAGATATCTTTTGCCTACGATTTTAAAATCGTAGGCGCGAAAATCGTAGGGAAAAATCATTTTTCTTGTAGTGCTTGATGATAAATTGGTGATGATCGAAATTAATGACACAAATATCGTTACTAATTAGTGATGCATGTGCGTGCCACAACGATGCGGCGGGTATCGCTAATCAGCGAAGCGTACGCTAGATTAGCGACGCACCAAGAGCGTCGCTGGGATGCGCATAGGCATCGCTAATTAGCGATGCTCCGATGCGCATCGCTGGCATGCACACGTCGCTAAAGGGCTGCGCGTCCGGCCATTCGGGCCCGCCAGCGCGGGTGTCAGGCACGCTCGCCGCCCATGCGCCCGCCCCACATGGGCTGCCTACCCAAGCTCGTGACACTATCTTCTTCCAGACCGGTCACCCCCCCTTTCTCCCCCATGTGGTCTTCCCCCCCTAGTTGCCCCCGTCTGCTCCCCGCCGCGCCTCGGCCTGCCCGGCCCCCCGTTGGACCTCGGCTTCCCTCCCCGGCCCCACTCTCGCCCTGGACCCCTTTGGTTCCCGACTCTCCCCTTCCTCTTGGCTCACCTCCCAGGCCTCAGCCCCCGCCCTTGGTCCCTGGCTACCCTCGTCACGTGCATCACCCTGGCCCCCTCGGCCACCGCTCCCTTCCTTCCTCAGCCTTGGCTCCCCTCCCTTAGCCCCCAGCCCCTTGGCCCCCCACCTTTGGCCCCCTCCCGGCTCTGTGATAGGTGTGAAAAGAGCCTCTGGGGATTCTCCTCTTCAGGTAATTTTTTGTCTAATTCTTCATAATTTTTTAAGTGCCAGGGATGCTAATTTCTTGTTTATTACTACCTCTTTTGAAAAAATCTTCATATGTTTCAAGTGTTTTTGAAAATAGTTTATTTTTCTATTTTTTCAAACTAGAACTACAAATAAGTTATACTATTTTCTTAAGTTCTTAGAAAGTACACTGTTACCTCTGTCATGCCATGCAATGATATTTAGTAGATTCAGCTATGAACCAAACACAAATTTATTGCAATTATCTAGATTCTATGCATTTCAAGCTAACGTTGCACTCATAATTGACATATATGGAAGTTCTGAATTGAGAATGCGTGTTAATCAACTGTTAAAACTTATGCACTTTGTCTGATTATATAAACTTATTAGTTGTTTCTTTCACTTCATAGGCTATGCTGATGCAATCTTTATGAGTGGCAATTTAAGCTAAGATCTTGCCTTTGCCTGCTTGAAAGTTGAGTTTACAAAAAACAACTAAAATCATTTGGGTTGGTCATAGTTGAAGGGAGGTCAAGGTTAATAGATGAACGACTTTTCCTAGGCTGTCTTATATTTTTCTGGTTGAATTATGGATGGTTATATCAGTTTTGAATTTCTTGTTTCATGAAAGGTGTGATTTTGTAACATAATAAGTCTTTGATGGTGACTAACATGATGGATGAAGAATTATGTATTTTGGTACTTGGTATATTATTCCTGGCTGGTAATACTTGCTTGGATGAGTCTAAAAATTAACATCTCTGAATCTTTTGGTAGTGTTATTAATTTATCCTTGCCTGTAAGAGTACAAAGTTGTAAGGTTAATTATTCCTAATAATTTTATGTTGTACATTTGATATAAATTTTATAATATTAAAATATGTTATGTTAGTGTTAGTTATATGCAATGTTATATATTGATTATTGATTATATAAGTTAATTATTTTTTATTAATATGTTGTATAATGTTGAAAAAAAATAATTAGTAACCTTCGATTATTAGGAATACTGCCATCGAAATCGGATATATTTGTACTTAAATATTAATATCAATATTGCTGATCCAATGTTTGTTTCAAAATATATTTTTTTAGGGCATACATAATTATTTAAAAATGAATGTTGATCGCTCGTGGATGTATCAGAGGGTTAAGGATAATTTTCTTAATCCTGAATTTGTTAATGGAGTAGAAGAATTTATTGCATTTGCATGTAGTCAACTAGAGTGGATGGATGGATTCAGAATCAGATGTTTGTGTAATCTGAGAAAGTATTAGAATAAAGCTTATAGGGATGTTGAAACAACTAAAATTCATCTTTGTAAAAAGGGTTTTCTGTTCGGTTACTACATCTGGTACTGCCATGAAGAAACTGAGTCTAGAGGAGAATCAAGTAATCAGGGGGTAGATACAGTCTATGAAACAATAAAGAATTATAATGTGGCATCAGAAAATTATTATATGACATTTGAGAATTATAATCAATAGATAACTTAAATCAATACGAAGAAATGGTGATGGATGCAGGGGGTTCGGGCTTCAATCAAGGCAACTTATACGAAGAACCAAATACGAACATGCTAGGTGTTGCAAATGAACAATTATGGCCTAGATGTAAAAATCATTCGCAATTGTCTGTAGCAGTTCGATTGTTGAACATTAAAGCTGAACATAACTTATCTGAAGCGGCATTTGATTTGGTTTCCGGATTAATGAAAAGGTTCTACCATCTGATAATATTGCCAGTGATACATTGTATAAAACAAAAAATTATTGCATGTGCTTGGTTTACCTGAAGATTGACTGTTGCAAGAATAATTACATGCTTTATTGGGGTGTAAATGCAGATTTGCAGTTTTGTAAAGTTTGTAGTGAACCCGGATTTATGGCAAGGAGAAGTTCAACTAGGACGAGACCTGTGGCTTTCAAAAAAATGCATTACTTTCCACTAGTACCCCGATTGCAAAGGATGTATCAATCATAAGTTACAGCTTCATATATGAGATGATATGTAGAACATGAAGAAGAAGAGGGCGTTAATGCCATCCGTCAGACTGTATTGCAATGGAAACATTTTAATGATATACATCCCCATTTTTCATATGAAAAAAGAAATGTTAGGCTTGCACTATGTACAGACAGATTTCCAACCATTTGGACATTCTGGACAACAGCACTCTTGTTGGCCAGTAATTGTAACTGTATTGAATTTACCTCCTGACTATGCATGAAAGACTCTTCTATGTTTTGACAATGTTAGTACCAGGGCCACCAAATCCTAAAGAGAAGATAGATGTCTTTCTGCAATCCCTAATTTCAGAGCTTAAATTATTATGGTCAGAAGGGGTTATGACCTATGATATTTTATTGAAGCAGAATTTTATAATGCAAGCAGCCCTAATGTGGATAATTAGCGACTTTCCGGCATATGTCATGCTTTCTGGGTGGAGCACTGCTGGCCATTTAGCTTGCCCTTATTGCATGAAGAATTTAGATGCTTTCACATTGTGCAGAAGTGGTAAGTAATCATGGTTTGATAATCACAAAAAGTTTCTGCCATCTAGGCATCCTTTTAGAACAAATAAGACTTCATTTATTAAGAACACAGTGATTAATAAAGATGCACTACCTATTCTGAGCGGGCAGGAAATATTAGACTCTATTGAGCAATTGAAGTTGATGAATGTTTTCGAAGATGGTGCAGATGCCGTAAATGGTCGGATATGTAGAGAGCATGGCTGGAGAAAAAAAGGTATTTTTTGGGAGTTGCCCTACTGGAATACAAATCTAATTAGACATAACCTTGATGTGATGAATATCAAAAAGAATTTTTTTGATAGCATTTTTCATATAGTGATGAATATTCTGAAAAAAAACAAAGAACACAGTTAAATCAAGAGAGAAACTTAATTAGTACTGTCGGCATTCCAAACTTGCAAGATTAACTATTGATGGTAAATATCTAAAAGCTTGCTACACGCTTGATAGAAATTCGAAAGTAGTACTGTGTGATTGGTTGAAAGGATTGAAATTTCCTTATGGATATGCATCAAACATTAGTAAATGTGTGGACATGCATAAGTTAAGGGTTTTTGGCATGAAAAGCCATGATTGCCATGTTTTTATGCAGCGGTTGATGCCTATAGCATTTCATGAATTACTGCCTGCCAATGTCTGGAAAGTATTAACAGAGATCAGTATATTTTTCAAAGAGCTAATAGCTAGAGTTATTAGGATTAATGATATGGCAAGACTTGAAGAAGAGATTCCAATTATTTTATATAACTTGGAACGGATTTTTCCTTCAAGTTTTTTTAATTGCATAGAACATCTACCTGTTCATCTGGCATACAAAGCTCGGATTGCTGGACTTGTTCAATATCGTTGGATGTACCTATTTGAGAGATAACCTACTTTTTATACAATTTTATTTTATGATGTTCACGAAATTGAGTATCTTATTTTGTTTTCAACTTTAATCGTTTAAGTACATGAAGAAATTAAAAAAATGTTCAAAATAAGGCAAGAGTTGAAGGATCAATATGCAATGCATATTTGATGGAGTCCTCGAATTTTGCATCGCATTACTTCAATTAACATGTCCAAACTAAGAATTGAAAAGTGCCACGTAATTTAGATGGATGTGGATAGCCATTTGAAGCAGATGATGGAAGCATCTCCATTTTCAGGACTGTTGATAGGCCATTTGGCACCGAAAATAGAAGATATATATTGAACGAAGAGTTTAAAGTTGCTCATAATTATATTCTTATGAACTGCTTCAAAGTGGAATCATTTATAGAGTAAGATATTATTTTTCATTCAATTTGATACTTAATTGATTTCTTCATATTATTTTTAACTAAATTTACATAAACTTATATTTTCAACTAAGTTTACATAAACTTATATTTTCAAGGAAGTTTTGTGATATGTGGAGACAACAAGATCCTTACATCAGCGATGATAAAATTAGATTAAAACTTTATACTGAGTTTGCATATTGGTTCAACGAACATGTGAGTATTAAATTGACACATTGTGTATAGGTTAACAAGTACATACTGTATACTAACTAATTATGTTTTCCTAATTTTTTAGACTAATAATCCTTCTTCGAATGTTGATAGTTTCCCTGATTTTTTGACTAATAATCCTTCTTCGAATGTTGATAACATTTTCATTAAATCTCTAGCACAATGGCCGTTATCTATAGTTAATACATACATTGAATATTTTATGAATTGGTACAAGTTTCAGGTTGAGTCTTTGGGTTCATCAAGAGCTACATACAAAGGCCGTTATCTTGGTTGGCCTATTAAATATACTATATTATTCAAATGTGAATGATTTGATCCAACTCCAAATGTAGGGACAAAAGTGCATAAAGATTATAATCTTGTTGAAGTATATTATAAAAGAAGGTTGAATAAATATGAACCATTCATTTTGGCATTTCAAGCTGAACAAGTATACTACTCCACATATCCAAGCCTTCGAAATGATAAGAGAGATTGATGGACTGTGAGTACAATAAAGCCACAGGCGACCATTGCTATGCCGGTAAGCTCATTAATGCAAACACTTGAATCCTTAGATTTTCAAGAAGATGTCATGGAAGCACATGCAATCCAAGATAATTCGCTTGATTTGAATCCAATCCATAATGATCCAATCGGTGCTTCACTCGAAATTGAGGATGTGGATGAGGTCTCAAATGATGAAGAAGATGAATATGAATCACAATTAGAGATAGAATCTGACAAAGAACCTGATCTTGAGAATATAAACAATAGTGACTAACTATTTATACATCTAATTACAATTTAAAAATAAAATTTTTGTTTCATGCTTTTTTTGATTCATTCTGATTCTACTATATACAGTACTATAAGGGGTCGTAGATGATTCATAGCCCGGAGGCGGTCTACTGGCATGGGCGATGACTCTTTTGATGCAGCACTTGATAGCTCCTTCAGACAGGAGCACCATATCCGAGAGACATCTGCTGAGGAGATGCTAGGATCATCTGCCGGGCCATCATCCGGTGATAGTTTTTCCTCCATCAAGAGGAGACGGCTTCTATTGGTTGATGGCCAGTAAGTATATTTCTATCATTAAATAAATTTGTTCATACAATTGCTATGTTATTAAATTATATTTTATGTTATACTATACTTGTATAGATTTGTAGAGAGACATATTGTCTCAAGGCGCATCACCGATATATTTAAGAGGCGTGCAGACCCGGAGGGCTACTGCTAGGAGCGCCTCAGTGAGGAGGTGAGCATGTATTTTATATTTGCATGATGTTTAATTGCATTTATAATGTAATATGATTAACATTTGTTCATATAATTTATTTATTACAATATGCATATTCACAATTGTTCTGTTTGCAAAAAGAATTTGAGCGGGATCCATCCCTCATTCCTTCAGTTAGAATAGCTTGGACTTCACTTGCTTACTTCCGATACTCTAATAATTTATGCCACTGGCGGAGGGTATTGAAACGCCCCACTCATATCTCCGATTCTATATGGGATGGTTGGCGGCAGCAGCAGTGGACAGATCCCCAGTGGCGGAGGAGGTTGGCCATAGCTAGCTCGAACCGTCGATCCGAGAAAGGTTGTTCGAGCACTATTCTTTCCTGCCACATAGCAGAATCCATTTCAATTGAGGAGCATCGACATCGTCTTGTAAGTATATACATTTATTAATTTTGTATACTTATTAATGATAATTTTTTTAAAATAAGCATAACTATAAATTTGAAACGTTATTTTTAGAGGCAAAAGGAAGGTGCCGATCCATGGCACTAACAATTGTTCAAGGTGATCCACATGAGAAAAGATGGGTCTTGGGTCGACAGTTGCTCCCAGAGTATCAGAGTAAGTAAATCATTCAAAACATGATGCATTTATTGATATATTTCCTTCAATATGAGTTGCATTATATTTGATATGTATTCCTTATAAGCACATATGGATGAGCTATTATCTCAATCACACAACCATTAGAGGAGGGAGGGTCCACGCTCGATCCTTCGTCGCAGGAGAGCGGCTGCATCTTCTTGGAGGCTGTTGGCGCATAGCCAAATGATCGTAGAGTTTACGATCTAGGCGCCAAAGCTTCTGCATTCTTCCCCCGACGCGGTTCCTCTTCTTCCAGTCAGCGTAACACCGATGATTACGAGCAGATTGTGCATTCCATCGCGGAACATGTGAAATCGGAGATGATGATGAAGATCGTGGACATCCGGTGGGAATGCCGAGAGAAGCGCATTCGTTATGAGTAAAGTTAGAGAAGATATGACAATTGGTAATGCGTATGTCACAGTCGATACAGTTCCCCGCTCCACCTTCAGCTCCAGATAACCCTCCCTCCAGTTGTTCAACGTTTATATTTTAACATTATATTGTATTTTATGATGTAATACTTTTTTTGTATTTCTATAGTACTAGTTTCTATTATTAATATATTAATTTTTGATATTTTATTTCTATTTTCAATGAAATATTCTGTTTATGAATGTGTCTCCTATTAAAATTGAATATTATTTAAGCAGGTTAATTAAAATCAATAAAATAAAATTTATATATTTTTTTTGAAAAAATTAGAGATTAGCGATGCCAATATTGGCATTGCTAATTTAGCGACGCCACTAATGGCATCACTAAAATAGTTGCTAATTAGCGATGAAAATTCTCGGCGTCGCTAATCTTCGCTGCGACGATCATTTTAGCGAAAAAATTTTTGGCATCACCGTTGCGTTGCTAATTGAATTAGCGATGAATTTCTTAAGTTTAGTGATGCGAAAATGGCGTTACTAATTTGAAAAATTCTTGTAGTGGTAGTATGCTTTCCCTTGACAATAAAAGGGTGATGCCTTGCTCTATGGCTTCATTCCAAAGTGTACAAACAGCTCTGTGCCTACTCCTGTCAAAGATGCTAATGGTTCTAAGGCTTGATCCCAAAAGCATACTAATTGTAACAAAACAAGCAACGTCCACACCAACTTGGGCCACGACAACCCAAAAAGGGATCCAATTGGTGCCTTGTCCTTCTTGCTTAACCGGTGTGGGACTATTGCGAACTCGCCAGAGGCAATTGATCACAACCACCAGGCAGACAGGTAACTTTCAATGAGTGCTCGTAAATTATTCTTTAGTAACGATCTTTGCAATACAAAAAACAAGCAACGTCAACGATGCTAATGGTTCTAAGGCTTGATCCCAAAAGCATACAAACAAAACAAGCAACGTCAACGATCAGTTTATGCGAACTGGTGTAACTTTCAATGAGTGCTCGTAAATTATTCTTTAGTCATCTTTGCAATACAAAACAAGCAACGTCAACGATGCTAATGGTTCTAAGGCTTGATCCCAAAAGCATACAAACAAAACAAGCAACGTCAACGATCAGTTTATGCGAACTGGTGTAACTTTCAATGAGTGCTCGTAAATTATTCTTTAGTCATCTTATGCATATATATATATATATATATATATATATATATATATATATATAAAGTGGTGGATCGATCGAAAATCTAAACTCCAAAGCGTGAAACCAGAAGAGAGTTGAGTTTTGTCTCGTTTGGCTTGTGCTGCTTTGTGCGTTTTGCAACCGCCCATAACATGGGAACAAGAAGTTGCCTAAAAACTACTAAAAGTCTAAATTATAATAAACAAAAATTTAAGTAAAAAAATTTAAATAAAAAGAATTAAGAACCATACTTAGACCGAGGCAAAGGATTAGTTTTCATCTCTTTTGTTCAAGTTGTACGTGATTTGTTCCCAAAGTACCAACTTGATCTGAACGTTCTATCACGAACATGATCATATGAAGATGCAACCTAACGACTTCTTCAAATGTCTAAAGATAGTTAAAAATAACATAATAATAATAATAATAATAATAATAATAATAATAATAATAATAAAACGAAGGAGTTCCTTGTTTCAATAAGGCTTCTAAGATACAGGCTTTCTTCTCAACATGATCTCAAAAAGTCCAGTCTCAGTAAGACATAAAAATGGATTTAGGCTTTAATTACCTACAATCCTAAATCTTTAAGCCTATTTATAAGCTGAGTTCAAGTAGCTCCCAATGGTTCAGCCCTTTATGGCCTTAAAGGCCTCTCTTAATTCACACAAGAAAACAATAAAAATAAAATTATTTGAAGTGTTTTTAATGAACATTCATAGTGAACAAACACTGACGAAAGTTCATGAGCGTTACTTAAGCTCGCAGCGAACACGCGAACGTTTGCAAGAGGAATGCTTGCAAGTATTTTTTTAATTTAAACCTTTTTATAGAAAACTATAAAATGGTTACAAATTCTCTATAAAAGTTTTAAATTTTGAAAAATAAGTAAAATTAACATAACATAATTTTTAGAACATCTTATATTGTACAACAGATAAGATATCTAATGATCTTGAACCCCACTTAATGTTGATTGCATATATCTGAAGAAACCACAGCGGATTAGATTTTGAACTAGATTCTTAACTCATATTTCTACTAATCACATATAATTATAGATCAATTGGGTTTAAGCGGTCGGTGCATATTAAAGGCTTTGTACTTAATAACTTAATTTTTAATAAGTATTTCTTAAGATTAGCCTAAACCTTTAATCATGCTTAATATGATAATTTTCATATAGGTGAATCTTCTAAGAGTATTTATGACTAATATTCTACAAATAACCTATCTCATGTATCTTGTAGGTTTTAGCACTTATTTTTGTAACAAAGATAACATTTTATATATATAAAATACAATGCATTTTGAATGAAAGTTTCAGGTTCATTTTCCTTTTCAGTACCAAAGTCAAATTTGATGTACTAAATCGATATTTGTCAAGTGTACAATGTTCGAAACATGATTACAAATTTGAACTTTGTTACAAAATGTACTCTACAGCTCAATAGTCTCGCTAATTATAATATCTGATGAAATGTTTTCTTTGAACGGTTAAATCCTAGATTCATATGAACTTGCCCATCCGAAAGCACAAGGTAAATGATATCTTCGCTAGTTGGACGCTTATGCTTCTTTAGGTACCGCTCCTTTCGCAATCAAACTTAATTCTTGGTTTTGTAACATTGCTACCCAAATCAGATGTTTTAATTACAACAATAAATCCATTCCTCCTCCCAGATTCCCGAGACCAATTACATAACTCTTGTCTACTCTTGAATATCAACATATTAAAAGTTTAATATGAGTAAGTAGACAATTTTGCATATAGCTCAATCAGAAATAATTGCAATAAAAATTATCATACCTCGTAAGTTGTAAATTCATTTTATAATATATCACACATTCAGAGCCAATAATGCTGCATTCGGTTGAAGCATAGCCTACATGGACAAAAAATTGTGTTAAATTTACATTTGGCCCATATAGCTTTCATTCAGCCTACCCTATATTCGGCCACACATGGCCAAAAATCTAAACTTAAACATTTACCCTATGTTCGACCCTGTGTGACCGAATAGAAGGCTTCTTCCCAAAATTTGTGCCACTTTTTGATGCATATAAGATTAAACCATGGATCATACCAATCAAATTACTTCTTTTTCATTTTTATTTTTATTTCTATAAAAATATTAGTCAAAATAAAAGCATAAACATAAATAAAAATAAAAATAAAAATATTCAGATATCATCTAATCAATAAGATTATTTTAAATCAGAAAATTTCAACCAAGAAAAAAACAAACAACAGGGACAAGAAAATCTTGAATCAGATCTACGAAAACAAAAAAAAAAATGTCCTTCTGTTCGGCCACACAGAGCCGAATAGAGGGCAACTGTTTGGCCTTGTGTGGCCAAACAGAAACCTTTTGTTCGATCACACAAGCCTTCTGTTCGCCCAGTGTGGCTTGGCCGAACATAAGCCTTCTGTTCGGCCACACTGAGCTTAGTCGAACAGAAGCCTTATGTTCGGCCACATTGGGCCGAACAGTTGCTCTTTGTTCAGCCCAGTGTGGCCGAACAGAAGAGCTTCGTTTGGTCTACCAGAGCCGAATAGTGGTGTTTTATTCAGTCCTGATAAACTGAACAGAATACGATTCGAAAAAAAAATTCGAAAGATGTTTAAAAATGAACCTTTTCGTCCGTAGAGCCTTCCCAAATTATTGATTGCTTTTTCATTGTTAAAATAAAGGTTACAAACTCTTCTCACAAAGATGTTTAGAGCGTACTAATAGAGAGGATCGTTGTAATGTTGAGAGAGGAAGGGGAGCAGGTTGGGGGGAGGAGGTTGGGCTGGAGGGTTTTGATCATGTATGTATAGAGAGAAATTAGGAGGATAAGAAGGTCATTATGCATTGAGACAATTTGGGTATATATATATATTTATATATATTGTAAGTATGGATGTAGAGAGTAATTTTATGGGTGTAGATAGAAATTTCCCCTCGCGAGGTAGTGAAACGAGTGGCACACAAACAACGTGCGGTTCAGGACCAACACAGTCAAAAACAGACAGCGGGTACATCACTGCCGTGACGCCGAGCGCAAACTTTGAAATTGATGCAGCCTTTGCACAAGAAGAGAACCGGTTAAACCATGCAGAAAGGTTGCATTAAGAACAAGCTAAAGACTGCGAAAAAATCACATGAAATTAATGTAACATATTTATATAATTAAACAAGTTCAAACAAAAATAAAAAAATATAAAAAAAATGCGCCAGTTTTCCATACAGTCCTAGATCCTGAAGGACACTCAGGATGCCGAGATGCTCAAGTTTCAAGCACAAACGTTTGACACCCCATGATAATAAATAAACTTCAGAGAGGCCACCAGCTATATAACTAAACCCCATGAAAGTCAAAAAGTACAAAAAAAAATTGACAGCTAAGCTACAGAGCTTAAAGCAAGACTAAACGTCATCCCCCTTAAAGTCAGGACCTTCCATAGCCATAAACTTGCCTGACACTCGCCCCAGATGGGTTGTGGAAGCCAAAAAGTAAACAAGCCATAAAGAAAGATCAACTGTCATCCTCATCACCGTCCTCTTCATCATCTTGTTCACCATCCTCTTCATCTTCAGATCCCTTCAGACAGAAAACGACATAATAAGTCAGGCAAAATTTATTAGTGTGTGCAAATAGGTATATACCACACGGTACAAAGCGGACAAGAAACATGTCAAGCCTATATAACTAATTTTCTGGCAACATCGAGTCCTAGTGAAAGAAGAGGAGATAAAAATGGTTACTACAAGAAGGCTTTTAGCAATCTCAAAACAACATAGGTTGCTCTGCACCAAACACCCATCATGGGAATAATGTACAAAAGGATACAAATTTCACTCCATGATATCACTCTTTCAAATTGTAATGCGATAGTAATAATTGCAATATTGGGTAGTTAACTTTCTTCATTTGTTAGATGCACATGTTTCAAAATTCAAAGTAATCCTCCCACCAAAACAAGCAGTACATTATAGAATATAATCTGCAGGTCATCATGTTCAACGCAAAACATGAGAAAATTGACCATTGTTAATCATTTGTCAGTTGCAAGCAAAACTCCTACTATCCTAGGCTACAAATGATCACATGACAGTCACTCTCTAATTTACTTAATAGCTACTTGTTAGGTCTCTCCGCTACCTCATCAAACATCATGATTCCATAGTATTATAGGCTTAGCAACAAAGGAATGGAACATGAGATTAATTCAGGAAGCAAAACACTAGAGATTTCAAAAATATCAAATAGACTTCTTCAGAATAAAGTCTCAAAGTAGACAGGATTATTAAGAATCATAGTAGTAAGATTATTTTCGGGTTGTCTATATTATAATTTAATTAAATTTCCATTGCCAATGAGAATATTGATTCAAAAGTCATTGCTAACCACTATTTCTGTAAAAAAAGCGCAAAATATCTAAACAAAATATATATATATATATATATATATATATGTCAAGAACAAGATTGCATTGGTTGCGTGAATATTACTATGCGTATGCACTTCCACAGAGCAATAAACATTAAATTTCTCGAAGCTAACAATGAGGAAAACATGAGATAACAGATTGTCACTATGATATCAGTCACTCACAAAGTACAGATGCTAAAGATCTGCACAATTTTGGCCATTAGTTATTTCTATGGTGGAGCGGTATTATCAAACATCTTCTTTATATTAAGATTTTTAGAATGAACACAAAAATTGAGCTGGCCTTAAAAAAAAAAAAAAAACAGGGCACAAAACAAATTAACTGACCCTAACATACAACTGAGCAGAGGTTTGAGAAATCAAGAATCCAACATATTTTGCATAGTCAAAAGTAACTAACCATTTGTTTGCTTACATTTCAATTGCAGATCATGTAATATATTAAACTAGCCCATTCAAAATATTATTAATTTTCAGACTTCAGATGCAAAGAGATCATCAAGTTGTAATGTACAAACTATGCAATAATTATTCATACTGTAGGAAAACTCAAATTCAAAACAATATATTTTTTAATATCAATCTTTCTAATAAAATTCTTAATTCTAAGACATCCAATAAAAAAAAGCAGTTACTTAATGGCGATTATAACAATGGGCATAAAGCTTCTGTGGGCAACAAGAACACATGCATACACTTGACTAGAAAAACCTCTTGAAGAAAATTAGCAACTAATACTTAAATTCCTTTTTAACAATATAACTTATGCAGAAATGAGTTTCAAATGCAAAATGTCTGTTTCAGACACCAGCACAACACAAGCTACACTGAACAGTTTACAACCATATTGAATCAGAAAAATAGCAGGACAACTAATGAAGACTAGAGATACAGAGCATAAAATCAAAGCAACAAGAAATAATTTGACTACAAAAGTAAATGGAGTCCTGAAGATGGCCAGGCAATGGAAGGCCAAGATTCTGCAATAGGTGCTCCTCTGACCGAGTCAACAGAAGCTACATTAGAAACTGTCTAGCTTTGTTTAAAACTCAATCAAGTGGAGACATTTACCTCTTCATCATCTTCATCACCATCAAAATCCTCCTCATCAGCCTCCTGCATCATCAGAATATTAAAAGTGCACATGAGTCGAACTCACAAAAAATGTTCAGTAAGAAGAAAAATTTAGTTGTCAAAAGAAAAGGAGCAAAGGACAGAAAGGAGAAAACTTGCATTATTAAAATACTTCAAAGGGTTGGGCCATAAATCTTCCTTGATTATCTCTCCCACCTGCATCAGTTTGTTGTTTAGAATACATCAACAGACAGAAAAAATGTCCAGGGAAAGAGCTCAAGCCCTGATCAAAAACCAAAAACAGGAATCTGCATACAAGATAGCAGAATTCATAAAATAGGAAGATCTTAAAAAATAAAAACAACAAAATCAGGTTACCATATGAATTTCACTGATACCAGAAGCATAAACAGAAAAAATGATTTGAAAGATGTGGAAAACTCAACAATAGTCAATCTTTGCAATACAACTCTGAATTATTACCTCATCAGTTACCCCATCTGAGAAATTTTTCAGTTGAGTTTCTCCAAACCAACTAAAGAAACTGCATCAAAAATAAAAACAAAAAAAGTCAAGCATCAAAGCATCATGCAACCAATAATAATACTGAACATTATCCCCTGCATGTATTTCTACAATGATACAAAATCATATTCAACAAAGATGATTATCAGACTTGTGTTTGATATTTTTCTGCACAGACTGATGCATGATGTGAAGATGAGAATGATGAATAATATGTTCAGCAAAACATGGAAGGACAAGGAGTGGAATGGTTATGCCATAAGAGGTATAGAATTTGCGAGTAAGGATGGAGTGATGGGCAACTGACAGAAATCAATGGCAATGTGCAGGACTAGAGGAGGCCTTTGCAATGGAGATGCCTGTTTTTAATAAGAGCTAAGAGGGAACTATGAATGGTGGCCTGCTAGGAAAGATATATATTTATATATGACATACATAAATATGAGTAATCATAATACTGAAAGCAATGACAACAGAACTATCATAAATTTTAGGTTATTCAACATGACAAAACCAGTTAAATGTCCAGTAATTGCTTTTAAAAAAGACGACAAGGCACTGAAGTCCACCTTTCCTCAGTGAAGGGACGCTTGCTTCCCTTCTTGTCATGACCATTACCATTTGCAACATCCTACAGATATTATGACAAACAAAAATTAGAGCTAATGCCTGTCTCAGAAAATTATCAATGATTACTGCATCAGCCGTTGCCCTTACCATACCCTCCTTCCACTTGATAGTTGTACCAGTTATATTAGTCATTCCTTCCTCAGTGAAAGAATAAGTCTTCGCAAGCTTTGTGTCTTCAAAATATGGGTTAGGGGAGAAGTTCTATACATTACAAACACCAAATCAATCGATTAAAGATAAAAAATCAAAGCAAGATACTCATAACCAAAGAATAGCTACTTGTGAAAATGCAACAACTTACAAATATATGGAGTAGCCCGACTTCACATCTTTACAATCCTCAACATCTAATGAAACCAAGTACTTGAAAATCTGGATCAAAGGAAATTTATTTACATTAACACTTCTAGATCTACTAAGGGTTCCAAATAATACCAGCCATCAGACAAATCCATAACTTGCCAAAGGCCATAGAATAATATCTGAAATTGATATGGTTAACATATTTATCCTGGATGCATTAACAACTTCCACCACATCTGGTTTGATCAAAGCATGTTTTAGTAATAACAGCATACACACCTTTTGGTCTTCTTCAGTGAGAAGATCACTAAGAGCAGGATGACTCAGGAACTAAGATTTAAGCATGACACACAAATACAAAAAAGAAACAAATATTAGAGGAATGTTCCAGAAAAGAGGCTGTAGCTTCATTATATAAACTAAAAAGAGAGATTACAAACCGCAGTTAACCAAAAGTCTGGAATGATTGGATGATCTCATTCCGTCTAACGTAGACAGGTCTTCGAATCTCATTATATTTCTGTTCCACCTCCAAACTTTATCACTTGCTTCCTCATTAACCTACAATCATAAATGAGATTAGCATATGGCAGATAGGCAAGAGGCACAGTTTCAGGAACTGAATCTTGCCATACACTAAACAAGTGAGGTCCACGGATGTTCAATGAGAATAGTAGCACATACAAACAACAAAACCAATAAGCAATTCAACCATTGATGCAGTTACACATTTCTTACATACCCAAACTAGAACACATTAATTCTATGTCTGTTGATCGTAAACCCAGTGAAATAAACAATAGGAATCAACGAGAATAGATAAGATGCTTGATTATCAGCACATGCATTTTCATCAAAGTTTAGATATCTGCTAGAGCATTTATAAATCACAAGAAGCATCCTCCACTTGCTAAATCAGAGCACTAAAGATTGAAATTCCATTACCTTATTTTAAAAGGATTTCTATGATGGAAAAGAAATCTGAACGCATCATTGACTGTTCCACAGCATTGTTAATATACAGTAAGAGTATCTATTAAAAAAAACAATGATACAAAGAAATTTGACCTTAAATTACATCTGACAATCTAGCCCATCGGAGATGCATCAATGATGTATCTACCTACCACAAAGCCATGGTTTCTAAATTACTACTGCTCACATGATATGATAGCAAAAATGGATAGAGGGGAATCATAAATGGCCATTTAAATGCTTGAGCATCAACTTAAATAGTTGTGTGGTGTTGTGTAGTGTTGAAAACTTTAAGCATTGCTTGCTTACATATTATGAACATGCTAAGTCTGCTCAAACATTTGAAGAGCCATTCGATCCATTATGCTTAGATGATGATCAATTTTTAATGTGGAACAAGAATAGTTCAAAATAATTGGTTATTCTCATGATGACTATAAAATCATGATAATTATATGCTACAATGTTTCTTTTGTTCAAGTCATTGCTTGACCGAGATTCTCACATGGAAGTATACCTAGGCATTCAAAGAAGAATTGATGAGGTCAGGGGCTGAGATCGCATGAACCAATACATGTTGATTCGAGCTCATATCTAGATGTGAAAAGTGCAACAGTGTACCAAATTATCAGAAGTATCTGATGGCTAAGATTAACAACGGAAACCAATAAACATTCTTATCATAATGAGGCATATTCTCAATACATAATTATCATAATGGTCTTAGTGTCCTATTTTGAGTAGGCCTAATGCATAGAGCTCCTACTTTAGGAATCTACTGGGTTGGGGAACTTCAAAAGTTAAAGGATTCAACCTTGGAAAGTTCAAAGAGCATTATAAATGGAATTCCATAAAACATAAATTTTGTAATCCAGGGAAAGATATGGATGCTTATGAGGAAAACTAACTCCAAAGGTTTAAAGGGTCCTAATAAAACACAATGGCTAAGGGATTAGATTTTATTTTATAACAACCAGATGTGGTCAAGTTGAAATAATTAGCTGAGTATATAAAAAGACCTACAAGGGCCAGCTGAAAAGGTTGCTTATGATAGTTTTATTTTGTTAATTGATTGAAGTATAGAGGCCATGTTTGGCCTTTTGTTTCCTCTAACTACTACTCTGTTTAATTCTTGCTTCCTTCCAAGTTCTGTTTCTCTCTTTTCTTTTCTTGAGGCCCACCTACACATGGATAACAAGTGATTCAGCATCAGGAGTGTTAAGTGGTCTTTAGCCCTAAATATACCGAAGCCCAAAGCAATTCAGTCAAGAAGGCTTCTTCCTACCTCCAGTTGCCCAACTGAATAGGGGCACACCAATACACTCCTTTCCATCGCCTTTCTCTATGTCTTTTTCACCTGTTTCTATTTTATCTTTAATGAAGTATTTAAAGACCCCCCCTCCTCCTCTTCTTGTCATCATCTCTTACTTGTATTTTTCAATATTCCTTCTCTCTCACCTCATATTGTGAATGTTATGTCTGGTTCATGAAAGGCCTGGACTGAAATGATAATTCCAAATTTGGTTCCACTCTGATGTCTGGTTTGTGCAACAAAGAAAACCACATTTCTTTGAAATTGTCATTCCCTAAAATAGATAGATTGTAATTTTACTTTTAATTGATATTTTGGTATGCGGCACTTATGGCTTAAAATGTGAATAAATAATGTGTATGGCACAGAATAACTAGTGACAGCTATGCTACAAAATTAAAGTGAATGATTTGTTTAAGATTTGAATTGAAAAGTCTTCTTAAACTTTTTAGGCATTCTTTATTCAAGGACATATTCAAAAAATAAATATATTATCGATTCGATTCTAGAATATTAGAATGGAATTATTTCTCCTTACTGGTGAATTCTTCAATTCATTGCCCAATCCATAGAACAAGAATGCTGATTCTTATTACTTATTTCCCATTTATTCCTTTCTAATAATGCAAAGCAAACATGGGGTACTAGTATAGCTCTGGGCAGACAAGAAACATGCTCAGAACTTAGTTATTTTTAAATCTTGCTTTGCATGAAGCAGTTCACCTCCAGAACTGTATATAACATTTCTTAAATGTTTACCAGGCTAAAATCAGAAAAGCAATTGAGACTACTGGCAAAATGCTAGAAAGTTCATATTAAATTTGATTGCTATTTGACAACCACAACCAAGATTTAAGCTTGTCATCATTTGAATTGTACACTGACATATACAACGAAAAACCTTAGATGCTTCAATTAGAAAGAGTGATCTTTTAACAATTCATAGTAAGGATAGAGGTAGAGGTAGATCTAAACTAACATGAACAGAAATAATTAAAAAAGATATAATTATTTGTAATTTGAATGTCGATTTAGTTCTGAATAGAGCAAAGTGGAGGAAGCAGATTCATGTAGTCGGCCCCATGTAGTTGGGAAAAGGCTTAGATGAGTTGAGTTGAGTTTAGTTGTATCATTTAAATTGTATACTATTTTATGTTGTAATAGTCTGATATGTTTTAGTCTATCCAAAACCAGAACTGAAATTTTAGACATGAAGAATTCACAAAATCTGTTCTAAAAGGACCATCATTGTCAACATATCTATACAATACTAAAACAAGTGAGTTGGGGCCTCCATCAAATTTTCCCTACATGGAAAATAATTTGTTCTCTCAAAAGACTTTGTTACAAGATAATATTAGAAAGTCAATCACATGTAAAATTCTGTCATTGGTACACTCAGGAACCACCATGAGAGTCTTGCACCACAATCCCTTGCAACTAGGATTTCATCAACCAAACAAAACTAGGAATCAATATTTACTTGGACCACCCACCCCTGCATTACATACAAAACAGAGACCTCTCTTGAATCTCTCGTAGTTATCCACCTTAAGCTCCCTCCACCATGTAGGTCAGCCCCATCACAATTAAGAATATCAACTACTTAAGGGTGGAAAATTTATCCTAATTGGGACTGATAAAGAGAAAGTAGGGGATGGCTAGAGCCCATGGTAGTTAAATTGTGTTCAAACTATTAAAGTAATCCACCTTAATGTATTTCATGGTTTGCATTAATGTTTTTCTTTTCCCACTCTTATATTTTAATTCTCAAAAAGATCTTAGATGCTATCAATATGATTTTATAATTACAGATAATTCCAAGCATATTATCATTAGCCTCTCTTACTCCTGCATACTTAATTCTTTTTCTTATATTAACATGATTCGCACAAGGATGTCTAAGTAATAAGTTATTTGTGGTCCTCATGCATTTTTATAGTTGTTCTTAAACAACTGTCTCTGCATGCCCTTTTGTCATTGTTAACATATCAGTGATAAAATTATTTCACCAATTTAAGTCTGCAAATAGGTCACGTCAACACTTCCCAGTCCGGACCCAACCCCATTTAAGTCTGCAAATAAGCTATCTTACTTTGGTAAACTCACAAGCCCCATCAAAATAATTAGCTCAGATTGAAATCAATATAGATATGTTGATTGTTATGCATTTCACAAGAATTAATTAATTTCCAACAACTCTTACATACTGCTGGGAGGCAACCTATCAATAGGAACAGAATAACAAATATGCTGAAACACTGACTCCAATCAAAACAATGAGAATTTGACCAGATACCTTGACAAAAAACTTCTTTGATAGAAGCCAAAAACTAGATACTTAATTATTCACAGAAGAATAAACACACAGCCACCTAAACATCATAAAATTTTATACACCACAGAAAACATAAAACAACATAAAGTTCCAGCAAAAAAAAACAGACGACACAATGTGACATCCAAAAATAAAAGTACCGTTGCAATTAAGAAATGCATCAGCTTGTTACTGCAGAAATACAAAGTAGCATAAAATTCACGAAAAATAGAATCAAAAGGCACTTTAGGGAATCCGAACTTCAAATTCCCATTGCAGTTTTATTATAGGGATCGATTTGTTAGTCAGAACAAGAACCTGAATAGTCGTTGGCCACCTAACAACCAATTAACAGAGAAAAACAATCAAGAATTCTCCAAAACAATTCTCTTCTATATACATCTGAGAAGCAAGCTATCGAAAAGGAGACAAAAGAACAAACCAACCCCTGAAGCATCGACTCAAAATAAAACCATCATTCAACAAGACAACAACGAGCAAAAAATATCAAGAAAGAAATTAAAAAAACACAGAAATTAGGAAAATTGCTACCCTCTCGAGCTCATCTTGAATCTCCTGCAGCTTCTCGATGGACAGTACAAGCTCTCCGTCAATGTGATCGGAATCCTCCACCTCCCCTCGCTCCACCACCTTAGACTTCTTCCCCTTGTCTGCCACCATCTTTCCTCCCTCGATCTTGCGAATCCTGACCCTAATTTCTCTCGGAAAATAAGAGAGAGTGGGACTTTTTTTGTAGAGAGAGAGATGGAGGCGAGAAGAGTTTCGGCCACCGGAGAGGGAAAACCGGCGAGGGCCCTCGTAGCAGAGAACCTCTTGCTATTTATATACCGTATCGCGACCCACCCGGCTGGAGCTGAGATCCCATCACTCGCCGATGAGCTTACCGCGTGATGGTCTGTTGCATCCTGTTCATCTGTGCCGTCCGTCTGATGGGAGTCTGGGTACCGTTACGGTTGTGATCGTAAGGGCCGGGCATGCGGGGCCCGCAACGTTTTAGCCAGCGTTCAGCGGGAGATATTTAAAACCCTAACCCTAGAAGCGGCGAGAGAAGTGCTGTTGACCGTCTGATGAATGGATTCCGCCGTGATTTGCTGGATGAACGGTGATGGCATGGGATGATGATGGGACGGTCCAAAATGATGTCACAGCCGTCCAATCAGCGGTCTGAGGTGGATGCATGGCCGACGTGGCTGCAACGGTGAGGATCATCCGATTAATTATTTAAAAAATTTATATTCATTGATTAATGCAGTAGATTATATATATTACATGCATCTCTTATTTATACTCTTTCGATAATTTATTGCCCAAATATCTCAACATATCAACAGTATTCATACTAAGCATTTGTATGGCGCATTTTATATGGTGTATATGACTAATTATGAAGATCAAGATATTTGAATATGTTTAAATGCACCTATAAAGTCTCATAAACTATATTGGTTTAAGAAAAGGTTATTTGTAGGAATAAAAATAGATCGAATACATATCAAATATCAATATATCTAATGTTGTCATATATAGGTATCATATCAAAAATTATATTAAAATCAAGATTGTTGACATATTGGTATCAGATAAGAATTATATCAGAATGAAGATGATTGTTATATGGGAATCATATCATATAATATTCAGAGTAATATAATTTTTTCAATCATAGAGGATAAGATTAGAATTATCAAAATCTCCTTCCGCTAAGTTGACCTTAGCATTCTTATTAATTTTTTTAAGCCTTATTTATCACTATTTTGTGACTTGATTTTTATCTTATAATAGCTAGCTTTAATGTGTCTTTTCTTTTTACAATAATTGCAAGTCAATTTTTATATTTAACTTTGATTTGAATTTTTCTGTACTATTAGTTGAGCAATTTTTTTTAGACTGTCATGTGGCCACTAAGCTAAAGAACAAAACTACTTTTAACCTTTTATACAAAAACAGCATTTTTTTTTATAAAGCAAAATATTTCTAAAACATTTGCATTAATGAGATAAAGAATACATCAGTAAGAGGACTTCATCTATCACCTTAATATCAATTGATCGCAAATTCATGATAATTAAATTAAAGTATCCAAATGAGATTTAATGGACTACCTTTAACCATATATAACAAGAATAAATAGAGCTTAAAATATAATTTGTTGGATAGAGATTTTGTTAGATACAATAGTTCTGTCATAATGAACTATCCATCTTTCATAACTTCATCCAAAATGCCATCAAACAAATATAATTATATCATAATTAGGGCCTTGGCATCTATCTTCCATCTTACAAGGCATGTGTTCCTTTCCTCGTAATGCCTTTTACAATCTTTATTGTATCAAGATAATATACATCTTAACTTACCAAAAGTTGAAGCTATTAAAGTAATCAAACTTTTCAATCTAAAATTTTGTCGTCATCTTAATACCCTGACGAAGAACCAAACTTTTTTTCACCAAAATAATAGAGAGAATCTAGTGATCTTCACTTGGAGGAATGCTCCAACTTTTACCATTTTATTAGAAATTACTTGGACTACATCACTACAGTAGAATACCTTGGAGCAATGCTCTACCTTCGTAGCATGATCAGAATAGTCTACTTGAAATAAGATTAGAATAGTTATTCTATATTTATTCCAACTTTATTTCCAATTTATTCAAGGCTGGAACAACTTTTTCTCTTTCTTCTTCTTTCCATTTGGTAACTGATCAATAAGCCCTTACCAGCCTTTATAAGGAGCAATGCTCCTGGCAGCCTTATTCCTCATAGGCTATATCTTGGTTGTATCCTATAATCCCCCATGTAAAAAACAGGGTAAAAAAGGGGAAGGAGAAGACCGGCACGACATGATAGCAATCAATGCATCGTCCTTTCTTCTCCACCCCCCTTTTTCACGATAAATGGAGAGGAAGAGAGGAGTCTCCTCCTTCACCCATCGCTATCATCACTGGTAAGCCCTCCCCTTCCATTGCTTCATCAAAGTGAAACGGAAAGAGAGACAGAGAAGGAGATCGGGGAGGACGGACCCTCCCCGTTACAGTCTGGAGTGCTCGGCTGCTCGAGGCGCCGAAGGAGAGAGAGAGGAGGAGAGTCGACCGTCGAGGCGACCGGAGTGGAGCAATAGAGGGCCGCTGGGCGGCCCTCCCTTTTTACGGAACCAAGCCGGTCCGCGGCTTGATTCGGGCCCGGGAGTGCTTGTCGGCTCACCGGCCTGGACGGCAGCCGGTGGCCTCCAGCGGTGCAGGGCGTGCATCCGATGGAGGTCCAGCTGGCCGTGGTGGCCGGCCGTGCCACCGGCACGAATCCATGCCATGGGTAGTGAAAGAGAGAAAGAGAGAGAAAAAAGGGAGAGAGAGAGGGGAGCTCGGCTGCGGCGGCGGCTAGCTCCGGGTTGGTCGTAGGTGACTGGGCCACCCCGGGGAGAGGCCGGCGGTGGCCCTGGCCGCGGCACAAGTTTCCCTTATTTCGGGTGAAACAGGGGAGCTGAGCGGGGAAGAAGAAGGATTCGTAGGCCATGTGGGCTGTTTTGGATTTGGGTCCTACTGGGCCGGCTCATGAGCCATCTTTGAGTTGAGTTTTGGGTTCTGTATTGGGCCGAGAATGAAGAAATAAAAATATGGGCCAGATCAGTGTTGATCCTAATTTCTTGGGGTATTTTTATTTCCCCATTTGGGCTTATTTATTGGGAGATATTCAAGCCCCAAGTTGGCCCCGGGATTAAACTAAATAGAGTTTAGAAGTCATTTTTATATGCTAATTCTGGAGACTAAAAATTAAAAAATTGATGTTGTAGGTAACCAGGTGCTTAATAGCTGAATTACATTTTGGATTAGCGCCAAAAGATAAGTAAGCTATTATCATAATTTTCATAAATTATTAAAATATAAAAATTATGTATTTAAATGCTATATTGATATATATTGCATTATTTAAAAAATAAGAAAATGAATTGGCACTCTTATTTGCAAGTAAGCATTTACTATGATTAGTTTATTATTTATTATATTTTACAAATAATTTGGTATCTATGCTGACAACTAATCAATTGGCATGATCTTTGAAATTGCTAAAAGTTTTATAATATACATATGTATTTGACATATTTAAATCACTGTAATTATGAAAAGTATATGGATTGCATTTTTGCAACGATACATGCTATTTGGCAAATGTGACATGAAAATGATACTTTGTGTATATGATAATATGTCCCATCATGGTTCGCTATGATATGATATGATGTGATATGTTGCACGACTCACTTGACACCGGAACCCAACTCATAGGGGGGTATATGGAGAACACACACTCATGAGGTGTGCTGTGATAGGATATGGCAATATTATGCCACATGGCACCGGGACCCATCTCCACAGGGGAATATGTGGAGGACACATACTCTTAGGGTGTGCTGTAGCAGGATATGATGTGAGTTCATGATGCTGGTTCCAGGACCTTGACTCCTAGGGGATATTTATGGAGGTTACATCCGAGGGGGGTGTTCTGTTTATAAGGACATAGTGTGTGGCCGTGGGACATTGGTATAAAAATGGATTTTTACATTTATTTACAATGATACAGTGGTTTTATTCTGAAATTGTATATTCTTGAAATGGTATATAGCATTCGCTTCCAAAATTATTTTGAGCATATAATGCATGCCTTGATAATATGGTAAAATATATTTTAAATATGGAAGCTTGACAGATGTTTATTATGAAAATTTGAGTTGATAAAAGCTTAAAGTAATTACATTATATTATAGTTGGCTTACTTATTGAGTGTGAGCTCATTTAAATCTCACAATGTTTTTCAGAGCCACAGAACTGAAGATGGGGATATGGGGTAGTTGAAGCAGCTATCAGAGTAACTTAGATCCAATACTTTATTGTAACCCATTGAATTATGTATTTTGGCATGTAGCCTAAAACATATGATTATGGTTTGTATTAAGAATACTTTGAATTTGGATGATATGTAGTTATTACCCCTCCTTGTATTAAGTGTTATATTTCAGGATGCCTTGCATGCCAGGCATGCGGCGGGTTGCCACCCCTAGATCTAATATTGGGTCCGGGCGTGACAGCTTTTGTGGTATCAGAGCCTAGGTTTGACCTTAGGGACAAACCTATGATGACACTAGGCAGAACATTAGGATAACATTAGGGGGTGATAACTGAAGGGAAAATTGCTTTTCCTATGCACAGGATCTCAAGGTGGAAAGCATGTAATTCAATTTTAATATTCACATTGAACATAAATTGAAGCATATTAGTAGATCTAAAATTTAAGAGTATTTAAAATAAGTTTAAAACAATACTTCTCGATGCGGAAGCTGTAGTTGACGAACGTAGTAGATCTGATCTGCAAGGAGAAGTTCCTCCTCGTGCCTTGCAAGAGCCGCACGCACCGCTCCTCTATATCACACGCACGCCTTATGTATGTAGACAGGAGGTGAAATTCTAGAACAATGGAAAGAGAACTATTCTCCCTAAGAAGAGACAATCTCTTCTTGATTGGATTTCTCTTTGACTTTCTGTGATTGCAGACGATCAGCTTTCACAGAAAAACTCTGCCAATTTTCTTCTCTGTTTTTTTTAAGCTTTCACAGAAAAACTCTGCCAATTTTCTTCTCTTTTTTTTTTTTTTTGCTTCGTATTTTATATACACCGTAATGTTTACGATCGTATTCTCCTAAAAATCTTTTCTTACCATAATCTTTTCGCAAAGGATCTGATCAGATAAGATAGGGATCTTATCCTTTCATAAAACCACTTTCAAAACTAATTTTGGAATTTGATTTTTATGTAGGCTTGAAGAGCTCGTCGAGAGCTTTCCAACGCAGCTAACTGATTTGAAATCGGAGTTCAAACCAAAGTTGTCAATTTTGTTTCGTTTCATTTCGGCCGTTTCGGCCGAGACGTTCGTTTCGGTAGCTTATCCGAAAAGATAAGTACTACGTTTCATTTCGGAAGATTTTTTCGGCTATTTCGGTGCGTTTCGGTGTATTTCGCCGTTTTCGGCCGTTTCGGTATATTTCGGCCGTTTCGGTAAAAATATTTTGAAGACCAAGTTATGAATTATTAAACCTTTCAAAACCATTTAATATATATATATATATATATATAATATCAAAAAAAATCCTAGTTACCCTATTCCCATTTAAAAATATATATATAATAAAAAAAAAATCTAGTTACCCTATCCCCACGGTCGCATCTCTTAAAACTCAAACTTTTTATTTTTATATTATTATTATTATTTATAAAGAATATGAATTATGAATAAATTTTTCATTATATATATATATATATATATATATATATATTAAACTCTTAAAAACTTAAACTCTTTATTTTTATATTGTTATTATTATTTATAAAGAATATGAATTATGAATAAATTATTATTATTATATATATATATATATTTCAAAACGAAGCACCGAAATGGTCCGATACCGAAATATTTCGTTTCATAAGCTAAACCGAAATATAATCCGAAACGAAATTGACAACTTGATTTAAACGGAGAAGATATGAGCAGATAAAGATAGCAGATTTTGATGCACACGTGGCGCACGCATGACGCGCCACATGTCGCAATGAGATGACAGTAAAGGACGGTGCACGTTAACCTCCTGCTAACGTGCGCCACAGATACTTTAATTAATTTTTTTATTTAAACATAGAACTGATCCAATCAATTCTGTTTGAAGTCCAAATTCAAATCCGAAAGAAGCTACTCGTAGCTCTTGAACCATACTTCGCATTGGGCCTATCCGAGCTCTAATCTGAAGTGATTTATAAATTTAAAATTTATAAATAAACTTTCAGAGGCTCTATTGGAAATCCTGATCGAATCACTTCGAACCCGGATCCAAACCACTCTGTTGTCAGACCAACCATTGGTCCATGGTTCAAATTAACTTCATACCAGATTCATATGATGTCCCAAAATTCTATTTGAGTTACTGACTAACTCAAATCACCCTCAAAGTAGGTGCTGCCGCTAATGCCTAGTGCTAGCTAGACATAGCCAGAACGAACCCCGTATGACCCATCTGATTGAATCCCACTCAAATCAGTGATCACGCCTGTGTACAAGTCATCCGACTATGTGCGTGACTCCATAGGTTCGAACCTAAGCCGATAGCATAGGAACACTTCCTATACTAATCGATGTGACCATCTAGCCATGGTTCCCGATGTCCGGATAGATCGAATTTGCACAAGGCAATATTCAGGAACCCAGGCTATGGTTGCCGCATAATTCATCCCCTTGTCCTAGTACTCAGGGCGAATACGGAGTTAACTGCCAACTCTGAGTAAATCACCCAAGTATGTTTCAATGCAATGAATCTTGTGACACCTCACAAAAATTACTTGGCCAAGGTTTTGCTAAATTGAAACATAGTTCGAGCACTCTCTCTAATACTTAGAGTGGACAATCCCATCTTGACTCATCACTGACCCAATAAGTACTTGACTGCACCCAGCAACCTTTCGTCACTGGATTAGAAATCTAGGTGGTCCAGTGCCTAAGTATAGTGAGTTGCTTGTCAAGTCAACATGAAAGTCTCATGTCAAAGGGACACTTATACCCATTGCCTTTCTGTGAGTTGCTCCAGGCAGTTGAGCACTCAGCAGAGGTGAGTCACTGTTCAGTGAATATACTTCTACACTCACCCGCATGTCATACCAGTGTTATACACTCCTTGGTTTAAGAGAACAAACCAACCCATATGTCACACAACGACCTACACTTGATTACATCATCGTCCTAGGTAACAACGTATCATTTGGCGGCGAACAGATTTAAGAGTTACTCAACAATTCCTCCATTGTCGAATACATGTAACTCTAAGGACTACAACATATTGAAATTCTACTGGAAGATGCAAACTATATGCTGTACTGCCAAAATAGACTTTTATTTATTAAATAAATCATGTACATTCATATCAACTCATAACCGTCTACAAGCTAGATGATTGGCTGTAGAACACATTTCCTAACAATAACTTTATTAGAATTTCAAGTAATATATTTTGAAAGCCTGAAATTTAGTGGTTTATAAGGATATTGACTGGAACCTAACCCTGACAGGAGTTAAGAATGCCACGTCGCACTAGGAGTCTGCGGCCTATTGGGAACTCCCAGGCTGGTTACTCTGGCCAGCAGGGAGGCCAGCAAGCTTCTGGAGGCTCTGGTTCTGTTAATCTGGCTGATAATGATCAACCATAATTTCAGGCCCAGATGCTTCGGGCTCTTGCGGGAATGTCGCAGGACATGCAAGCCATGCAACAATAGATTCAGCAGATCCAGCCTGCTCGGCCTGCCTCTCTCACTTCGCAGACTCAGTCGGCTCCTACCCTGCAGACTGAGCCTGCTTTTCTACTCAACCCAAGTAGCATGCTCAGTCGGCTCCATCTTAGCCCTGGCAAGGAGGGGGCCGGAGCTTTACTGAGTTCAAAAGCTTGGCCCCTGCTCCTTTTTGTGGATCCACTAACCCTGCCAATGCTGAAAAATGGATGAGGAAGATGGAGAAAGCCTTTGCAGCTCATGGTAGCCAAGAGGAGGAGTGAATTAGATTCGCTACCTACCTCCTTCAAGGGGAGGCATATGATTGGTGGCTACTTGTGGAGCAGCGAGTGGACGGACGGGCTATTTCCTGGGGAGAGTTTAAGGAAGTCTTCTATGACAAATACTTCCCAATAGTGTGCAGAGACAGATGCAGTCTGAGTTTGTCAAATTGGAGTAAGGAAATCTCTCTGTGGCGCAATATGAAGCCAAGTTTACCCGGTTGGTTCGGTTTGCTTCAAACATAGTGACCACTGAGAGGACCAAGATCATCAAATTCACCGAGGGACTGAGGCCCAGACTGATGCAAGTAGTCAATGCCTTTGAACTCTCCACATTTAGTGCTGTGGTGAACAAGGCCCTAGTGATTGAGAGAGATATGGGTGTGGTCCAGAAGCAGTGGGAGCAGCAGCAAAGGAAGAAGAAGGGGTCTTCTTTGGCCAGTCTTCAGGGCAGGCCAAGAAGAAAGGTCCTTATCAGGCCCCCTCAGGACCGAAGGGTAAGGAAACCCGTTGCCCTCACTGCGAGAACTCCCACCCGGGCAGGAGGTGCTGCAGGACGATTGGTGCCTACTTCATATGTGGGTAGATGGGTCACAAGATGGCTACCTGTCCCATTCGAAGGATCAGTAGCCTCTTTGGATCAGGGTAGAAACCAGCAGCAGCAACCTAGGACCCAGGAAGGGTCTTTACTCTCATACAGCAGGATGCTGCCGCTTCTAACTCTGTAGTAACAGGTATTCCTATTATTTAAATACTCTTTAGGATTATTTCATTCATATGCAATGTGATGCATTGATCATGAATGATAAAAGTAATGTTAAACCTCATGACATCTAAGACAAACTAAACGTTGTGATTAGGTATATTTAAAGTAAGCAACACTTATGCTCAAATCTTAGAAGATCCGGATGCCACGCATTTTGTATCTAGCACATATCTCGCCAAGGATGAATTTTTGACACCTGTTCCTCTAGAGCAAGAGTTACACATTGCTTTCCCAAATGGTGATGTTATGAGGGTAGACTCAGTATGCAGATCTTGCCTGATTAACATGGGGGATAGGAGATTGAAGGCTGATCTAATCGTCCTCCCACTGAAATCCTTTGATGTTATCCTTGGGATGGATTGGTTGGCCTCCTATCACGCTTCAGTAGACTGTTTTAGGAAAATGGTAATCTTTAAAATTCAAAATTCAGTTTTACTAGAAGTCAGAAGCATTTGGCCTCAGTGTTCGTGTCAGCACTACAGGCCGCAAAGTATTTGAAGAAAGGTGGCCAAGGGTTTCTTGCTGTGGTCAGAGACCTTCAGCATGAAGAGGTCAAGTTGGAGGATATTCTAGTGGCTCGGGAATTTCCTAATGTATTCCCAGACGATTTGATCGAATTGCCTCTAGACCGGGAAGTTGAGTTTACCATTGATTTGGTCCCTAGCATTGGACCTATATCCAAGGCCCCTTACCGTATGGCCCCAGCTGAGCTAAAAGAGTTGAAGAGCCAATTGCAGGAGCTCCTAGACCGGGGATTTATCAGACCTAGTGTTTCTCCTTGGGGTGCTCCAGTATTATTTGTCAAAAAGAAAGATGAAAGTCTTCGGCTCTGCATTGATTACCGAGAAATCAATAAGGTAATAGTGCGGAACAAGTATCCATTGCCAAGGATTGATGATCTATTTGATCAACTCCAAGGAGCTCAGGTATTCTCAAGATTGATCTTCGGTCATGATACCATCAACTCAAGGTCAAGGCTGGGGATGTGCCTAAGACAACATTCAGAACTAGGTATGGCCACTACGAGTTCTTGGTGATGCCGTTTGGGTTAACTAATGCCCCGACAACATTCATAGACTTGATGAATAGAATCTTTAAGCCATACTTGGACCAGTTTGTGGCGGTATTCATTGATGACATCCTGGTATATTCTAAAAGCCTAGGAGGAGCATGTGGACCACCTGAAGATTATTCTACAAACTCTTCGGGAGAAAAAGCTTTATGCCAAGTTGCAGAAGTGTGACTTCTGGTTGAGCCAAGTATCATTCTTGGGTCATATAATATCTGGAGATGGCATATCTGTGGACCCGAAGAAGATTGAGGCAGTTGTAAACTGGAGTCGGCCTTCCAATGTATCCGAAGTAAGAAGCTTCATGGGACTGGCTGATATTATCGCAGATTCATGGAGGGCTTCTCTCGCATTGCTCTACCCTGACTCGCTTGACCCAAAAGCAAGCGAAGTTTGACTGGACTGAGGAGTGTGAGAGAAGTTTTCAGGAGCTGAAGCAAGGCCTCGTATCAGCCCCCATCCTTACCCTTCTGTCAGGATCTAGAGGATTCACCCTATTCACTGATGCTTCATGGAAGGGATTGGGATGTGTTCTGATGCAAAATGAGAAGGTGATAGCTTATGCCTCCAGACAGCTAAAGCCATATGAGCAAAATTATCCTACCCATGACCTGGAGTTGGCCGCCGTGATTTTTCCTTGAAGATTTGACGCATTATCTATATGGAGAAGCATGTAATGTGTATACAGACCACAAAAGTTTGAAATACATCTTTACTCAGAAGGAGTTAAACTTGAGGTAGAGGAGGTGAATGGAGCTACTAAAAGATTATGACCTAAACCTGCACTATCACCCAGGGAAGGCCAATGTGGTAGCTGATGCCTTGAGCAGGAAGTCCTCCTCGGAGTTGGCTTTTATGATCATTTCTTAGCATCACATCTAGAGGGATCTTAAAAGTTGGAGGTTGGATTGCAAGTATAGCGGTCCGATGGGAAGGTAGCAGCACTTGTACTCCAGCCCACCCTGATTGATCGGATCAAGTCTTCCCAGAAAGAAGACTTGGACCTGCAAAGGATTAAAGAAGCTGTGAAGTCAGGGGTTCAAAATGAATTTGCTATGATGGAGGATGGATCCCTGAGATTTGACGATAGGCTCTGTGTGCCAAATGTGGAAGAACTAAGAGCAGAAAGTCTAAGGGAGGCTCACTACTCTCCCTATACAGTGCACCCAGAAGGCACCAAATGTACAAAGACCTAAAAGAAAACTTTTGGTGGAAGGGAATGAAAAGAGAGATTGCTCAGTATGTGTCCAAATGTTTAGTATGTCAGCAAGTGAAGGCTGAGCATCAAAGGCCTGTGGAACCCTTCAGTCTTTGATGATTCCACAGTGGAAATGGAAGAAAATCACTATGGATTTCGTGACTGGACTGCCTAAGAATGATGCAGTATAGGTCATTGTAGACAGATTGACAAAGTCAGCCCATTTCTTGCCATTTAAGGTTGGGATCTCCAGTGAGAAATTGGCCAACATGTATATTGAGCAAATTGTGCGGCTTCATGGAATTCCCGTATCTATTGTATCAGATCAGGATACTAGGTTTGTGTCCCAATTTTGGAAGAGTCTTCATAGAGCTCTGGGGACCAAACTGAACTTCAGCACAACCTTTCATCCCTAGACAGATGGACAGTCTGAGAGGACCATACAGATCCTGGAGGACATGTTGCGAGCCTGTGTGATGGACTTGGGTGATGCTTGGGATAACCACTTATCTTTAGTAGAATTTGCTTATAATAATAGTTACTAAGCCAGTATCCAGATGGCTCCATTTGAGGCTTTGTATGGTAGAAAATGTAGATCTCCCTTATGTTGGGATGATGTGGGGGAGAAAAAATTGTTGGGCCCTGAACTGATTCGGCAGACAGTAGAGAAGGTACAGTTGATCAAGGAATGACTCCGCATAGCTCAGAGCCGACAGAAGAGCTATGCTGATGTGAGAAAAAGGGAGCTAGAATTTCAGACTGGGGACCATGTCTTTCTGAAGATATCACCAACCAAAAATGTGATGAGATTTGGGATTAGAGGTAAGCTAAGTCCACGATACATTGGGCCATTTGAGATTCTGAGTAAAGTAGGAGAGGTAGCTTATAGCCTGGCATTACCTTCGGCACTCTCTGGGGTACACAATGTATTTCATGTATCTATGTTAAGAAAGTACATTTCTGATCCCAGCCATGTGACACAGTTTGAGCCCATACAGTTAAGGAATGATCTAACATATGAAGAGCATCCTGTGCGTATTGTAGACCACAAGGATCAGGTTCTAAGATGACATAGTATTCCCTATGTCAAGGTTCAATGGAATAACCATTTTGAGAGGGAAGCTACTTGGGAGCTTGAGGAGGAAATGAAAAAGAAATATCCTCATTTGTTTGTATCTTAGTATATATGAATAAAAGGATGAATAATCCTATGATCAAACTTTGAATTCTAAATGTGCATCAATTTCGAGGCCAAAATTTTTTTTAGGAGGGGAGAATTTAATTTCCCACATGAAAAATAGGGTGGAAAAGGGGGAGGAGAAGACGGACACGACACGATAGCAACTGGCGTGCCGTCCCTTCCTTCTCCACCCCCTTCTCCATGATAAATGGGGAGGGAGAGAGGAGTCTCTTCCCTCCACCCATCGCTATCATCACTGGTAAGCCCCTCCCCCTTCCATTGCTTCATCAAAGTGAAATGGAGAGAGAGGCAGAGAAGGAGATCGGGGATGACGAACTCTCCCCGTTATAGTCTGGAGTGCCCGGCCGCTCGAGGTGGCCGGAGGAGGGAGAGAGGAGGAGAGTCCGGCCGCTCGAGGCGGCCGGAGTAGAGCAATGGAGGGCCACTGGGCGGCCCTCCCTTCTTACGGAATCAAGCCAGTTCACGGCTTGGTTCAGGCCTGGCGGAGTGCTCGCCGGCTCGCCGGGCTTCGGCGGCAGCCGGTGGCCTCCACCGGTGCGGGGCATGCATTTGATGGAGGTCCGATCGGCCGTGCCTTGGGTAGTGAAAGAGAGAAAGAGAGAAAAGAGGAAGAAAGAGAGGGGGAGCTCGGCCGCGGTGGTGGCCGGCTCCGGGCTGGTCGTCGGTGACCGAGCCACTCCGGGGAGAGGCCGGTGGTGGCCCTGGCCGCCGGCACAAGTTTCCCCTGTTTCGGGTGAAACGGGGGAGCTAAGCGGGGAAGAAGAAGGATTCGTGGGCCATGTGGGCTGTTTTGGATTTGGGCCCTGTTGGGCCGGCTCATGAGCCATCTTTGAGCTGAGTTTTGGGCCCTGTATTGGGTCAGAAATGAAGAAATAAAAATATGGACCGGATCAGTGTTGATCCTAATTTCTTAGGGTATTTTTATTTTTCCATTTGAGCTTATATATTGGGAGATATTCAAGTCCCAAGTTGGTCCCGGGATTAAATTGGGTAGAGTTTAGAAGTCATTTTTATATGCTAATTCTGGAGACTAAAAATTGAGAAATTGATGCTGTAGGTACTCAGGTGCTTAAATAGCTGAATTACATTTTTGGATTAGCACCAGAAGGTAAGTAAGCCATTTATCATAATTTTCATAAATTATTAAAATATAAAAATTATGTATTTAAATGCTATATTGATATATATTGCATTATTTGAAAAATGAGAAAATGGATTGGTACTCTTATTTGCAAGTGAGCATTTACTATGATTAGTTTATTATTTATTATATTTTGCAAATAATTTAGTATCTATGCGGACAACTGATCAATTGGCATGATCTTTGAAATTGCTAAAAGTTTTATAAATATACATGTGTATTTGATATATTTAAATCACTGTAGTTATGAAAAGTATATGAATTACATTTTTACAACGATATATGCTATTTGGCAAATGTGACATGAAAATGATACTTTGTGTATATGATAATATGTCCCACCATGGTCCGCTATAATATGATATGATATGATGTGATATGTTGCATGGCTCACTTGACACCAGAATCCAACTCCATAGGGGGGATATATGGAGAACACACACTCATGAGGTGTGCTGTAGCGGGATATAGCAATATTATGCCACATGGCATCGGACCCACCTCCATAGGGAAAATAGGTGGAGGACACACACTCTTAGGGTGTGCTGTAGTAGGATATGATGTGAGTTCATGATGCTGGTTCTAGGACCTTGACTCCTAGGGGATATTTATGGAGGTTACATCCGAGAGGGGTGTTCTGTTTATGAGGACATAGTGTGTGGCCATGGGACATTGGTATAAAAATAGATTTTTAAATTCTATTTACAGTGATACAGTGGTTTTATTCTGAAATTGTATATTCTTGAAATGGTATATAGCATTCGCTTCCAAATTTATTTTGAGCATATGATGCATGCCTTGATAATATGGTAAAATGTATTTGAAATATGGAAGCTTGACAGATGTTTATTATGGAAAATTTGAGTTGATAAAAGCTTGAAGTAATTACATTATATTATAGTTGGCTTACTTATTGAGTGTGAGCTCATTTAAATCTCACAATATTTTTCAGAGCCACAGAACTGAAGATGGGGATATGGGGTAGTTGGAGCAGCTATCAGAGTAACTTAGATCCAATACTTTGTTGTAACCCATTGAATTATGTATTTTGGCATGTAGCCTAAAACATATGATTATGGTTTGTATTAAGAATACTTTGAATTTGGATGATATGTAGTTATTACTCCTCCTTATATTAAGTGTTATATTTTAGGACGCCTTGCATGTCAGGCATGCGGCAGATTGCCACCCCTAGATCCATTATTGGGTCTGGGGCATGACATATCCCCTATTGGTTCCTCTTCGTATGGTTGCTATGATTAGAGGGTCAGTATGCTCATTTTACCATTGTCTACTTTTGCTTAGCCTACCAGCTTTACGCTTGGTTGCTACCCTCTTTTGCTAGTCCTCTAGAGCTCTCTTCAGAAGAGGCCAATTAGGTTGTCTAAGGAAACACTAGAGGAAGCTCCCTCACCAATGAAAAAAATAGGGGTTCATGATGGTGTCCCTCAGCACCAAATCGATGACTGATGAAGATGATCTCAATTTGTTGCTGTCTTGGCATCGAAGACCCAAGTCAAATGCCTATGTCTGATTGAAAGATGAGGAGTTTAGTGGACTAATGCATCTCCCTCACCCTACTTCCCTTAAAATAGACATCTAGGATTGAAACGTCTTGGCAATGGAATAAGGGTTCTAAGAACAAAAACTCTTCTTGGCTTCAAACCAGTCTCCCTTCTTGGGAGGCCAATGGCTAATGGCCTCGTTCTATCATCACGTCTCCCACTCCTGCTTGGGCACCACATTTCCTTTATCTTCTCTACGACTGTGGACATCCTCTGTCGCCCGGCTTTGAGATTCTCCATTAAAAACTCCAGTTGAAAAGAGGGCTATTGTAACTGTTGCCGTGGAATTTCGTTCTCCGACTTAGATGTGGCCCACATCTGGATCCGAATAGCGATCTTCCATCCGAGTGAACCTGTAAGACAGTCTCCACGTAGGAAGCATTGAGGGTGGCCCCTATGGAAAACCCTCCAATACCCAAGTCATTAGCAATTCTCAGTAATCAAATAAGAGGCTATCGCAGAAGAATCTCTTAAGAATGGCCTCCCGAGAGCTAAGAACTTTGCCTCAGCTTTTTTGAGTTGAGATTGAGCATACTTAAAGAGGCTTTAGGACAAGGTATTTATAGGCCGCTGGGGTGATGGCGGGCTATTACCTGACTTCTTGGGTGTTTTGGGAAGTTAAAAATAGGTAAGATTCGAATCTGATTAGTTACGGGATCGGTATGATTCAAATCTAGTTAGTTATAACAATCGACGGCCAAGGAAGCTGATTGGTACTTTAAGATCTGGTTTATCTCCTTAATGGGACAACCGGGATCCAATGTGATCAGGATCCCGCCAAACAATTAGGGATTTGAATTTTCATTGATGGTGGTCAGAGGGTCATGTTTAGCTCTGATGTTTGAGTTGAAAAAAGAGGAATACTTTAATGCTGCTGAAGTATAGAGATGGTTCAGATCAGCCGAGACACCGCAACAGCTTGGACCTGCCGAGGCATGGAGATAGCTTGGCCTTGCCTAAGCATGAGATGGCTCGGTCTTGCTGATGCATGGACCTGCCGAGGCATGGAGATTACTTGGCCTTGCCGAGGCATGAGACGGCTCAGTTTGGGTCAAGGTATGGCGGTTTGTCCTTTTTCTGAATGTGACAGTTAGCGAGTTAGAAATCGGAAATGACCCTAGCCTTTTCATCGTATGCAAGGATATTAATGCAATGACAATTTTATCCCGCACAAGTAACTATAATGGCGGCTTGGTGTTGAACCAAAGAAAAGAGGATTGATCCTCTATTTCAGCTCCAAATCTTGGACTGATTTTGTGTTATATTGCAACTTAGCCACAGCTTGCAAAAACTCACTTTGAGATCCATACCAAAGATTTTGGTGCAATGACCGCTACTAGCTATTAGATGGCTCCCATTTACGTTCTCAAGAATTCGGCTTTGATAGCATTTGCAAGGAGAGATTAATAAATAAATAAAAAACATCAAGAGAATGCACATAAAGATATAACATGGTTTGACCATTGCCTATTTCCACATGGAAAAAATGCTAGAAATTTTGTATGAAAGAATAATTAAAGATTATAAGGATTGTTTTCTTAATAGAGATTTTTTCTTATAAAACTCTTAACCAATTTATACCTAACAGAACCCTTTCTTGGATTCTGATAATAATGCTCTAGAGTTTCTCCAAATGTCAAGGCTACATGTGCTTATATAGAGAAAGATTTACACTATAATGCACGGACTAGGACTCATGTTTTTCATATATATGAAACAATCTAAATCTTCTGCCCTTTCTGCAATATCAGGTACTTCTTCTTGGTATTTTTTTTTTGGGTATAAAAATGGACGATCACACTAGCTTAGTACGAGTCAGCCCAGAAAGATCCGAATACAAAATTTGCTGTAAAAAAGAAGGACAGGGATCGCTCGGCTTTCAGAATCACGATCCAGCATGTTGGGCCACAAAGGACGCTACCCAGTCCGCCGCCGAATTGGCTTCTCGATAAATGTGGCAAATCTGAGTACAGTCGATCTTATTAAGGATAGAACGAATGTCCATAAGCATCGGATTAGCAGGGCCGGAATGGTAATTCTCCTTCTGTAGCCAGGAAATAACCGACATGGAATCACTCTCAATGAATAACCTCTGGGCCTGAAGAGTCCTGACGGCATAAGAAATGCCCGCCCAGGCCGCATAAAGCTCAGACATCAGGACGGAGGAGTCAATAGTACCAAAACCACCCGCTCCCAGCAGCTCACCCTGAGGGCCACGGATGAGGAATCCAGAACCAGCAGCTCTGCCACGGACACTACCATCAAAATTGATTTTGACGAACCCTGGAGGAAGGGGATCCCAGGAGATGAACACCGAATGCCGGTTCGCTGCCGAAGCAGCAGGGGATCCCCAGAGGCCAGAGACGTCAGAACCAACCCGGGCACAGTCCGTGACCAAAGATCTGATTTTCCTCATAATCATGAGGGAAGACATAGGGTCATCCGTGAAAAGAATCTAGTTTCTCGATAACCAGATATGATAAGCCGTGGCAACCCAACGACTATACCTCTGCAGAGAAGCTCTACGAATATCCAGGAAGAAAGAAGAGCGAGGATAACCCAGATCGTCCATCCTGATAGAATAACCCACCATATGCCAGATCTGTCTCGCCCTGGGGCAGGTAAAGATAGCATGCTCAGAGGATTCCTCCTCCACCCTACATAAAGGACAGCATGGCTGGATCGACAGACCCCTCCTAGAGAGAAGAAGACAAGTAGGGAGACAATCTCACAGAAGCTTCCAAATAAATAGCTACACTCTGGGGAAAGTGGGAAGCTTCCAAATCCAATCAGCATCCATCGAACGCTGGGAACCCGGCCTAAAAATCATCATCAAATCCTTGATAGGAGCCCTAGAGAGACAGGATCTCTGCCAAAGCCTGGAGTCAGATGAGCGACCAGGGATAAGGGGCATCGAGAGAATACGTCTAGAAAGCTCCAGCCCGAAGAAACGGGTCACTGAGGGGATATGCCAGGAAGGGGGATCAGAAGAAATCAAATCCTTAACCCGAAGGTTGTAAGGGATGTCAATACTGATAAAAGAGGGCCATCGTGAGAGAGGAATCTCAGAAAACCAAATGTCCTGAATAACATCAATAGATGATCCATCTCCAATCATCCACGTAACATTACCCCTGATAGACTGACCAAACCTACAAACTTCCTTCCAAAAAGAGGAGCAACCACGAGGTGGCCTGATATATGAATCCGGCATCCAGGCACCGTACCTAGCACGCATCAGGGTACTCCAAAGGCAATGCGGCTCCAGAAGGAATCTAGAAGCATGTCTGGCAAGAAGGGCATCCCTTCTAACAATCAGAGACTGGATCCCAAGCCCGCCATCTTGGATAGGCATACAGACTGTATCCCAGGATAAAAGATGAGTACCATGACCTTCTTGCATAGAAGCCCATAGAAAATCACGGGAACTTCTCTCAATCCTCTTAAGACAAGTAATAGGAATAATAGAATTAGATAGAAGGTACAGGGGAAGAGAGGAGAGAACCGAGCGGATAATGACGACGAGATAATCGATAAACAGCATTGCCCCTGATAGGGAGATGCCAGATGTGATGAATGATAGCACGAGCAGCTGAATGGGCAGTCCAAAACTGCTCAAATCTGAACTGCTTACGCTGATGCTGATCAACCTCCGTGGAGATCAAAATAGGACAGTGATCAGAAGCAATTCTAGAAAGGTGAGTGACGGTAACCGCAGGGAACAAATGAAGCTACTGAGCTATAGCCATAGCTCTATCCAGCATCTTCCAAACACGAGCAGAACCCTGACGATTATTACACCAGGTAAATTGGGGTCCAGAGTACCCCAAATCCAGCAACCCAGCAGAAGCAATGAAAGATCTGAATTCATTTATGTTAGCTGAGCCAGTAACCCATCTACCCCCTCGTTCTCATTTGCCTCCGTAATGCAATTGAAATCCCCAGCAATAACAGAAGGAATACCTTGATCAAGAAGGGAACTAAGTTCAGACCAGAGAATCCTTCTCTCCCGATAGTCAGTACTGACGTAGACAGCCGATATGAGCCAAGGGTCAGAAGCACCTTCGGAGACAATCATACTAATCTGCTGACTACACTGATGAAAAGCATCAATCGTAACCGCAGAGGAACGCCAAATAGCCAACATACCTCCAGACAATCCTTCAGCCTCCACAGCATAAGAGGACCAAGATCGGGCCATCTGCTTACGAAACTGAGCCAGACTCTCACCCGACAATCTCGTTTCCAAAAGGACACATATATCAAACTTATGCAACTGCAACAATCTTCCAAAGAGGAACGGAAAGATGGCTTGCGAGCACCTCTCACATTCCACAGTAGAATCCTCATTTTACAAACTGGGGGAAACTGGGACCCCTCCCTGGTCCTCCATCATAATGCTGTTAGCAATACCCCCTTCCATCAGAGGGCAAACATCAGACTGCTGATCTGAACAGGCCAGAGGCCCTTCCATCTCAATAGCTGTCACGTTCGACAAGGAACCAGGACCCTGACCATCAGAACTTCCATCAACCTCCTCCAAAAAAGACCCAGTACCCTGATCAGAATGCGACCTTGACCGCACCTGGCTACCATTCTAGCCACAAGGGGGTAAGTCAAGTCCGACACGAGGTAAAGATGAGACCCCCCCTTTTTTCAACACAGAGGCCTTGCCTTTCTCCCTCCGGAGCACCGATTTGGGAAAAGACCTTGGAGACATAGTCACCTCCGGTCTGGCCCGTTTCAGAGAACCCGGGAACCCATCCCTACAGTCCATATGACCTTCAGCACCCAGCTCCAAATCAAGAGAGGAGAAGGGATTGGAAGTCTTCACCACAATGTTCAGAGGAGGATCACAGGAGCTATCCTTATCAACAGGCTGCAGCTCCTTATCACTGAGTTTCAAACTGGCACGCCCTGGCAGCAACGACACGCCCCCTTCCTTGATGAATTAAGGGACTTCTTCTTTCCAAATCAACACCACTCCCGAACCATCGACCACCATCTGGGATGAGGAGAACTGCCGGCGAGCCACCTTCACCAGAGTCTTCCAGACCTCACGCCGGCCCTCAGTCCCAAGACGAAGCCCTTCCTCTATGGAAAGAGAAGCAGAGACAATGGCTGCAGCAGACGAAGACTCCTTCGGTAGAGAGCTCCTCCTTCCCAAAGGCTGAGAACCAGGAGCACCTCTCCTTTGCCTAACTGCTGAAAGCCAGGGCCCAAAAACGGAGACCGAAGCCGAATCATCCTCAGCCGATCGAGACGGGAGAGAGCAGGGACCTCCCAAATGAATCGATCCACAGTTCCAGCAAATCCCTTGAAGATTCTCGTAAGAAAACTATTGCTAGAACCTCTGATTGAGACCTTGCACCCGAGCTCCTGGACGAAGAGGACGAGTAAGATCGATCCGAAGGCAGACCCGAGCGAAGCCTCCTCCTCTGTTCTTCGCCAGGGTTGTAGCATCAGTACAGACAAATTTCCTCGCCATAGCCAGGATGGATTTGAGGAAATCCACTTTCCAAAACTCGAGGGGAAGGTTCGGCAGCCGGACCTAGACCAATGCCGACGAAATGGAGTCCTCAGCCGGAGAGAAATCCGGCCGCTACACTTTGATGCCAATAACCTGACCGTTGATAACCCACGGTCGCTGCATCACCAAATCACGAGCTTCAGGAGATTCAAATCGAAATACATGGCAACGGAAAGCCATGCTGGTCGGAACAATTGCTCTCGGAACTCCGGCGCACCGAAATTCCCTGAGAAACGCATTAGCCGAAACCCATCGATGGTAGGAGCGAGCAATGATGGCCGTCTGCTTCCATCCGGCCACCTCCTCTGCAAGCTCCTCCGCAGGAAGGGTCACCACCTCAGGGAAAGCAGCCTCCAACCTCGCCACGGTAGCCGGCGACGGAGACGAAGCCACCCAGACAAACCTCCCTTCCACAGTGTTCCTCCCGGAAGACCGGCCATCAGTAGCCGCATCCGAGGCCATTAGATTAACAGAGAGAACTAAATGGAACGCCTGAGCAGCGGAGAAGACCAGTCGACGACGATCACCGAAAGATCGGGGAAGAAGCAACGAAACCCGAATCTTAAAGCACGGAAAGCACAGAGAACCGGAGCTCAAGCTGCACGATTCTTAAAGCATTGTACATCATTGGCAAAGTATTTTTATCTGAGTTCTTCTTGGTATTTTGATTTCACTTGCTACAATGATATAATGTTCGACCTATCTAACTTTCTACTAAATCAATTGTCTCTAATTTTTCTCTTATTTTTATCACTAATGGGTCACTCATGTGTGCTAGTCATACAAGATATATTCGTACTCTACACTTATCCTTACGTTATACTTTTTAAGTGTCAAATTTTATTCTTAAATTTCTTTTAGTAGGGCAATTTTGTATGTAAGGCTTAACCTTTGGTTTTCTCATTTCTAGTGTTGTTGTGTAGCATTCACTAACCAAATAGATGATTAGGATCATGTGTAAAGTTGGTTGTTTGTTTGAATTGGCTTCTTTGCATTTATCACCTCCTCCATCTCTCGATGCTTTTCACTCCGTTATCTCATCTAATTCTCTCAATCTTTGGCATTCATATCTCGGTCATCTTTCCAAATTTAGGCTTAAAGATTTAGTGTCTAACAAAAAAACTAGGAGCTATTGATTTATCTAATTTTGAATGTCTATTTTATCAACTTGGAAAACAATCTGCTTTACCATTTAATAAATATCTTTCTTTAGCTCTGCAGCTTTTTGATCTTGTGCATTCTGACACTAGGAGATTGATAAAAACCCCACCTTTTTGGGTCACCCAACAAAGTTGATGACCCGCTTGTCTTTCAGAACGAAGGCTTTATATATCAAGAGTCATGAAGGTTAAATTCAAGCAATAACACTGCTCAAAAAAAGATCAGATTTAGCAATCATGAGAATAAACAAGAATTCTCTTGATGGTAGTAATTAAATTATTTTTAATTATATTGATAACTCCTTAACCTCGTTTTCTTTTGAATTAACATCCAATTTTTCTTTAAAAAACTGTTCTTTATTGGGTAGAACAAATAAAAATTAATTCAAAAAATCAAACAAAAATTTTAAAGGTGAGGTTCAGCTACAAAGCTGGTTCTCTCTCTCACTCCCTCTTCCAACCCTCCAAATATCCTCTCATTCTATGCAAATCGAAACAACTTCATCTTTCCCTTTCTTTAAAGATTGCCTTCGATTGTGATGATCACTGATCTAAATGGTTCTTTGATGCACCTTTAATTCAAGGGTGAGCATCTCTCCCTTTCTCCATATCTTTCCATGGAATGTGTTTGATTCTTTGAGGTGTTTTTGATTAATTTTTTGATAATTGAAAAGTTCTTTTGGAATCAATTTGAATGCTGCTATGTTTCTTTTCTTTGATTCCTTTTGAGAAGTTTACATATTTATTTTAAGTTACTCCTTGGATTTTGGTCCCAAATCAAAATCTAATTTATTTATAACAATTATTTTTTTTAATTGGAAAAAAATTGATGGATTTGTTATGATGCAAGTAAAATATTGTTGACGATTGAAGGTTAAGTCTTAACGGTTCTTCGCAAGCTTAATTCTCTTTTTATGTGAATCAAAATTTTTTTAATGATGCGTGGTTTTCATATGATAAAAAGGGATCATATTTTTATCTTATCATTCGAGAATTTTTTGATCATTAACTTAAAATAGTTTTGGTTAGAGATCCAGAGCCCCAAGAAGTTGTGTAATTCACATGACTAACCAATGGTGTCTTGGTTGCAAACAAATTGAAAAATAAAAAACACTGCGAATCAGTACATGCGTACTCTCAAGAACATAGAATGCCACCATCTTGAAAATTGCTCCTTATTTAAGATAATTTTTAATCATCATCCTAAATATATTAGCAAGTCACATAAATAAATCCTTCAGCTAATTCATTAGAAATTAAAAGCTGCAATTTAGATTAGCTCAATAAAAGTCATCCCTCGTGTTGTTTTTCGTCTCTTTTGAGACAGGCATGGAGAGCACTATTTAAATGAAAATCCATGCTAATCTTTGAAACCTCAAACGGTAGGAATAGGAATGAGAAAGGATGAATCAAGAATATACATCACTATCACTGAAAAAGGTTTACGGTAGAAATCGCTCAAAGCGTGGTAACGCACACATAAAGTTTCGTATTCAAATAACCTTGAATAACCTCCAAGAATGTGGGAAAAGGAAACTTCTGGTGCTTCAAGAGCAAGATACCTCAAATAACCATGGAAATACGGACCAGGATATTTTACGCCTGCAGTCCAATAATGCCACGAGCGACTAGGATGGCGTTTTTTTTTAATACGTATTTATTAACTTTATATATATATATATATATATATATTAAATACTAAAATTTTAAAATAAATAAATAAAATATATATTAAAAAGTTATAGTAAAATACATTTATTAAGGGACAAAATCACCGTTGCATCAATAATCGTGCAAAGGATTAGGATCAACCCTGACTCCCACTTGCTATGCGATACCCGCTAGGGATGAGTCAGCCTCAATGGATCGGGGCGCCTTAATCCCCTTAGCGAGCCAAAGATTCCCAAGACCCGGATCCTATCTTTCGATCTCAGCCGAGCTATCTCAGTCTCTCGGCCTCAGCCGAGCTATCCTTGTCTCTCGGCCTCAGCCGAGCTACCCCATCTCTCGGTCTCAGCTGAGCTATCCCTGCTTCTCGGCCTCAGCCGAGCTATCTCTGTCTCTCAGCCTCAGCCAAGCTATTCCCATCTCTCGGCCCCAGCCGAGCTATTCCTATCTCTTAGTCCTGGCCAAGCTATTCGTTATGCCTCGGCCAAACTCAGGCGCTCAAGCATCTCCGCGGAATCCGGCGCGAGAGAGTTCAAATTCGTAAGATTCCAAACAGAAATCATGCCCGAGAGTAGCCTAAGACCCGCAAGAGTGGCCTAGAGCCCTAGAGCCTACGCAATCGCCAAATCTCGAGGCATCAACCAGCTCTCCCAGCCATCGATTCTCTAACCAACAAGATGCGAATCTTACTGACCTCATAACAAACTGTATTCGAATCCTAATGACTTTCGGACCACGATGCCCTCAAAGAATCAGGTGATCCTCTATAAGTAGGGCCATCTCCCGGCTCCTCAGGTATGCGCACTGGCTTACTGGCCTACCCTCCTTTTGCTTCTGCTCACCCTCTTTCCGCCATTAACGCTCTACTCGGAGCTCTCGAAAGACCACCCCTGGAGAGACTCTTTGGCGAGAGCTTTCTCCTCTTGTTTATTGATTGCCGATCCCTACTGACTTGAGCGTCGGAGGGTCTTCCGCGGAGGGCCACCCTCAATGCCTCTCGCGTGAGGACTGTCTTGCAGGTCCGCCCAGGAGGGAGCTCGATCGCGCCCGAGTCGGAGAACGGATTTCAGCAGCAATAAATTGGTGCTAGAGGAAGGGCCCTCAAGTCCCATAAACTTGTGATCCAGGAGACAAGGGTCTCGATCTGAAAGAGATCCTCTCCCATGGCCAATCGAAGAAAGGCTATCTCCGAAGTTTGGGATCAGGTCGCCTCCCAAAGACCTGATCCGGTGAGCAGCGTAGCGCCGCCACCACCACCAGTGGAAACCCCATCGCCACCGGCGGCCCCAGTGACCCAGGACTAGTTTGCCTCGCTGGTCCAGCAGGTCCAAGCTCTGGCTCACCTAATCCAGGGGCGCTTCGAAGCCCCCCATCTAGCTGCACCTACCCACATCTTCCTGAGGAGAATGCAGCCCCCGCTCATCCAGTGATCTCTTCTTCCGGCCCGCATGGGTGGCAGACCCCCCTCGCCGCCCTAGGGAAGCTGAGCCAGCCCCCCAAGGGGTCTGTGGCAAGGATCTTCCCCGATCTCGGTGGGCCCAATCCCTTTCTTCGGTAATCCTCGTCATGACTCGACACCGTCTCATTTCTCTCCTCGCCTAGCTCCTACCACCGTGCCTGAGGAGATCCGCCAACATCTTCTGGAGATGCGCCAGGAGTTGGATGTCGCCAAGCAGGCCCACCCGCTCCAGCATAAGGTGGAGTAGGGCATTCCCTTCTCCAAAGAGATCATGGAGGAAGTGATTCCCTCCCATGTCAAGCTGCCCGCCATCGAGCCCTACCATGGATTCTCCGATCTCGATGACCACCTCAGCAGCTTCTGATCGATCATGATGTTCCATGGGGCATCAGATGCGATCCTCTGTTGCGCCTTCCCATCCACTCTCAGGGGATCTGTTAGAACCTGGTTCAATGCCTTGAACCAGGTTCTATTGGTTCATTTGACAAGCTGAGCCGCCTTATCATCAGCCAGTTCGTCAGCAGTTGTCGTCATCGGTGGAGATCTGACTCCCTCTCTGAGGTTAAGCAGAGAGAGGGGGAGTCCTTGAAGAAATATCTCGGCCATTTCAATACGGCCATGCTGGAGGTGGACCACCTTAATCATGAGGTGGCTATGTCCGCCCTAGCAGATGGAGTGTTGAAGGAGAGTGACTTTTACTGGGCGCTGGAGGTCAGTTACCCTCCGAACCTCTCCGACATGATGGCTCTGGCAGAAATATGCTAGAGTCGAGGAATCGCAGAGAGCTTCCCACACCGAGTTGACAAGGAAGAAGGAGCCCAAGGGCTCAGATAAGCACCGATCCACCCGCCAGTCAAGCCCGCCTCGCCGCCAAAGGGTTCCTCTGCCACCGCCAAGAAACCACACCCAGAGCCCACCTAGGAGATTCAACCGGTTCACTCCGCTCACTGCCCCAAGGGTGGAGATCCTCATGGCAATAGAGCGCCAGCTCCCCCGACCATCTCCTCTCTGAGGGAATGCGGCCTGGAGAGACCCCACCAAATATTGCCACTACCACCGGGATCATGGCCACGACACTGAGGAGTGCTGGCAGTTGAAGATCGAAATTGAGAGGCTCATCCAGTGGGGTAGGCTCGATCAATTTAGAAGAGCAGTCGAGCTAAGGAACGGGGGTGACCGCCAGCCTGAGCCTCAGCAGCCTCCTCCTCCGAATCCTCTGGTCGCCGGCCACATTAATGTGGTCGAGGCGGTTGGTAGTCCATCGAGCTAGCGGGACGATGAAGAAGGCTCAGCGCCAAAGAATGCGCAGATCAATGAGCTCTCCTTCTCCGACAGTGACCTCCAGGAGATACAGTTCCCACATGATGATGCGTTGGTTGTATCCCTTAATCTGAATAATTATGATGTAGACCGAATCCTTATTGATAGTGGGAGCTCCGTCAACGTTTTGTATCTTGATGTGTTTGTGAAGATGAAACTACTTATAGAGAATCTTCGAGCCATGGACTCCACCTTCATGGGGTTTACCGGCGATGTTATCACCCCTGAGGGAGTCGTGACCTTGACAGTTTGTGCGGGAGCTTGGCCCAGTGTTGCTACTGTTCATACATATTTTTTGATGACCAAGCTTCGGTTGCCCTATAATGCAATTTTTGGGAGACCCGGCCTGATGTCCCTGAAAGCCGTTGTCTCCATCCCGCACCTAGCAATAAAGTTCCCTACTGGATGGGGAGTGGGAGTAGTTCGGGGAAATCAAGCTGTAGCTCGGCAGTGCTTCGTCACCATCCTTCAGTCCAAGCTGGCCGAGGTTGACCGACTGGACGCTCGGGAGGACTTTGTCGAGCAACGAGGAGAACCAACCGAAGAGGTGGAGGAGGTACCACTGGATGAAGCTCGGCCCGACCGAACCATAAGGATCGAGTCACTACTGAAAGGGAAGCCTCGATTGGAGTTGATAGACTTTATCCGAAGGAATGTTGATGTCTTCGCCTGGTCAGCCTTTGACATGCCAGGGATCAGCCCAGACGTTCTCGTCCACCGTCTTAATGCAGACGAAATGTCCCGGCCCGTGAAGTAGAAGAAAAGAAGCTTCGCCCTCGACCGGCAAAGGGCAATTGAGGAAGAAGTTGACAAGCTCATCAAGGCAAACTTCATTCGGGAGGTAAATTATCTGAGCTGGTTGTCCAATGTTGTCATGGTGAAGAAGTCGAACAGTAAATGGTGGATCTGTATCGACTTCACCGACCTTAATAAAGCATGCCCAAAGGACAGCTTCCCTCTCCCTCAGATCGACCAGCTTGTGGACGCCACTTCCGGTCATCAGATGTTGACCTTCATGGACACATATTCAGGCTACAACCAAATCCGAATGGCGCTCGAAGATGAAGAAAAGACCGCCTTCATAACCGACCAAGGTATTTATTACTACCGTGTTATGCCTTTCGGTCTGAAAAATGCAGGTGCTACTTACCAAAGGCTAGTAAACAAGGTCTTTAAGGAGCAAATCGGTCAGAACATGGAGATGTATATTGATGACATACTGGTCAAAAGTAGGGAAGCATCCCAACATATTGAGGATCTCTCTAAGAGCTTCACGATGCTTCGAAAATACCGGATGAAGCTCAACCCAACGAAGTGCGCCTTCGATGTCAACTCTGGGAAGTTCCTGGGCTTCATGGTTTCTCAGCGAGACATTGAGGCCAACCCGCAGAAGATTCAAGCCCTTCGGCAAGTGGCAACCCCAACATCTGTCAAAAGGTCCAGCGCCTGATTGGAAGAATCGCGGCCCTCAACCGCTTTGTGGCTCGGTTGGTTGAGAGGTGCCTTCCATTCTTTAAAGCCCTCCGATCAGCCAAGAATTTTCAATGGTCTGCTGAATGTCAGAAGTCATTCGAGGACCTCAAGAGATATCTCTGCTCTCCACCCCTCCTTAGTAGTCCCAATCCAGGAGAAATGTTATTTCTGTACTTAGCAGTTTCAGAAGGCGCAGTTGGCTCGGTGCTGGTCAGAGAAGAGAACAAGATCCAAAAGCCAATCTACTATGTTAGCAAGCTGCTCCGAGATGCCGAGACAAGATACACCCGAATCGAGAAGTTGGTGTTAGCCCTGATAGCATCGGTTCGAAGGCTGTGGCCTTATTTCCAGGCGCACTCTCTGACGGTCCTTACCGACCAACCCATCAAGGCGGTGGTGCATCGCCCAGAGACATCAGGAAGAATGGCCAAATGGGCCGTTGAATTAAGCGAACATGATATCCAGTACCAACCTCGCCCGGCCATCAAAGTGCAGGTTCTGGCTGATTTCCTCCTTGAATGCACCATCCCGAAGGATGGCTTTGCTCCGGACTCTTCTGAGCATCCAAGACCTGGCGCTCTATGGCTGCTCCATGTCGACAGATCATCTAATGCTAATGGCTCCGGCGCTGGCTTGATCCTCACCAGCCCAGAGGGGGCGACTTTCGAGTACGACATTCACTTCTCCTTCCTAGCCTCCAACAATGAAGCCGAATATGAAGCTCTACTTGCTGGACTCCGAATCGCCTGCGATCTTAAAGTGACAAAGCTGAATGCCTTTACCGACTCTCAATTGGTGGCCGGTCACGTGCGGGGCGAGTTCGAGGCCCGTGAGCCAAATATGATTCGATATTTCCAAAAGGTTTGGGACTTGCTTTCCCACTTCTCTGAATTCGAAGTTATCCAGATCCCAAGATCCGGGAATGCCCGCGCCGACCGATTATCTCGACTGGCAACCGCGGAGTCGATGGATTCCGAGCGGAAGTTTCCCTTGGAGATCCTGGAGAGGCCTAGCACCGCAGAGGCGGACCAAGTGATGCAGGTCGAGGCTGAACCATCCTGGTTCGACCCCATACTAAGGTATCTTAAAGAAGGGTCGCTCCCAGCCGACCGAAAGGAAGCAAGGAAGCTGAAAATGCAAGCCACCCACTATGTGCTGATCGATGACCAATTGTATAAGCGGTCCTTCTCCATGCCACTGCTCAAGTGCCTTCGCCCATCTGAAGATGATTATGCTCTCCGGAAGGTACATGAAGGAATTTGCGGCAATCATCTAGGGAGCCGGTCCTTATGCCACAAGGTGCTGCGCCAAGGGTACTATTGGCCCACCATGCAAAAAGATGCGACAACTTTGTCCGAGCTTGTGACCCATGTCAGAGACATTCCAGCATCCAGAGGCTCCCCTCCGCTAGTTTGGTCCCTATTTCCTCCGCTTGGCCCTTTGCTAAGTAGGGGATGGATATTCTTGGCCCTTTTTCCCTCGCCACTGGACAAAGAAAGTTCCTATTTGTCGCCATCGACTACTTCACCAAGTGGGTGGAGGCCGAGGCAATTGCCCAAATAACCGAAGCTCAGGCCAGGGACTTTGTGTGGAGATCTATTATCTGCCGTTTCGGCCTTCCGCATATTATTATCACCGATAATGGCAAGCAATTTGACAACCCAAAGTTACGAGATTTCTGTGAGGAGCATGGGATCTGCCACCGCCCCACGTCGGTAGGGCATCCATAAGCCAACGGAGAGGCCAAAGTGACTAACCGGACCCTGCTTCAAGGGATCAAGGCTTGGCTTGCTAGAGCCCGAGGGAGATAGGTGGACGAGCTTCACCACGTCCTATGGGCCTACCGTACCACTCAGAGAATCCCCACTGGCGAGACCCCATTTCGGATGGCCTTCGGCACGGAAGCCATCATCCCTGTGGAGATAGGACTTCCTTCTCCATAAGTGGAGAGCTACTCGGAGGAAGCTAACGACGAGCAGCTCCGCGCCAATCTCGACCTGGTGAAAGAAATCAGAGAGAAAGCTCCAGCCAACCTTGGAGAGACTCTTCGGCGAGAGCTTTCTCCTTTCGTTTGTTGATTGCCAATCCCCACTGACTTGAGCGTCGAAGGGTCTTCCGCGGAGGGCCACCCTCAATGCCTCTCGCGTGAGGACTGTCTTGTAGGTCCGCCCAAAAGGGAGTCCGATCGCATCCGAGTCGGAGGATAGATTTCAGTAGCAACAAATACATTTAATTTTTTTATTATTTTTTTAAATTTTTAATAAATTATAAATTTAATAAAATAAATTTATTTTTTTTATAAACGATCAAATAACTATTGTGTCTACTCATTTGGTATCCATATAGGATATTTTCATTCTCATTCTTTTAATTATAACAGCTTAATAGAATAAAAAATAAAGAAATTTTCTTCGACAGGGACGGAACCGATAAAAGTCGTTTCCAAACCATTGCCATCCTACGAGCTACTCTTCCACCAACGTTTATTGTGCTTTCGCTAAGCTCGTGTCCACCCTTTGTCCGCAAGGACTGCTACCGCCCTTCCAATGATTGAATTTGGTCTAGGGAATGGAATCTGATTGTCAGTACGTAATGGTAAAATGCAACAACTAATTGTGTCACCAAGGGCATGAACATGGAAGCCGTGAAGCCTGGGTTTGAGGCCACACAGAGGCTTCCCGTTACCATTGTTGGACCATCACCTTTTTGCATAAAGTGAACTAACACTCTCATTCCCATCGAGCACATAGCGGCAGCCTTCACCGTTTTTTTTTTTTTTTTTTAATACAAACGAATGATCATACTAGTCTAGTATGAATCAACCCTAATACATCATAAATAAATTTGCTTTAGTACAATAGAATAGGGGTCTAAAATGATAGGCCACAGAAGCCACAATCCAATCCGTCGCAGCGTGGCTTTCCAATAAATATGATGAATTTGGACTGTGTAAACCTTCCGAAGGATAGACTAGATGTCATGAAGTAAAAGGTTACTTGGAATATGATCATAGTAATCATACTGAACCCATCGGATGACAGTAGTAGAGTCCCTATCAATGAAGAGATAATAAGCATAAAGAATCCGAGTGACAAACAAAATACCTACCCAAGCTGTATAAAGCTCACCGTTTCTTTATTGTGATCTTAGGCGACCGCTTGAGTCGTATCAAATAAAACAAAAAAATAAAAAATAAAAAATAAAATAGAAGCATGAGAGAGGTCTTGAAAAAAAAATGTGCATAAAAAAAGAGTGCAACTGATTGTGTAACGCTATAAATCTATTGGTATAATTAATTCGTTAGCACATTAAAACCAAGCACTTTTAAAAATTTAAATGAAAATTAAAAAAATAATATATAACATTGCTCCAAAGGTCAAATTCAATCAAATGAAGTGTTGCTCCATTATTGAATTCAAATCTCATCATCTCTTTTACCTTTGAATTTATGAACCGTTTGCATCCAAGGATAAAAAAGTTGACTAAATATAGATGTTGCCCAGATGTAGTAACCCAAAGAGGGGTGAATTGGGTTATTTAAAAAAAATTAATTTCTATGCAGATATATGTGCTTTAACCCTAATTTGATTTGCAGCGTGAAGTGGGGTGCACAGAATAATAACAATAGAAAAGCAAACAACCACAAACACACAGAAGTTTATAGTGGTTCGGTGCCAAACTCAGCACCTACATCCACTCCCCAAACCTTTGGGAATTCCACTAATCGTATCACAACGATTACAACCTCTAGCCGAACCAGGCTAGCCCTCTTGTTTCACGGCACAAGGAAGCCAAAAACCCCTAGCCAAACCTAGGCTAGTCCTCTTGTTTCAATGGCACAAGGAAACCAACAACAAACCAGGGTTCACTAACCCTTTTACAAGATAATCAGAGTATGTAAAGGAGAAGCTCCTACAATGAGCAAATATTTGAAAATACTTTACAACTTTTGAAGCAATAAACTCAGCAATAAATGAACTAGGTTGAAGCAGCTGAAGTCTTGAATGCTTGAAAAGCTTCAATGATTCGGACGACCTTTCGGAGCAAGGAATGAACTTGAATGCCCAGCAACCACTCAACAAATATGCAATGAAGGCTCTTTTCTTGGATTTTTCTCTCTTTGAAATTTCTTTTTCAAAAATCGTCTAGGTGTGCTTCTAATCCCAGCTATTTATATCCATCTAACAAGAAGATATCCGTTAGATACATAAGAAATAAATGGAAATAATAACGGGAAGAAAATATAACCGTTAAACATGTTTCCCTTAAGCATTGAATGCAGATCTCCATTTGAGGAAGGATGAGCACTGTAAAAATTCAAAAATCAAAAGTTAAATATAGCTTGAAATAGCAATAGAGAGAGAGAGAGAGAAAGAGCTCTAAAAGCTTAGGCGGCGGTGGATTGAAAAAAAGAGCTCCAGGTAGCTGAGGATATGAATGCCATCGTCCAAGAGTAAAGCAATAAACCCAGCTAGCTAATCAGTTAGCTAACCAGAGAGGTCACAACAAAAGAATCGTCCTGAGGCAGCAGTTAGCTTGGCAGCTAACTAAGCGAAAGTCAGTTAGCTCTTTAGCTAACTAACAGAGAAAAAGTAACGGCAGAGAAGAATTCATGCTATCATAGTTAGCTCTCCAGCTAACTTAATTTGAAATCCACTCGGCTGCAGGAGAAGAACAGACAGCTAGTTAGCTGAATAGCTAACTGAAGAATGGCCAGTTAGCTCACGAGCTAACTAGAAGCAAAAAATATGTTGTCCGTCCAGCTTAGTTAGCTCTCCAGCTAACTGAGCAAAAGGCAGCCATCCGTTCTGATAAGTAGTTAACTCTCCAGCTAACTAACCAACAGTCAGCTAGCTCTTTAGTTAACTGAATTTGAATCCCCACGGCTGAACGTTCCCTGTGAAAATCAGTTAGCTGAGCAGTTAGCTCCAGGATGAAATAGTTAGCTAAGCAGTTAACTAAAAGAAACGTCAGCTAGCTAGAAGGAGTTTCAGTTAGCTAACAAGACATCCAGCCAGCTAGCTAAAATTTGAAGGTGTTCGGCCAATGCACTGTGACGAGCAAATCAGTTAGCTGAAGGAATTCCAGCTAGCTAACAAGCTAGCTCACCAGTTAACTAAAAGAAAAGGACGTTCGGCCAGGCACTGAGACAAGTTTCTTAGTTAGCTGAAAGGGCTCCAGCTAGCTAATAAACTAACTCACCAGCTAGCTAAAAAAGGAGGACGTTCGGCCATCAACTGAGACGAGCATTTTAGTTAGCTGAAACTTCAGCTAGCTAACAAGCTAGCTAAACAGCTAGCTAAAATACAAGATCGTTCGGCCCAATCACTGTGAGAATTTTAGTTAGCTGAAATGCCAGCTAGCTAATTGAAAGAACAAGCTAGCTAACCAGTTAACTCCAAGCAAAAATAAAAATATCTAAAGCAAAGTAAAATAAAGTACTTTCTTACCAGTCAATTTTGCATGAAGATACTTACTTGCAAGGCGACCGAACTTCCCTGTATCAATCTTAGAATTGCTTAATTTGTTTTGTAATCATCAAAATCAATCTGGGGTCAACAATCTCCCCTTTTTGATGATGACAAAACCTTTAAGCATATAAAGAGCAAGTGTATATATGGAAGTTTAATAAGTAAACAGGAGTAATCAGAAAACATTAATTTCTCCCCTGTCAAATAAATAAGTGAAATCTTTTTCTTTTCTCCCCTGAATATATGGAGTTACTATTTTACTCCATTCCTTAATGTATGCAAGCAACATTCTTCTCCCCCTTTTTGTCATTAATCAAAAAGAAGTTTGAAGAGTCTTGCAATAACTTTAAGCATAATAGATCAAGGAGATGTTAACATTCATTACATAATTAAAACAGTCATGCAGATAGTACAAGATAATAGATATTACATGTCATTGTTTCAAGTCATAGAGCATAAACATAAACAAGCATAACAAGTTTGTTCAAATACTACAAAACCACATAAGTTAAGTACAATCACTTGTCGTCATCAGATGAAGAAATATGCACTGAAGAAACTTTTGCTTGCTTGAAGATTCAGGCTTGACGGAGGAGGCCGTGACGGTGGAGTGAAAAGGTGCGGATGAGAAAAAGAAGCATCAGGCGCAGAGGCGGCAGAACAAGTGATGAGAGTCTCCATGAGTTGACTCAGCCTAGAGAGGGTTGCAGTCCAATGATCAACAGCGTTTGCTGCATCCCGGGTCTGGGTCTGGCTCGATCTCATTTGATATTCTACCCACTCTGCCTTAGTCTCAAAGTTTTCAAGCTTGCTTTTAAGTAAATTTACCTCCTTCAGGATCCGTTCCATGACAGATTCATTGTGTGAAAAACTCTCCCATTAAGAATGTTCACATCATGAACAAGCCTTTCAAGAATGAGTTTAAATTCAGACATGTTTTCAAAAAGAAGAAATATGTGGTACAAGAGTCTGATCATTGACAGAAGAAGCACTGTCACCAGAGCTTCGACTAGAAGTGGCAAGGGTCAATTCATTGATAATATGACGGAGTTGATCATCACATAATCTAACAGTTGGAAAAGGAGCAGGAGCAGGGTTGTCATTGCGAAAAGATGATCCAGAAACATTGATTTCAGGTGGATCAGGTAGAAAAGGGTTTTGGTCAGCTGTCATAGCAGCAAGATACGGATTAGGTTGGCTGAAGTCATAAGTGAAAAAGTTTTGAGGGGAACAGGCAGGTTGATTCACAGTAGGCGGTGGCATACTAGATTGTCCTGTTCTAGATCTAACTTTTAACCAAATACCATCCCTTTTAGCAAAATCCATACGGTGCAGTGAATGAGCATTAAAAACGTCAGAGTGACGTAATGCCACTGCAGTTTCTCCTTTAAGTTTAATTGAAAAATTCAAAAACATATGTGAGAAACATTCCGTAGGGCAAAGCAGCCTTAGATCTGGACAAAGATTCTCTCATAACGGTCATCATTAATTCAGGTAAATCAACAGGGTCTTCATTAAGATATCATACATTAAGCAAATGTCCCTATCGTTTACCACATTAAATGATCCAGCACGAGGGGCGAGAATCTTAGCAATGATACTATGGAAAAGCCGATTTTCAACAGATAACATATTTGCATCTAAGTTTCAATCTTACTAGCTTCAGTATCATCTATATTAAGGATTAGGCCAATCTTATATCCGCGTTCACTAGGAAGAATTTCTAAGAAACCTTCAGATGGAATTTTCAAAGCAGATCCTAATGTTTTACCGTCTAGGTCTATTTTAGTCTTTTTCACAATGGAAGAAATAGTTCCACTACCAAAAGAAATGTTTTCATAAAATTCCTTAATAAGTTCAGGATAAATAGGTCTTTTGGTAGATAAAAGCTTTCCCATCCTTGTTTAACTAACAGATTACCAATTTTAAAACCTTCTTGTTCTAAAAAGTTAAAGTCTACTAACCTCCCATGAGCAAAAGATTTTGAAGCAAGTAGGGAGTTGATTTGAGTAGAAGACGTGGAAGACTTCCGGCGAAGATCGGCACAATCGTCATCTCTAGCGATTGCCTTCTTCTTGGGAGCCATCAACTTCTTCTAGATAGATTAATAGGTTGAATGGAAGGAAGGATTGATGGAAGGAATGAAAGAAAGGTTGAGAATGAAGGAGAAGACGCTCGGTTGGAGGGAATGAGGGAGACGGCTTGAATTGAAAAGAAATGAGTGGAAAAAGGTTATATAGAGAATAGGCTTGATGGTTAACTGGCCAGGTGACTGTTTGGTTGCCTGGTCAGTTAGCTGCCATCAAAAAAAGCTTTAAATGGCCGGTGGTTGGAAATTAAAGAACATAGCTTTTATTAATTTGAAAAGACATAAAGCTTACAACAAGCAATTAATTTGACATGAAATTCCTTTGATTGATGTGATTTAAAGATGTCATAACTTTTAGATATCATATCACTTCATTAAATGATTCATTAAATGGTTGGATCAAACATCCCTAATTCTCTTCTGATTTCATAAAATTTTGTTTCATCAAGTGGCTTAGTAAAAATATCAGCAATTTTTTTCAGTATTTAAAAATTCAATAACAACATTTCCATTGTTAACATGATCTCTAATGAAATGATGTCTAATTTCAATATGTTTAGTTCTGGAATGTTGAATAGGATTTTTAGTTAAACTAATTGCACTTGTATTATCACATCTTATAGGATTTTTGTTTAATACCATAATCTTCAAGTTGTCGCTTAATCCATAGGATTTGAGCACAGCAACTTCCAGCTGCAACATATTCAGCTTCAGTAGTGATAATGCAACTGAATTTTGCTTTTTGCTAAACCATGAGATTAAGTTACTTCCTAAGAAATGGCATGCACCACTTGCTTTTTCTATCTAATTTACATCCAGCATAATCAGAATCTGAATATGCAATTAATTTAATGTGGAGTCTCTAGAATACCATAAACCTACATTTTTGTTCCATTTAGATATCTTAAAATTCTTTTAACAGCAAAAGTGTGATTCTTTAGGTTCAGCTTGAAATCTAGCACACAAAACACTAAACAAAATATCTGGTCTACTTGCTGTTAAATAAAGAAGGGATCCGATCATACCTCGATAATACTTTTGATCAACTTTTACCTTATTTTGTCTAGCATGATGAGACTCATTGGTGTTCCGAAGGGGTTTGATTGTTCCATACCAAACTTCTTGAGTAGTTCTTTTGTGTATTTGGTTTGGTTGATAAAGATTCCCTCTTTGCTTTGTTTGATTTGGAGTCCAAGGAAGAAGTTGAGTTCTCCCATCATGCTCATCTCGAATTCTCCCTGCATTAACTTAGCAAATTCTTGCACAAAGATTCGTTAGTAGCACCAAATATGTCATCAACATATATTTGACTACTAATAAATCTTTATTTTCTTTTCAAAAATAAAGTTTTATCAACATTTCCTCTTGTAAAATCATTTCTAATAAGAATTTACTTAACCTATCATACCAAGCTCTAGGTGCTTGTTTCAAACCATATAAAGCTTTGTGCAATTTAAAAACGTGATTTGAAAACATGATCTTCAAAACCTGGTGGTTGTTCTACATAAACTTCTTCATTAATATCCATTTAAAAATGCGCTTTTAACATCCATTTGAAATAAGTTAAAATTCATATGACATGCAAATGCAAGTAATAGCCTAATGGCTTCTAATCTAGCTACAGGTGCAAAGGTTTCATCAAAATCAATACCTTCTTCTTGATTATATCCTTTAGCAACTAATCTAGCTTTGTTTCTAATTACTACCATTTTCATCTAATTTATTTCTATAAACCCATTTAGTTCCTATAATTTGAATGATTTTTAGGTCTTTCAACTAAGAGTCCAAACATTATTTCTTAAATTGATTTAAGTTCTTCTTGCATAGCTAACATCCAATTATTATCTTTTTCAGCTTCTTCATAAGTTTTAGGTTCAATTTGTGATACAAATGCAAGATGATTACTAATATTTCTCATGATGATCTAGTTCTTATTCCTTGAGATGGATCACCTATAATCAATTCCTTGGGATGACTATGAGCATATCTCCAGTCTCTTTCTAATTCATCATTATGATTCATATCATTCCTTCTTCATTACCTCTTGTTATCTTCTTGCTTTAATGTGATTTTCAATTGATCTTCAATATCTTTGCATCATTTATACCTTTTCCCTTCCTTGATGGAAGATCATTAGATTCATCAAAATAACATGAATGGATTCTTCAACTACTAAGGTTTTCTTGTTAAATATTCTATAAGCTTACTAGTTGTGAATAACCTAGAAAAATTCCTTCATCAGATTTAGCATCAAATTTCCTAAGTTTGTTTTTACCATTATTTGAATGAAACATTTACATCCAAATGCATGAAAGTATTTTATATTGGTTTTCTTCATTCCATAATTCATAAGGTGTTTTCTTTAAAATTGGTCTTATTAAGCTCGATTTAAAATGTAACATGCTGTGTTAATAGCTTCTGCCCAAAAATACTTTGGTAAGTTGCTTTCACATAGCATGGTACGGGCCATGTCTTCTAGAGTTCTATTTTTCTTTCAACTACACCATTTTGTTGTGGGTCCTAGGGGCTGAAAAATTATGATTAATTCCATTTTCAGTGCAAAATTCTTCAAATAAGTGATTTTCAAATTCTGTCCATGATCACTTCTAGAGATATAGTAGTGTTTTTCTCATTTGTGATTTTTTAAAAATTTCAGGAAATGAGAAAGCTCATCTTTGTGAGCTAAAAACATTACCCAAGTATATCTAGAATAATCATCTACAATCACTAGACCATATTCTTTCCTCCTAGACTTGTGGTTCTAGTTGGTCCGAATAAATCCATGTGAAGTAGCTCCAAGTCTAGAAGTTGAAACAAAATTTTTAGATTTAAAAGAACTTCGGGTTTGTTTTCCAAATTGACATGCATCACAAATTTATTTTTTCAAAAACAAGTTTAGGTAAACCTTTACTAAATCCATTTTAATTAATTTGATATAAGGTGTGTGCTTGCATGACCTAATCTACGATGCCATAACCAACTAATTCATTATGTTAGCAACTAGCAATCAATATTTTGATCATCAAATCATTTAAATCAATGTATACATTGCCATGCCTTTAACCAACAAACAATGCTTTCATTAGCAGGATTTTAACAATGCATAAGAGATTCAAATGTAACATTAAATCCTTTATCACATAATTGACTATGCTAATTAAATTATGTTTCAAACCATTAACAAAAGTACATTATCAATATAAGATGAGGTTATACCTATTTTACCAAGGCCCAATTATTTGACCTTTACCATTATCGCCAAAGTAACAACTCCTCCATCTTTTGCTTCCAGGGTGATGAATTTCTTTGTCACCCGTCATATGTCTTGAGCAGCCACTATCAAGTACCATTTCTTTTGATTGCTTGGTTACAAGACATTCCTGCATACACAATTTCAATTTTTGTTCTTAGGTACCCAAGCTTTCTTGGGTCCTTTAGGGTTAGTCAAAATGGTTCCTTTTGGGATCCATATTTTCCTTATCTTTTGTGTTTGGCAAATATAAGCTTTGTGTCCAATTTTTTCACATTTAAAACATGTAATTTTAGTAGAATCATCAGCATGCTCATAAATATTTTTCAGAAATTTTTGTCTTTCAAAGTATTGTATCCAAGACCAGCTCTATTGTAAACAGCTCTTTGACTATTTAAAATCATTTCTAATTTTTCTGAACTTAGACTAAATCTATCAACAATTGGTTTTAATTTATCTACTTCATTTTTCAAATCTTGGTTTTCCTTTAACAATGATTCATTATCCTTTGAAATTCTTTTTTTTCAAGAGTAAGATTTTTTATTTCATTTTTTAATTCTTTACTTTTTGAACTTAAATTTGCAAAATCATCAATAAGTTCATAAAATGCACATTGTAATTCATCAAAGGTAAAGTCATCTAAAAAGTTAGGGCTTACCTCATCATTATCAGCCATGAAGCAAACATTGGCAACTTCAGTTTTCTCTTCATTTCTGAACTTGTAGCTTCACTGTCGCTCCAAGTGGCCATCATTGCCTTTTTCTTTATTCTTTTAGATGCCTTCTTTAATAGTGGACAATCTGGTCTGATGTGTCCAGGCTTCTTACACTCATAGCATGTTGGAGGTTCACTCTTTTCCTTATCTTTGCTATGATCTCCTTTGACAAAATGCTTTCTTTTTCCAAATCTCTTTTTCTTCATGAACTTTTTAAATTTCCTTGAAATAAGTGCCATATCATCATCTTTCTCACTGTCACTTGTGGTTTCTTCACTCTCATCTTCTTGAGTTGCACTCTTCAATGCCATGGTCCTTCTCTTCTTTGAATCATCTTCATCAATATGTTGTCGTTGCTGAAGTTCGTGAGTCATCAAAGAACCAACCAACTCTTCAAGTGATAAATTGTTGAGATCTTTTGCTTCTTGAATTGCTGTGACTTTTGCTTCCCATGTCCTAGGTAAAGATCTTAAAATTTTTCTAACAAGATCACTGTTAGCATAAGATTTTCCAAGACTCTTCAATCCATTAATAATGTCAGTAAATCTTGTAAACATATCAGTAATATTTTCAGCAGGATCCATCTTAAATAATTCATACTTATGAACAAGCATATTTATTTTGGATTCCTTGACTTGATTTGTACCCTCATGGGTGACTTCAAGTCTATCCCATATTTCCTTAGCAGACATACAAGTAGATATGCGATTAAACTCATTTGCATCAAGAGAGCAATAAAGAACATTCATAGCCTTAGCATTTAATTGAGCTAATTTCTTATCTTGCTCATCCCATTCAGATTCAGGTTTTGCAATATTAACATTTTCAATCATAATAGTGGGTGTGTGAGGTCCATTAATTATGATTCCCCATAAATCATAATCTAGTGCTTGAATGAAGATTTTCATTCGTGCTTTCCAATATGTGTAGTTTGTTCCATTGAACAAAGGTGGTCTATTAGTTGATTGTCCCTCAATCAACATGGAATTCATTGGGATTACTATTGATCTTTGGCTCCAAGCTAATCAAAGCTATAGAAATCAAGAGCACGCTGCTCTGATACCACTTGTTGCCCAGATGTAGTAACCCAAGAGGGGGGTGAATTGGGTTATTTAAAAAAATTAATAGCTATGCAGATATATGTGCTTTTAACCCTAATTTGATTTGCAGCGGTGAAGTGGGGTGCACAAAATAATAACAACAGAAAAGCAAACAACCACAAACACACAGAAGTTTATAGTGGTTCGGTGCCAAACTCAGCACCTACATCCACTCCCCAACACCTTTGGGAATTTCACTAATCGTATCACAACGATTACAACCTCTAGCCGAACCAGGCTAGCCCTCTTGTTTATACGGCACAAGGCAGCCAAAAACCCCTAGCCAAACCTAGGCTAGTCCTCTTGTTTCACGGCACAAGGAAGCCAAAACCCCTAGCCAAACCTAGGCTAGTCCTCTTGTTTCAATGGCACAAGGAAGCCAACAACAAACCAGGGTTCACTAACCCTTTTACAAGATAATCAGAGTATGTAAAGAAGAAGCTCCTACAATGAGCAAATATTCGAAAATACTTTACAACTTTTGAAGCAATAAACTCAGCAATAAATGAACTAGGTTGAAGCAGCTGAAGTCTTGAATGCTTGAAAAGCTTCAATGATTCGGACGACCTTTCGGAGCAAGGAATGAACTTGAATGCCCAGCAACCACTCAACAAATATGCAATGAAGGCTCTTTTCTTGGATTTTTCTCTCTTTGAAATTTCTTTTTCAAAAATCGTCTAGGTGTGCTTCTAATCCAGCTATTTATATCCATCTAACAAGAAGATATCCGTTAGATACATAAGAAATAAATGGAAATAATAACGGGAAGAAAATATAACCGTTAAACATGTTTCCCTTAAGCATTGAATGCAGATCTCCATTTGAGGGATGAGCACTGTAAAAATTCAAAAATAAAAGTTAAATATAGCTTGAAATAGCAATAGAGAAAGAGAGAGGGAAGAAAGAGCTCTCATAAAAGCTTAGGCGGGTGAAAAAAAAGAGGCTCCAGGTAGCTGAGGATATGAATGCCATCGTCCAAGAGTAAATAATAAACCTCAGCTAGCTAATCAGTTAGCTAACCAGAGAGGTCACAACAAAGGAATCGTCCTGAGGCAGCTCAGTTAGCTTGGCAGCTAACTAAGCGAAAGTCAATTAGCTCTTTAGCTAACTAAGAGAAAAAGTAACAGAGAGAGAATTCATGCTATCATAGTTAGCTCTCCAGCTAACTTAATTTGAAATCCACTCGGCTGCAGGAGAAGAACAGACAGCTAGTTAGCTGAATAGCTAACTGAAGAATGGCCAGTTAGCTCACGAGCTAACTAGAAGCAAAAGCAATATGTTGTCCGTCCAGCTTAGTTAGCTCTCCAGCTAACTGAGCAAAAGGGCAGCCATCCGTTCTGATATAGTAGTTAACTCTCCAGCTAACTAACCAACAGTCAGCTAGCTCTTTAGTTAACTAAATTTTGAATCCCCAGCTGAGACGTTCCCTGTGAAAATCAGTTAGCTGAGTAGTTAGCTCCAGGATGAAATAGTTAGCTAAGCAGTTAACTAAAAGAAACGTCAGCTAGCTAAAGGAGTTTCAGTTAGCTAACAAGACATCCAGCCAGCTAGCTAAAATTTGAAGGTGTTCGGCCAATGCACTGTGACGAGCAAATCAGTTAGCTGAAGGAATTCCAGCTAGCTAACAAGCTAGCTCACCAGTTGACTAAAAGAAAAAGACGTTCGGCCAAGCACTGAGATAAGTTTCTTAGTTAGCTGAAAGGAGCTCCAGCTAGCTAATAAACTAACTCACCAGCTAGCTAAAAAAGGAGGACATTCGGCCATCTAACTGAGACGAGCATTTTAGTTAGCTGAGAAAACTTCAGCTAGCTAGCTAAACAGCTAGCTAAAATACAAGATCATTCGGCCCAATCACTATGGCGAGAATTTTAGTTAGCTGAGGGGCATGCCAGCTAGCTAATTGAAAGAACAAGCTAGCTAACCAGTTAACTTCAAGCAAAAATAAAAATATCTAAAGCAAAGTAAAATAAAGTACTTTCTTACCAGTCATTTTGCATGAAGATACTTACTTGCAAGGCGACCGAACTTCCCTGTATCAATCTTAGAATTGCTTAATTTATTTTGTAATCATTAAAATCAATCTGGGGTCAACAATAGACTTGATATATTCAAATATAGTTAAGCTTAGAATCTAATCATCTTCTTACTTTTCGATCTATAAATTTTGGAACCATTTCATTTTTTACTTTTTTTATTTGAATTTAAGAATAAAAAAATCAAATATAGACTTAATTATATTTGAATATAATTAAATCTACTCTCTCTCTCTCTCTCTCTCTCTCTATATATATATATATATATATATATATATATATATATATATATATATATATATATATATATATATATATATTTGTTTGTTTGTTTTCTTTTAATCCAACCATGCTAGACGTATGAAACAGCACATTTTTGCTTTATGCTTAGGTTCTTGGTGAAGAACGGCATTTTAAGTTTATATTGCTTCGCGCATTGCTAATAAATTATATAAAACTAAAAAAATACACAATATTAGAAATAGTGGGCCAGTCGCTTGGCTGGGAGACGTTGCTAGAGTTCGCACGATGAACAAAAAAACAAAAAAAATATAAAGAGATTGATTAGGACTGCAATTGAACAATGTTCAGACTCCTATAAAGCAAGGATATACACAAGAAAACTTATTATCGTACATATGATCTAACCAACCTATAATCTAATATATTTATATGAAAATAAGTGTGACCCATGCATAGGCCAACAGTCCATGGTCGGTCACCTCTTTTACTAGCCTGAATAGTCTAATGTGCCAAAATGCCCACACCAGCTAACAGCGGACAAAGAATGGGCCATGGCCCAAACAGTTGACATTCTTGGGACTGCGGGACCATTTGTCCTTGGAAAAGTCCTGCACCATACATGGTGATTCGCTTCATGCGCATGCAGCCGCACATGCAGTACAAAAAAGAACAAAAATATCTTTCTACATGCAAAGTCATACGCATGCACAATCAATCATCATGCATGATATGCACGTCCTGCACTGTACATGATACACAAAGAGATTTTCTTTATCATTTCCAAAGATTTTCAAATCTAACCTTCCATTGCATCGTTGAGATGTTTTATCAGAACTTTAATCTTTCCATTACATCCATGGCCTATGCATTTTAAATAAATGGATCATTTTTTGTGCATAGCACGTGATGTAGGACGCAAGCACCATGCGTGCCGGATATACGGTCAATCACCGCATATGATGCGCATGCTTCTGCATCGAATGTGATGCAGAAAGACTTTTCTCAAATGCAGATGATATTTGAGATTTGAACAAATCCAGAATTTATCAAACAAAGGTTGTAATCCCTTGTAATAAATGTGGGATTACCTAGATTACGGATGACTAGTTTCCCAAGTCTACGTGTAACGGCTGGAGTTCCGTTTCACGCGTGACGTTTGAGTTCCCAATCTCCTTGGGCTGAGGCATCGTGAGGCTTCTTCGTTGGCTTTAAAAGAGAGCATGGGCAACCCTCTCCTTCATCCTCGCGCGAGCCTTCAACTGGTAAGCTTCTGCCCATGCCAGAGAGAGAGAGAGAATAGAGTTGAGTGAGAGAGAGAGAGAGAGAGAGAGGGAGCGCGCGCCATGATTGAACAGGGGCCATGGCAGTCCTATGTCGATTTTGGTTCAGGCTCAGCGACGTACCGTCGCCTTGCCGAGCCTGAGCTCTGGCTGGCGACCCCACCGGCATCGGAGGCGACGTTCGGTTGGGGACCGGACATGGGAGAGAGGGAGGAGAGGGCCACGACGGCCCTTCTCCTGGACAGGATAAGAACCGGCTCCCACATTGGTCTATGCCCGGCGGCGTGCCTGCCACCTCGCCGGACCTAGGGGGCGGTCGACGACCCCCACTGGTGCCGGGCGTGCGTATGGTGAGGGTCCGGCCGGCCGTGCCATCGGCACAGTGAATGTGCTGCGGATGAGAAAGAGAGAAAGAGGAAGGAGGGGGAAGGATAGAGAGAAAGGGAAGGCCGCGACGGCGGCCGGCTCTGGATCGGTCGCTGGTAGCCGGACTCCCCGGGGAGAGGCCGGCGACATCCCTGGCTACCGGCATGAGCCTCCCCTGGTTTGGGCGAACCAGGGGAGGGGGGAGATTTGAGACGTAACAGGGGAGGCTCGGTTGGGCTTGTTTTGGTTTGGGCCTTGTTGGGCCGGCTCGCGAGCCCCTTTGAGCTAATTTTTGGGCTCTATATTGGACTGGGATTAGGAAAATGAAAATATGGCCCAGTTTGATTCTAGTTTCTGGATAAATTTTTATTTCCCCATTTGGATTGTTATTCATGAAGATATTTGAGCCCAAAGTTAGGCCTAGGATTAGATTGGGTAGAGCTTAGAGGACACTTTATTATTCAAATTTCAGAGATTTAATTGTGTAAAATAATGTTGTAGGTACCCAATGTCCAAATAACTGGTTCACAGTTTGGGATTAGCGTGCTGAGGTAAGTAAGCCAATTATCATGATTTCATAAATTATTTAATAAATAGATATTTGGATTTATAGCTGTATTAAATTATGAAATGAGAAAAATAGAATTTTGATAATTGATTTGATTATTTTGAAATTAGTAAATAGTACCACGAGTATGGTTATATGCAACTGCTAATATTTTGCAAAGTAATGAAATTATAAATATGCAAAAGATAAAGAATATGATTATTTTAACTTTGTAAAATATATTGGTACTATTGATATATTTATATGCAATTGTTAATAATGTTCAAACCACTGTATATGTGAGAAGCTTATGCTTGTGTTGATGCATGATTCGTTACATGCAAAATATGATAATGATAATTGAGCATATGCTTATATGTGTCACCGTGGTTCTTATATGATGTGAAATGATATGATATGCCAAGAAATACGGAACCCACCTCCACAGGAAAAATATATGGATGACGCACATCTGTAGGGTGTATTGTGATTGATTATGATATATGGCATAATGCTGGTATCAGGACCCTTTCTCTTAGGGAACATTTAAGAGTGATACATCAGTTGGGTGTTGTAGGGCCGTGGGATACATAAGAATTAACAATTATACAAAAATAGTGGGTTTGTTTACATTGCATATTTCGGTATTTATTGCATGACTAAACTTTCAAATTACTGAGCAAATGATATGCATGTTCTGATAACATGGCAATTGTATTTAAAATGGAAAGCTTTTTACATATATTTTTTATAGAAACCTGATTTGATAAAGTCTTGAAATGCTTATATTATATTATAATAGGCTTACTTATTGAGTGTGAGCTCATTTAAATCTCACAATGTTTTTCAGAGGCACAAGATTAAAGAAGAAAATATGGGGTAGATGAAGCTTATCTTAAAATAATTAGATCCAACATTTTGATGTAACCCCAGTGATTTATGTTTGTAGGGCTTGTAGCCCAAACTTTATATTTATGGCTTATAATAAGTTATTGACTTTGAATGACATATAGTTATTGTCTTTTTCTTGAATTAAGTATTATGATTCTGGATGTCTTGTATATCTAGCATGCGATCAATTGTCATCTTAGATCAAATTTTGGATCTAGAGCGTGACAAAGATACCGTCTTTCATAAGAAAGATTAAGCCAACACCCCATCATTCATCTCCCTCCGAGTATCATTTCCTTTCCAAATGAACTTAGGATCAATCATAGCCGCTTGGTTGGAGTCACGAATCCATTCAGCTGCAGGCTAATAATTGGGAATGATGTCAAAGGCATTGTTTGGCAAGCATAATACTATATATATATATATATATTTCAATAACTTTAGAATTATCTTATTCCTACTTCACTCTTTTTTTCATACAAATCCTGACTCCTTCCTAATCCAGATGTTTATCCACCTCCCACAGCCTTATATTTTAAGTAGGAATAACATATAAGCCCGTCTAGCTCAGTCGGTAGAGCGCAAAAGCGATTTTTTCTAAGGTTTGAATTTTTAAAGGTTTAGAGGTTTGAATATTCATGCGGTCCAACTCAAGGTTTAGAGGTGTGAAAGGTTTAAATTTTCATGCGATTTTCTTCAGAGGTCTGAATCCTTGATGTTTGAATTTTTATGCTATTTTTTTTCGAAGGTCTGAATCATTCAGGTTTAAATTTTATGCACACGAATCTATGATGGATGATATTTTTTAGAGATTTGAATTTTCATACGCACCTCAGTATTATATATACAATGATTTTATCAGTTGTTTAAAATTTGTAGTCATTTTTTTTCTTTCATTTTTAAGTGGAGATATGAATTTTCATACATACCTTATAAGTACATAGCAATAAAAAAGATTAATCACACAATTTTATTGCCAAATTTCGAGGAGTCAAAAATGAAGAGACAAAGAAAATTTCTTTTTATTCTATTTATTTATTTTTCTCTTCAAATTTTATATATTTTTATTAATGTATATTGAGAGCATGATAACTCCATTGGAGTGCTTTGTAAATTGAGAGCATGATGACGCCATTGGAGTGCTATTGTAGCTGCTGCAATAATTTTTTTACTTGATCAAAACATAATTTTTACTGAAGTAATTTTTTTACTTGATCAAAACATAATTTTTACTGAAGTAAAATGTGATTATTTGGCTAGCAATGTTAGCATTAAATGAAATTATACTAAATAATTTTATATCTTTAGTTCAAATGTCGATGGTATATTATGTGGTATTATATTGACGGTATATATTTCATGCACAGGCAACTTATTGTCTACGCAAATAAAAATAATTTGAGAAGAAAAAGGATTGGCTAAGCATGTACGAATTGAAGAAGAAGAACTAATGGTTAGAAGTTAAAAAATCTAGAAATATATTCTCACAAAATTTGATACAAAAATATATATTGATTGCCGTAGAAATCCGTTCTTCGACTCGGGTATGGCTCACCTCTGGATCCAGATGCCTATCTCTTACCTGGAGGACCTGTAAGGCAGTCCTCACGTAGAGAACGTTAAGGGTGGCCCTTCGCAGAAGACCCTTCGACGTTTAATTCAGTGGAGATTTATAGCAAGTAGCTATGAGGAGAAGGCGCTCTTGCAGAGGAGTCCCTCAAGAAATAGCCTCTCAAGGAGCCGAGAGCTTTAATGAAATTTTTTAGTGAAAGAGTGAGCGTACCTTGAAGACTTTAGGTAGGGTATTATAGGTTGTTGGCGTGATGGCAGATAACTATATGACTCTCAGATGTGTCATAGGGAATCAGAAACCATCATGATTCTAATCTTATTCGAATCAAATTTGTTATGAGATCCCAGGAAAGCTTTTCTCCTCTGCTTCGACAAAGCTGAGTAATTCTCTACTTCGGCGGATCTAGTTGAGATAGCCTTGGCAAGATCGAGTGACCTCTTCAATCTCAACAAAGTCGTTAAAAATTTTCTAAAAGCTGGTTCATTTATTTGGCTTTATGATAAGCTAAGTTTAGGCAAGTCATAGATAAGCTAAAAGACCATCTAACACGTGATGTCAAAACAACAGAACACATAAAGAAAAGCGAAGGATCCATTCATATCATCAAATAAGGCTCTATTAAGCTCTCAAATTGCAAGAAAAAAAAATTACAAGAATAACCCTTAAGACTTGGGCTTAGCCTCAAGAGCAACTTCAATGATATTCGGGGAAGACTGACTTGGTTCACCTACTTCAAATGTGGCTGGACGAGGAGCCTCGGGTTCTCTGGCAACATGATGATGGCTTTCTTTCCCTCGGCTATCCACTTCTAGATCCATGACTCGGTTGGTACCGAGAATGGCTTCGAAGTTGATGTCTGAGATCTCCTCATACTCAGCTTCAGTAGACAAACTCGGTCCCCGGTATCGGAGCGTCATGTTCGGCTTCCAAAAAGGAGAGGTTAACTCCAGATATTCTAAGAGATTCTTGCTCGCATTTCTTCCTCTCCATACTAGAATGCATCGGCATAGGCTACCTTGTGTTCTCTAAAAATTGAGTAGAATTTTTATATCCTTTACGGCCAGAGTTGCTTTCTCTTGGCCTCAGTCACTTGACCCTCAAGTTCGAAGCACCTCTGGCGACTCGAGGCCAACTCTCTCTCAAAACCCTTAATTTGTTCTGAGTTTCAGATCCCATCCTACTCACCTGAAGACACAAAATCAATCAGAGTAATAACGATTAAAGGAGAAGAATACGAAAAGAAGTAAGGAGATGCTATACCTCCTCTTCCCACCGAGCCATTCTTGTATTCAGCTCCTGGATTTTATCACGAGCTTTTAATTTATCATCCCTATACTGATACATCCTCTCCTAGATGTCATTAACCCTTGACTGTCTTTCTTCGACCTCTCACTGAGACTGAGCGAGATCGGCAGTGAGTTTGGCAATCTGGTCTTGATGCCACTTGGATCTATTTTTCCCCTTAGCGAGCCTTCTACTCAAGCTAGCAATCTGGTCTTGCTGCCACTTGTATCTATTCTCCTCCTCATCGAGCTTCTATTCAAGCTGCTCCTTTCATTAGCGAAATGCCTATGTGCATCATTCCACTTCTCATCGAAGAACTTTTTAAGGACTCTATCTCTCGAGCATGCTCGGATCTGCACTGTAGTAATTTCAAGCAAGCCTTGTCATATAGCTCATGGAATCCTTGAACTTTGTTAACTTCAGTCTGAAGCCTGGATGCCCTTTCTAAAACGACCTTCTTGGATTTCTATGATTTTTTAAGTTCCTCCTGAGTTAACGCCAAGGCCCTAAAAAACTTATCAGCCGATTGCACCCTTTCTCGAAGGTCGGTGACCTCTTTCCTGGCTTGAGCACAAGCTCCCGTAACTAAATTTAAATGTCAACACAATGATCTTACCGTTAAAGCATTCTGCAAATAAAGCAAAGATGAGGAAATCTAACCAGATCAACTAATAAAAGCAAGATGTTTTGATATGTCAATTTATCTAGGAAGCATACGTTGTTGCTATCTTCGTAAGAGCAAGATTGTCAATTTAGGCAGAAGGTAAATATCCTTCGGCACACCAGATCGCCCAAACATCGTGTCAACAAGATCCTCTTCAACGGGTCCACTCGCTAAAGAGCCTTTCCCCTTATACAATACAGACCACATCAAAGCTGCCAACATTTCTCAGCATTTGGATTAGGTGAAAGCATATTCACGACTGAATAACTGACCTGAAGGGCCTCAGTTCAAGGAGCTTTAATCTGCTTGACCTCTTCAGTCAAAGCTTTGATGTAGGAAGCCTCAAAAACTTCGGCTTTCCCGATACCTTTCTCTGATACTTTCAGTTCGTGAAGCCTCGTCCCGAGCCCCATCCTCTTCATCTGGGACTCCCCTTAGTTTGCGGACTTCTGCTCTAGTCCCTCTAGTTCCTTCGGCACCTCGGTTTCTCTTCAACTTCCCCTGATTCTTTAGGAGGGAGTCCCTCAGCTGAAAGCTCCTCTTGTACCTCGATTTCTATGCCAACCTCCCTCACCTCCTCAGTCGGGGCTAAGAGCTCTCCTCCATGTGTAGAGGGCACTTTTGGACTACTAACTCCTCCAAATGCAATTCTTTGTCTACAGGCAGAGGGACTAAAGAATCAGTTGGTGGCGTTCCATCCGAGTCATCCAATATCACCATCACTTGTGGATGGGAAGCCTCGATAACTCCTAAATTTTCTTCAACCACCTGCCCCTTCTCTGCCATTGGTTTCCCCCTCTAATGGGGAAGACTTCTCCTCTGCCACTGGCACTCCCGTCTCCCTCTTTTTTGGTGCAGAAGATTGCCGACTGATCCTGATTGTTTCGCCTCCTCTGAGTGCGATTCGGGAAGACGGGGTTTTTTTTCAGACTTGTGCCTCTCCCCAAAGCGGTTCTTCTCTGGCGCTTGCCCAGCTCTCCCTTCATCTGGCCCATAAACTTCGATCTTTCAGCTGCAAACACGATAGATGATAACTTAGTCTATGGTAAAATTGCTCGGATATAATCAACATAGAAAGGGAACAAGAACTTATTCTAGGGATCAAAGGGCTAAGCCAGCAGCGAAAAGGGCATCCTCCGCCAAAAGAACACTAGCCGAGAATATCCAACCGCTATGAAAGGTGATCAAATCCTTCTTTTCTTGCTCAGACAACTCCGGGTGTGCTTATGCATCCTTAGCATAACTCGTCCATACTTAAAAAAAATTTGACTCGGTGTTCTCTTTAGCAATGAAGAACCGAGATTTTCATTCCTTTATGGAGGAGGGGGTGTCCGATATCATCTTGAATGACTTTTGAGACCCAATATAGGGCCATTCGGAGCTCTTTTCGGAAACCAAACTGTAGTAGATCCGGAACATGGGGAGTGTCGCTGTCACCCCGATGCGACTGCACATCGATATGAATCCGATAATGTTACACGAACTGTTCGAAGCCACAATCGTTGGGCATATGTTGTAAAACATCATTATCCCCTTCACCAATGGATGGATGGGGAACCGAAGGCCCGCTCTCAACCTTTCTTCGTAAAAGAAGATCCCATACTCCGGCTGCTCTAAGACCTCTGCTCAGGTTTTGGTAACCATAGAACAATGTCTCGAGAAATCCTATACCTTCGACAGACTCTATCCAAATCCTCTGAGGTCATCACAGAAGCCATATCGCTTAGGCCTTTCATATTTCCGAGCTAAGAGGAACAAGTTTCAAATGGGATCATAGGAATCTTGAAGAGGTGAGTCTTTGAGGAAGAAACAAGGGAGCGGGATAGCAAGAAATAGCATGCCTAGCCCCTTTCTATGAACCGCCCTTGCAGAAAAGTGAGACGTTACCAGCCCCAAATGCCCAAGCTGCCAGCGTAGATGCCGCAAGTGCAGGGATTTGCCACATATTATCCCCCCAATCACCGCTTGCGAGAAACGAGGGGTTTCATCTCATCTGTCGAGAAAAATAATGAGGCGGTGATGTGGCATTTATGAAGCCATCATTGTGCATCTCTTCAAATTCAAAACCTTCTGTCCAAATGAAGCCATCTGGAACTCTACTCTCTATGCCCGAATTATACTTCGGATTAGGGAGTGGAGGGCATATGGTGCGAGGTAAAATCGTCAATATATCGATATTCCGTGCACATGATGAAAAGGTTGGGATCACATTCGATTTCTAATTCGTCAGTTATCGTGTCTGAAAAAAAACAAAGACACTAATCTCGGCAAGACCAAAGTACCCTCATACCATGCTCAAACTGAACTATCCTTATGCTTCGGCCAGACCGAAGTATTCTTGTACCTTAGCCAAACCAAGCTATCCCTATACTTTGACCAGACCAATATATCCTTGTACCTCGGCCAGACGAGTTGCCCCCACGTCTAGCTCAAGCGCTCCCGCTGCCCATTGCCATCCAAAATCTTTCGCATATGTGCGGCCCCGATTGCCTAATTCCAAAGCAATTTTCCCCAAATTAGAAATAAAAAGCCAAATGCAAAAAAATTCAAATTCATGATAATCTGACGAGATTCCAATCACGTGGGTCCCCAACTATCCTAAGTGAGGAATAAAGCAATAATGCCAAACGTGGCCTAGAGCCTATAAATCATCGAATCTCCAAGCATCAGCTAGTTTCTCTAGCCATTGATTCCCTAACTAATCGGATTCAAACGCTACTGACCTCATAACAATTTGATTCGAATCATGACAGTTTCTAATTCCCTGTGACACATCTGAGAAGTCAGGTAGTTATCTGCCATCACGCCAGCAACCTATAAATACCCTACCCTAAAGTCTTTCAAGTACGTTCACTCTTTTACCGAAAAATTTTATTGAAGCTCAAGCAGAGCTCTCGGCTCCTTGAGAGGCCATTTTTTTGAGAGACTTCTTTGTAAGAGCCTTCTCTTCATATCTGCTTACCATAAATCTTCACTTGGGCATCGGAAGGTCTTTCACAGAGGGCCACCCTCAACATTCTCTGCATGAGGACTGCCTTGCAGGTTCATCTAGATAGGAAACAGGCGTCCGGATCCAAAGATGAGCTGCACTCGAGTCGAAGAACGGATTTCTATGACAACAGATGTATTAAATCATAAGTCTATGCAACTAAAAGATCCTTTCATAATTATTTAATTTCTCAAAACATACATCATTTTTCCTTCTGATCCAACTTATACTTCAGCTTAGGAATGAAAAATGAATAGTTGAGCAGCATGAAAAAGTATGGTTTGAGAAACAAGTTAAGAATAGAGATAGCAAAGGTTTATTGGTTTATCTTTTTCTTTGTGTCCAAGAGATTGATCTAAATCACTCAATTAGATTTGGATCATTTTTTTCCCCGAGGAAATATACAATCCTCAGAGGGGCGAATCTAAGACAATTAAAGATAAATTTTATGTTGTATACAAAAGTGGACATGTGCATTAGCTTATTCAATTCAAACATTGGGTGAATGATAGACGCATTCAAACCACATCATTGAGCAATGGACTTCGATCCATGCATTTACCAGTAATATTGATTTCATATGATCCGGCCGCTGCCCTTTTGTGACCAACAAATCCTTGTAGCAGTAGTTTATGAAGTCAAGTAATAGAATTAAGTAATATGTGCATATGTATGAGATGACTTTGGAGATATTTATATAAGAAGAATGTGAATACTTAAATATATTTGATGTGATCACGTTAATTTATAGTATTACTTCCAAATGCAGACTGTAGGACCACCTTTTTTTTTTTTCTTTTTAAGAAACCAGCACCGGGGCTTGATATATAATTAATGATACTCTGATCATATGCACATGGAAACGCTAGGCAGCACAACATGTAGAAGGTATGCTTATATTTTAAGGTTGAATCTTAAAAAAAAGGTTTAATGTATTGTTTTCCTATATATATATATATATATATATATATATAATACTTTACCTCGTGTTCTCTTTCTTGATGATAGCCACATATTTCTACTAAAATTCAATAAGATAATTTATTATTGCTTCCTTGCCATGATGGAGCTATTAAAAATTGTTTTGTCCTAGTTGTTTTTCTTTTAGAAGAGTTACCTTATAAATACAGTCAAAGTTACGAAGCTAGATACAATTTTTCAATGGAAATAAATTATCATATATTACCACTCCATGCATTATAATTGTTAAACCTAGACTCCAGAATAAATACAAAAATATAAATAAATAGCTATAATACAAGAAAACATGTTTTAGTTTTTAATATGACTAAAACATCTTCATTTTACGTTTCTTCTTAGTTATAGAATCAACAAAAACTTAACCACAAGTCATCTAATTTTCTTGAAAGTTGTGTAAAAAGTGTTTTATATAATTTAATGATATTTTTAGTATTCTGAATAGAAAAATTTGAAAATATCGAATGATAGAATGAAGTATATTTCCTTTTCTATCATTTTCTAAAAAAAGAGAAAAGATGAATTTTTACAAAAATAAGTAATCTTAAAAATTATAATTTACTTAAAGTAATTGTATATAAAATAATATATTTATGTACTTCAATTAATTTGTGCATTTCAAATATCATCTTAGTGGTTGAGTCCATTTGAGCCATACTCATAATTTGGGATTCATTGTTATATTTTTTTACATATATCTAAAAATGAATCTTTCTATCTATATTTTTCTATGTTTTTCCATGTAAGAAATTTTTAATATGGTAATTTTTTAGGATATAAGATCATCACTTTCTTTCAAGTTTGCCACTCTAAATAAACACATAGCCTTCTCTAATTGTAAAAATGTCTTAACAATTATTTATTTTATTTAATGAGAACAAAAATAAAGGATTAATGTAATTCATTGGGTACATATTTAGTTGCGCATCAGTTGTGTGTGAAAATTTTTTTAAAGATTCATATAGGATCAAGGAGCCCACATAATACTTTCTTAGCTAGTCTTTTTGGATGAGATTCTAAGTTATCGTAAATAATATTCGAGTAAATTTAATCCAGGGATGAAATAATGTATACGAGCTTTATATGTACATTATTGTATTTGAATTTGTATTTGAATCATTAATTTAGTGAGAACGCCATAAATTAAACAAAAGTAATATATGAAAACCTACGTTAGTAAATGTTTAGTTCTACATTAGTTATATTTTTTAAAAATAATAAATATTTATGTAAAATAAAAAGGTTTAAATTGGCAAAAAGAGATGAGGTTGGACCTTTTCGTGGTCTACTTATCTTTTACTTATAATCATTTTCACCAATAAATTGGGGGTTTGTCTCCATCTTTACAGTCAAAGAAGAATTTTAAATTTGTCTGCTCAAAATTGGCGGCAATCGGATGGGTGCGACCGATGGATCCCTGGACGTAGTCAGAGAAAAGTAGAAAAACCATGCACGGCACCAAGCTTGGTCCCATGCCGCAGAGAAGCCGCGTCAAAAAATATCAACTTCCGCGCTCTATATAAACCCACGAACTGGACCTCAAAGGTATAAAAAAAAGAGAGAGTAAACTCCTCTCTCCTCTCTCGCCGTCCTCCTCTCGAAGGTCTTGCTTCCATTACTTAGGTGCATGATTAACGTTCCTTCTGATGAGGTTTTGGGCATTGTTGTGCCCATTGTGGTCTACTGGGTATATTCAGGGATCTATATGATTCTCGGCTCCCTCGACAAGTACCGGTTGCACTCGAGAAAGACGAAGACACCAAGAACTTGGTCTCAAAGCGTGAGGTTGTTGCAGGGGTTCTTCTCCAACAACTAGTGCAGGCCGCCGTTGCCATCCTTGTTTTCAGGGTATACATTATTAATTAAACTCTACAATACCATGCAATTGGTTTCATATACATACATTCATTCATTCATGTGCTGATCTAAAAGCTTAATGACCATTGCAGCTAGGCAGAGATGATGACACAATCTCCTCAAATGTTCAGAGTACTCCAATCCCTACGATTGTGAAACAGTTCTTCATCGGCATGTTTGTCATCGATACGTGGCAATATTTCTGGCATAGATACATGCACGTCAACAAGTTCTTATACCGCCACATCCATTCTTGGCACCACCGGCTCGTCGTCCCCTATTCGTTTGGGAGCCAGTATAACCACCCATTGGAGGGCCTCATCTTGGACACTCTCGGGGGAGCCCTAGCTTTCGTCATATCCGGCATGACACCTCGAACGTCCATCTTCTTCTTCTCCTTCTCCACGATAAAAGGTATCGATGACCATTGCGGATTGTGGCTTCCCGGGAACATATTCCACATGTTCTTCTGGAACAATACTGCGTACCATGACGTCCACCACCAGCTCTATGGCACCAAGTACAACTTCTCGCAGCCATTCTTCATCACATGGGATAAAATTCTCGGAACTCACCTGTCTTACACCCTCGAGGAGAGACCTGATGGAGGCCTGCAAGCTCGACCAGTTACTAAACGCTAGCTATAATATACCAAATCAACGAGCAAGTCTGTTCTATACGTACACTAAGTTGTTATAATATTGTCATTTCTGTCTTTGTTTTGATGTAAGGTAGTCTAAGCCAACCAATCTGTAAGGTGGTTTGTGTCTTCATACAATAAACTGTACAAGATTCATGGTGCAACCAATAAAAGAACTCCTATTTGGCCCAAGTTCCTGAAAAGCTGGGAGGTTCCACCTTTGACATATGAGATAATGAGAACATGTTTCCTTGAGGAAAGACAAAGGGAAATAAACAATCGAGAATTCCCAGTTCGGCAAACAAAGGTAGCAAGTTCGGTGTTTTGTTATTTCAAAGAAAAGAAAGAAAGAAAAAAAAAAATTCTGTCTTGAAACCGGACAAGTTAAAAGGAGGTGGTCCGAAACTCAAAAAAAAGATAATCTGATCGAGGTCTCTTCTTGACTGTTGCATAGATATTAAGCTGCGGGAAAATTGCATGAAGCCATTTGAATGCATTCCAACGTCTAGCTTTTCCACTGTGATCCACCCTTATTAAATGTTTGCCTTGCATGGTCATGGTTGACCCAATAATAGGGATGCAAATAGGCCGAATTAAATGTTTGACTTGCATGGCCATGGTTGACCCAAAAATAGGGGTGTAAATAGGCCGAATTTAGATAGACCTGGCAAGATGTAATCCAAGCTTGCTAAGTTTATGAGGTATGAGGCATGGCTTTGGCTTTAGGATTGTAATCAGATTCAATATTAGCTCTTTTGAATGTATTTAAAATATTATTGTTCCACCGCGCGAGGTTTCTGTAAAATTATTGTTTATATCATAAAGTAATATTATTATACATGTCACAATTGATTGAAAATGTTCATTCACGTAGAATCATCCGTATTTTTGTGACTTCAAGTAATGTTCGCTTGATAGAAACTGACAATAGCAACACTTTTTAGCCGATGCATTAATGAAGCGTGAGAAATTTATGAAGATTGCCAATGCTTTTTAAAGCGTCGGCAGGCCCGTCATTGCCCTGCGGTGGAGGAGATCGAACGCGTGCAGACTATGTGACAGGGGACTCGAGGAAGTCTTTGTTCTACCCGGGTCTTCATTGGTGGGGGGAGAAGTCGTCCGCCTGAAGCTGGCGGCAAAGGAGCAGATGTTCCCTTTTCTTTTCCAAGGCGTCTTTGCAAATGCCCTAACCAAAAGCCCTCTTTCTCATCGCTTCTTTCTTTCTTCTTTCTTTCTCCATTCACCTTCGAAGTGATCATGAGAGAGTGCATCTCCATCTACATCGGCCAGGTCGGCATCCAGGATGGCAACGCGTGATGGGAGCTCTACTGTCTCGAACATGGCATCCAAGTCGATCTCTTCTCTCTTTTCTCTTAACATCTGGCTCTGTTTCTAGTTCTTACAAACGTTTGACGTGGGATTCGTTTCCTTGGATCGATTCGCTGCCCGATGGCCAGATTATCGGCAGAGGAAGGCAAGGGAAGCAGCGGATGGCATGTGCAAGAGGCTCGAGGAGGAGCTTGCCATGAAGCAAGAGGAGGTGGACCGGGTGTTGAGGGATATTGAAGAGGAGAGGAGGATACTGAGGATTGCTGAGGTGTGGAGATAGGAGAGGGTCCAGATGAAGCTATCAGAGGCCAGGTTGCTGATGGAGGAGAAGCTTCAGGAGATGGCAGCGTTTCAGAGCAAGAGAGAATTAGAGGCAGCAAAGATCAAAACCAGTGCCTACCGCCAGCTCTTCCACCCCGAGCAGCTCATCAGCGGCAAGGAGGACGCCGCCAACAACTTCGCTCGTGGCCACTACACCAGGAAGACCCCATCCATCTAATCTGTCTGGATGATATTTCACGTTGCCTTAGCGTTGAAAATATGATTTTAATGTGTTTGTCGAAATGCTTCAGTCAGAAAGGAGATCGTGGACCTGTGTTTGGACCGCATCCGGGGCCGACAACTACACCGGCCTCCAGGGGTTCCTCGTGTTCCATGCGGTCGGTGGTGGGACTGGCTCCGAGCTTGGTTCTCTGCTTTTGGAGAAGCTCTCTGTGGACTATGGCAAGAAGTCGAAGCTCAACTTTACCATATACCCTTCCCCTCATGTCTCGACAAGGCCATTTACAAAAGGCTTTGAAGCAGGGCAGAGCAACGGAACGTCTGAAGAAATGGTGGGTCCAGCACTCACAAGCATTGATGACCAGTACGTGCGCAATGGGATCAGACATTGCGAACGGGTTGCCAGCTTAATTGCCAGAAGTCATCGATGCCGAGACAGCTGGAAGCCGGAGGAGAAGCAGGATCGAACCAGGTGATGAGGTAAAAGAGGTGGAGGAAATAATAAGGATGGGAGCTCAGCTATGTGTCTTTATCTTGAAGGACCTGAGATTGCGGAGAGTGACAGCGAGGATGAAGAAGAAGAGAGCGAGGTCAGCAGGCTCCTATGGTTGCTGGTGGGGCTCAGCCACGTTAAAACCCTTAAACTGGAATTTGATACTGAAGCTGCCGAGGTTGGTCTCTTGATTCCTTCCACCGTTATAAGCTAATTATTATCATCCAATTTATTTTTGTTACGTGTTTTCTTTTCTTTTGTCAAGTGCTTGGCGTTCCAAGAGGTGATCCCAATTAGTCTGGCGCCTGAACGTCACATGATCCAGTTGAAGAAGCTATTTCTCAAAATGCACTTCAATGACGTCTATCTTGCTTCATTACTATCATGCATCTTTAGTAGCTCTCCAAATTTGCAAGAGCTTACAGTTGGAGTAAGTCGTCCAGAATAATTTTCATTACATTTCCGTCATTGTTTGGTGTAACGTCCTTCTGTGCCTCTTCATAATGTGACAGATAGATGATCTCCATATGTACTCAGAGATGGTCGAGGAAGATTATTGGGATAGACAGATACCTTCTGAGTGTGTGAGGAATCAGCTGAAAACTATTACGCTGTACTTCCAGGATAATTTTGTGGAGGATTATTGCATTGGCTTTCCTAGATTTCTGTTGATGAATGCAAGTGCTCTGGAAAACATGAGTATCAATTACACTCTGAATGAAGAAGAGAAATCCTCATTTCCACGCTTCCAACAAGAACTGTTGTGCGTGCAAAGGCTTCACCTGATGCTGTTCTTGAGTGGACGTTTTCGGATAGTTTTTTTTATAACTTTTTTTAGAAAAAAAAAAAAAACACTGTATGTTATGTGTCTTGCATGCAGCTCACATTTTTGGCATAGACACTTGGTACTTTTCTATGATCTTGTAAGCTTTTTTCCACTCCCCATGTGATACTTCTTTTTTAGTTGCAAGAGAAGCTATTACTTATATGCTACAATACTTCTATACTCGTGTGCTCTGTTGTTGAGGTAGTCTTGTTTTTGGAGGATAGGCAGAATGTGGTGGAGGTTGGTTTTTTATTTTACTTTATTTTTATTTTTTGTATGCCTTGCATGAGCAACAGCAATTAATATCATGTTGCAGGCTTCTTAGCCTGCTGGTTTTGTCAGATGAGCAGGTATTCAAAAGATTTAATATTCAGGTTTGTTAATGGAATTGCATGCTTTTGAGAAGAGTTAGTGGAAATATATGTGTCTATGCCCTTGGTGATACCATGTTTGATTTTGTGGTATTTAATCAATCATTAGATCTTCCTTTTGTTTGATCAATACCAATATTTTCAGTCAATCTTTGTGCCTTCATCTAGTCCTTTGATGAGTTAATTCATTTTGAATTCATTTTCCTAGATGCCTGTGGTCTGAGTTATATGTTCTAAGCATGCTTTTCAACATGGTGCTTTCCTTGTTCATTTGCATTTGTAAACAATGTTGTACATGTTCTAAAATGAACAGATGGTTTTTTTTTTCCTCTCTTGAAGTTTTGATTAAATAAATCTCTATCACAATTTTCTGCCAAAACAGACCATCTACTTGTCTTGCTCCTTGTTCCTTTTCATTGCTAACTTATATGATAAAGCAAATTAATTTCATTTTTCTTGATTTGATTAATTACCTGCTATAGGCTGCAATTGATGGTGTTGTAAACATTACAGGAAATAAAAATTTAAGCGTTGAGAATTGCAGATATCCTGGCTTGTGCTCTAAATATTGAAAGCATGGGCATGATTTTTCTTTTTCTTCATCCAGCTCAGTTTTGAATTATATTTTTTTTTGTAAGATGCAAAGATTTAGTTGTTCTTCAAATATTGTAAGATGAAACCCTCCAACATGGCAAATCTAATCAGCATTATTCGTTCAATCTTGATACCATCTTTACCTGCTTATAAACTATTGCAAGGCCTTATGCTTTGTTGTCTAATAACTTGTTCAGGAATTTCTCTTTCCAAGATTTGAAAATCAATGTATTGCAAGTTAGGAAGGATGGATCTTGATTTTTGAGAAGTATAGGACAATCTTTAGTTACTGTTCAGCTGACCCTTGTGGTGGTGGAAATGCGCTGAGGAAAAACAATATTGAATTTATAACATTTTGTTAATTACCTCCGAGTCATTTGGATTGGTGCTAGGTTAATATAGCTGTGAAGAGACTGTACTTTTAAGAGTTTTAAGATATCAGAATTCTGATGCAATTCAATCATCTGGAGTAGGTGCAACTTTTTAAGTGGTTACTATGCTGAGAGCTTCGCTGCATTTAATTTGTATATTTTACAAGGTTATCATCAAATCTTAGATTACCAAGAGACTTAAACAGTGGAGCAAGCATGAGAAGAATGAGAGCAGGAAGCTGAAGGAACCATTTTGGGGCTTGAAAAATATCTGATTTGATTACTGCTGGAGCTTATCTTATAAACCGAAGGATCAGGATTAGGAAAGCATATTGGATACTTGTCTCCGAAAATTTGATATACTGGCTAGTTTAAATAAAGATTGTCGTAGTAACAGTGAATGAATTATGACACCAATCTATTGTTAATGGTGAAGGCCTATGATTGGAGATAGCTGAATTTGATATTGTTTGCTTAATTTTTTATAGTAACAGTGAATGAATTATGACACCAATCTATTGTTAATGATGAAGGCCTATGATTGGAGATAGCTGAATTTGATATTGTTTGCTTAATTTTTTTTTTTATTGTTGGCGTTGGGGGTGTGGGGGGGGGGGCGGGGCTGGTTTGGGGGAGTGGCGTGGGTTTTGGGTTGGGGAGGTGAAGCTGGGTGGGTTTTTTTTATTTTTAAAGCATTGGCACAATTTTTTACCGAAGCATCGGCAGATTATAGTTTACCAACGCTTTCAAAAAGCATCGGCAAACTTCTTCTCCATCTTCTTTCTAGCGACGCTTTTAAAAGCGTCAAAAGATTATATCCCGACGCTAAAAAGTATCGAAAAATAGTTTTAAAAGCGTTGTTACCCTTATATTTACTGTAGTGTACAAACTCTTATCTTAAATATTTTGTAATCTAAGTGCAATAATAATATTTACATTAAATTAAAGGATATTTGATGATGGGCCCCCTTTGACTTTTATCTAACTCCCAACCTCTCTTATCCCTTCCTGACTTTAAATGACTATTCTACTCCTCATTTTGGAAAAAAAAAGACATTTTTGCCACCTCCCACCTAATGCATACGGAGAAAGTGTGTACAAAGATAATAACAAATTATTTAGAGATGAGCTATATGTACATACATAAAATATAAGTGTGTAAAGGAATAGGCTAACTATATATGTACATCATGATCTAAATATGTATAGCATTCATCTAAGTATATAGATAATATAAATGTGCATAAGTATAGCCTAAGTGTGCACATAGTGAAAATATAAGTGTGTATATGAATGGACTAAATATGCGTATGTCTATATATATATATATATATAAGGTAAATATGTATATATAAGGTACTAGAGGTGGGCACTGCACGTGGCACGACCCTCCAGATGGGACATGCCCGGCCCAGCCCGGCACGACATGTGGCCCATATGCCGTGCCGGGCCAGGCCTGACCCATTAGGGCCGTGCTAGAGGCCTAGATGGTTCCCCAACCCCAATCCCCTATTTTTTTTCTTTCTTTTCCGTTCTCCTGGTTCACCCGAACCAAGGGCGCTCGTGCTAGCAGCCAAGGTCGCCGCCGGCCTCTCCTTGGGGCTGCTCGACCGTCGGCGACCGATCTAAAGCCGGCCACCGTCACGGCCTTCCTCTTGCTCTCTTTCTTTTTCTCTTTCTCTTTCGTTCTTCCGCGATGATATTACTATGCCGGTAGCACGATCGGTCACCCCCGGCCAGTCAAACCGTCACCGGACGCTCGCCCGATGCCGTTGGGGGTTGCCAGCCGCCTCCAAGGCCCAGTGAGGCAACAAGCATGCCGAAATGAATAATTTATTTCTGTTTCTTTTAGTATTGATTCTGTTTCAATTTACAAGAATGGAATAAATATTTATTCTGGGTATGTTGAAAATGGTCTATATTTTGTTAAACCAAATTCCAACAGTTTGCTTTAAACCGAAATGTTTAAAGTCGCTGAACCAACTCCTAAAAGAAGAAAAGTTGCGAATAAGGACAATGACATGTATTTATGGCATTTGAGGCATGGTCATATTAATATAAACAGAATAGAAAGACTAGTGAAGGATGGTCCTTTAAGAGAGCTAAGAGTTGGTACTCTACTAGTCTGTGAATCCTGTCTACAAGAAAAAAATCAAAAGACCTTTTTCAGCAAAAGGTGAAAGAGCAAAAGCACCTTTAGAGATCATACATACTGATGTATGTGAGCCTTTGAATGTCAAAGCTAGAGGGGGCTATGAATATTTTATCATATTCATTGACGATTATTCTAGATATGGATATGCATATCTGATGCAAAGAAAATCCGAGGCCTTTGAAAAGTTCAAAGAATTCCGTGCTGAAGTAGAAAAATAACTCAGTAAATCAATCAAAACTCTTCGATCTGATTGAGGAGGAGAGTACTTGGATTATGAATTTAAGGACCACTTGATTGAGAATGGAATATTATCACAGCTTATGGCACATGTGACACCTCAGCAAAATCGTGTAGCTGAAAGAAGGAATCGCACTTTCTTGATATGATAAGATCAATGTTAAGTTATTCTTCTTTGCCTACCTCATTTTAGGGATATACATTACAAACAGCTGTATACATTCTAAACTTGGTTCCATTTAAGTCAATCCCTAAGACTCCCTTAGAGTTATGGAACGGTCGCAAACCTAGTTTGAGACATATTCGCATATGGGATGTTTAGCCCATATGCTAAAGGAAAAAACTGAAAAATTAGAACCTTGTTCAGAAGTATGCATGTTTGTTGGGTACCCTAAGGGAACGAGATGAGGTATATTTTATAGTGCTGAAGATAACAAAGTATTTATGTCATCAAATGCTACATTTCTTGAGTACAATTATATGACAGATTCAAACCTAGAAGTAAAGTAGATCTGGAAGAGCTGCTAGCTGATGAAATAAGCTCCACATCAACAAAAGTTGTTGAATGATAAAAAGTTGAGACCACTACTCAAGATCAAATACCATCACCATCAAGACATAGTGGAAGGAAAATAAGATTACCCATATGCTATGGTCAGGATGGAGAAGCACAAGTTGCAGTCACCGATGGCAGTGATGATGATCCATTGACATACAAGATGGCAATGGAGGATGTTGATCAAGAGAAATGGCAGGAAGCCATGAAACTTGAAATGGAATCAATGTATTCTAATTTAGTCTGAAAGCTTGTAAATTCACCAGAAGGCATAAAGCCTATTGGATGCAAATGGATTTATAAGAAAAAAAGAGGAGCCGATGGAAAAGTAGAGACTTTCAAGGCTAGATTGGTGGCAAAGGGTTTTATCCAAAAAGGAGTAGATTATGAGGATACTTTTTTGCCAATAGCCATGCTAAAATTCATTTGGATTCTCTTATCCATTGCTGCTCATTATGATTATGAGATATGGCAAATGGATGTCAAGATGGCATTTTTGAACGACCATCTTGAAGAGACTATTCATATGGTCCAACCACAGGGTTTTGTGGTTAAAGGCCAAAAGCAGAAAGTCTGCAAATTGCAAAAGTCTATTATGGGCTTAAGCAAGCTTCTAGATTTTAGAACATCAGATTTAATGAAGCCATCAACTCTTATGATTTTGAACAAAATTTAGGTGAACCTTGTGTCTATAAGCAAAAGGAAAGAAATAAAGTGGTCTTCTTAGTTCTTTATGTGGATGACATTTTACTCATTGAAAATGATGTAGGGTCTCTATCCAAAATAAAGAACTGGCTAGCCAGCCAATTCCAAATGAAGGATTTGGAAGAAGCAAGCTACATTCTTGGCATCCAAATTATATGGGATCGCAAGAATAAGCTTTTGGCATTGTCTCAGGCATCGTATATTGATAAGGTGCTTGTTAGATTTGCGATGCAAAACTCTAAGAACGGTAATTTACCTACTCGACATGGAGTTCATCTTTTAAAGAGCAGTGTCCTAAAACACTATAAGAGAAGGAAAATATGAGATGGATTCCCTATGCTTTGGCAGTTGGTAGTTTGATGTATGCAATGTTGTGTACAAGACCCGACATATGCTTTGTAGTGGGAGTGGTTAGCCGATACCAGTCAAACCTAGGATTAGATCACTGGGTTACAGTCAAGTATATTCTCAAATATCTGAGAAGAACGAGAAACTATATGCTGGTATATTCCGGTAGGGATTTGATTCCTGTTGGATATACAGATTCTAATTTTCAATCAGATAGAGACTCTCGGAAGTCTACCTCTGGAGCGGTGTTCACTTTGAGAGGATGAGCCATTATATGGAGAAGCGTTAAGCAAACTTGCATTGTTGACTCAATCATAGAGGCTGAATATGTAGCAGCTTGTGAAGCAGCTAAGGAGGCAGTCTAGCTTCGAAAATTCTTGAAAGATCTAAAAGTTGTTCCAGATATGCATGAACCAGTTAGACTCTACTGTGATAACAGTGGAGCAGTAGCCAATGTCAAGGAACCCAGAAACCACCGTAAAGCAAAGCATATAGAGAGAAAATTTCACCTTGTGAGAGAGATTATCAGTAGAGGAGACGTTTCAGTTGAGAAGATTGCATCTGCGAATAATATAGCTGATCCGTTTACTAAGATATTACCGGCTCAGGGTTTTAAGCTACATCTTGAAAGGATGGGACTTAGAGACATGTCTCATTTGCTTTAGGGCAAGTGGAAGATTGTTGGGATATGTGCCCATAAACAAATGACATTTATTATTTGTTGAATAATTTGAGAAAATTTTCAATATTATACTTGCATGCATGTTTGATGCTTTATAAATATCAAAAATCTCTGGATTATTTAAATGTGACTTTAAATATTGTATATACGTGTTATATACAGAGGACAATATTTAAAGTAAAATAATCTAAATTTATCCATAATTATAAATTAAAGTAGCAATCGGGATCTTTAATTTAAAATTACTAATGCAATTCATTACATTTTAAATGAAACGATTTTATCGGATTGTTGATAATGAGATTATCGGAATGAAAGCGCTTTATATAATTTGATTATATAGGACTGGAACGCGATTAATTATGAATTTCTAATAAATTTTGTTGTTAAAATAGAGTATTCAAAATTAATCAATGATGGTCATATATGATTGATCTTAATTCTGAGTAATTAATAGACTCATATTTATTGTATTATATTTTTGATATGCCGGGTAATGACACAGAAACATAGTGTCAAATTCTTGGTATATTAAAAATATAATAACATAAGTACCCAAAAATATTAATATACAAGATGAAATCATTCCTTCGTAAAGAAGTCAGATGGACGATTCCCATAAGTGTTGATTCGAGGCTTGAATAATAAGGGCGCTCAATTTATGATTGGATCATAAATATATTATTCATTATAGAATCAATGGTACTTATGGATCAAAATATAATTAAAGAGGTTAATGGAAAATGCCTAGCTTTAATCATGATCCATTTATAGAGGATTGATTTATGTAGTGACTATATCAATGGACAATTCAAATCCTTTTGAAAATAATTAATTTTATAATTTTAAGAGTGTAGTTTCAAATTTTTAGTGGAGTAATTTGGAATTAATAATTTTAATATTTTAATTAAGATGTTAATTGAATGTCAAAATTATTGAAGCTTAAAATTATAATGTCCATAGTTCCTCTGGACGATAATGATCAACCACATAGAGTTCTCTCCTTCAACTTCGCTTTATCTCATTAGTTGAGAATACAAAGTGAATAAAACTCAGTTGTATGATCTCAACCCAAATCAAAAGGAACACCCACTCGTTCACGTTCATCATAATTTGGAGAACGTTTGGAAATATCCGTGGTAATCAAAAGGATTTGGTGATTCCGATGTAGTGTTGGCGGAGAACGAAAGGCCAATTTCTTAATCTCCTTATTATTCTTATTATTAAATTAATATATGGGTATAGATCGCTAACTCAATTTTTTTTAGATATGTGATTTGATCCTTATCTCGCTTTCGTAAACATCTCAAAATCGTTCTGAGATTACCAACAGTAATATATGTTGTAATATATCTAGCAAGACTATCAATATGGTTAGCAAGAAATACTTATCAATCGGTTGAGATGTGTAATCACTGTTCTTAAGAATAGATTAAGTTCTTTGAAAACAATTATTTAAATAACGATAATCTATCCTTCAAGATACAACAATTGGACTTTGCAAGCATGTACTCATAATGTGAAGACATATGCTTGCTCAAATCAACTTCTCAAGATTAAAAAAGAAAACTGATGACAAACTTGAAAGAAAGGTAAGAGAAAATCAAGAGATAGCATATAGGAGAAAGTTCTATTCATACTTTAAAGCTTCATGCATAAGGATATTTATAGGATTGAGACTGAACTATAAAAGAAATGAAAGATTAATTAAAATAATTTTGATTGATTACATAATCGGATTACAAATGAAATGAAGAATCAATGATAGCAATTGATTGGTGAATCAAATAATGCTTTGATTTTATCACATCCAATTTGTCAATCTATAAAAGAATTAAGTTATAAATCTATCATTTTATCATGCTAAATTTATTAGTTTATATAAAAATCAGGCATATGAAATATGCCACTTTTAATATGTTAGATTTATTAATATGCAAAATCAAGTATGTTTTCCAAACTAATTAGTTAATTTTAAAAATCATTTACATATACAACAAACAAACAAACATACATACATACATATATACATATACATACATACATATATATATATATATATATACATATATATATATACATCAAGTATGTTTCCAAACTAATTAGTTAATTTTAAAAATCATTTACATATACAACAAACAAACAAACATACATACATACATATATACATATACATACATACATATATATATATATATATATATATATATATATATACATATATATATATACATATATATATATATATATATATATATATATATACATATATATATATATATATACATATATATATATATATATATATATATATATACTATATATATATATATATATATATATATATATATATATATATATATATATATACATATATATATATATATATATATACATATATACACTATATATATATATATATATATATATATATATATATATATATATATATATATATATTGAGGTTTAGTTGTTATACTTTTTTTAATATTTTTTTTTAAAAATGAAGCCTTAATTTGATCCATTCAAGACCACCGTCAATGCTTTCAAGCCCTTAATTAGTTCTTTTATATCCTTAAAATTTTTATTATTTACAGCACCACCTACGTACAATGAGAAGCAAATAAAATAATTATATATATATTGTACTTCTTAAATGTTTCGAGTAGATTTTGTGAATTCTTATTGTTAAGTTAATTGGTAGGGTGCAACTGCAAGTTGGTGATATAGCTTAGTTGCATTTTAGGAGAGCCATCTAATTTGACCAAGAGATCAGGTTGGATGTTATTTTCTTCAGCCAACTATGTAGAAAGTGACATGCAGTGAATGCTAAAGGATTCCATGCATGTTTTGTGCATTCCATATGAAATTATTGCATGTAAAAGCTGTTGGGGAGAGCGGAATACCTTCAAGATCATGGCTATAGCGTATATGAGTAATACAAAAATCTTTTACCGTTCTAATCTATGAGTATAAGATTATACCTTCAGACTTGAACGTTGGAACACTTGATTTGATTGCTCGACCTCAACCTTTTAGCCTTCCGCCGTATTCCCGAAATACCTTCTTCTCTCACAAGATGGTGGGATCTCTCTCGGCCGACCTAGGGTTTCTTGTTTTCTTTTTTCTCAAAAAAGCGTTAACCCTAGCAACCAATTGAGAGGGTATTTATAGGGCTACAACAGGGACCAAATAGGCAAATATGAAAAGGACTTCCCACGTAATTAAATCTCCTAATCCTATCCCGGGTTAGGATTCAATTACGTAAATTATAATTCATTCCACTAAAGAATTATAATTGTACTCCTAATCATATTCGAATTTATATTTTCGAGCCTTAATATTAAATACTTATTATCTCCCCACGTTAAGATTACAGATATCCACCAATTAAATTTAAATACTGACAATATAATTTAATTGGCTGTTATTATCCTTGAGACTTATCCACTTAACTTATTTGATGTATCGGATTCAAAATCCACTTGCAAGATTTGATACAATCAAAACTTATAAGCTTTCTCAAGGGGATATCATCAATCCAAATTAACAGGACGTGGATTCCTTCAACTATTAATATTCACCATATATAATGTTATTGCCCAACCCACTGAGTTTATTGACTCATATAGAATCTCACTCTATGTGTAATCAAAGCAATAATCACTACATACACGTGTCTAGAAATAGAATTCAGATTAAGAGCATAAGTAATCATAATATTCATGAGTTTAAATTATTTTATAAAGTCAGTATAAAATAATCAACTCAACTGGGTCCTGTTCAATACACACAAAGTGTACTAGCACAAATAGTTAGAATAAACCATTCCCCGTAGTCAAGACAGACCTACTAAAAATTTGTGCTACAGTTCTACTGATGGTGTGTCCAATTCCATCTAAAACTGTGAACAATAAACTTGTATTCCAAAAGAACCGATGATCTAGTCTTCTGTGTGTAAGCCGTACTCTACACACTAGATCAAATACTCTTTGTAAATACTAGACACATGCACATATATATAGTAAATGGCACACATTGCTCAAAATGAATTCTCATTAAAAATGTAAAGACATAACATAAAGCATATCTTTTAGTCTATATCTCTATCAAAAGTTACATGTGGAAACCTTAGTATCACACACACACACACACACACACACACACACACACACCACACCACATATATATATATATATATATATATATATATATATATATATATATATTCAAGAATTTGGCTAAGCTAATTTAAATTGATGATGATTTCCAGCTATCCTCAAAAGTGAAGTAAAGAGAAAGAAAGAATGTCTTCTCCAAATTAAATAGAAAAAGAAAAAAAAATATTTCCATGCATTAACCAAACATGGCATAACTGATGTGCCATGATCGGGCCATTTGCATCATTTTCTTCTCAATAGGGCTTATCGCTAATATTCCTTATAATTGATGAAAATTTATATGGATGGATAGATTATTCCCATAACCAAAATATTAAAAAAAAGAAAATGGTCAAAGCTCAAAAAGTCACCTTCTGGATTTGCAGTCATTACCTCTCGCTGCATGCCTATGATTAGTGGACCCGCACATGGTGGTCATCGTTGAAATATAGACAAGTTAAAGTAGTTGTGCCTTTTAGGGTTAAGGTATCTTTTAATAAATTTATTTTTAAAAATTTGTCCTAGACATTTTGACCAGGTCAAAGTAAACAAAAGTATGTGGAATGTTAAGAGTTACGACTTTTTTCCTAGAATCAAGTACTTATCATTTCTTTTCTTTTCTTTTTTTTTTCTTTTTAAGAAAACACTGAGAGGAATGAATTTCCTAATATATTTTATGAAATTAGCAAAATTATTTTTTAAGGGAATTAAGATGTAAGAGGGAAGATTACAAAAGGTTCAAAGTCCAAAGATTTTTTAGGATACTGCAGGTTACCCCTAAACTAAAGGTAGAAATAATTGTATGAATGGCTGATGCTAGAAAAGTTTTCTTTTTAAAAAAAAATTTCTTAAAAATCTCTTGCACCATACGTACCACAAAAGTACTATAATCAATTGATCCCAATTTTTTTTCATTTAATTAGCACTCTCCTACTTCTCCCTTTTGTCTACCGACAATGGATATTAGCAACTAATGGCAATCAAGTGGACTGTGGCTTTAACTCATGGAATAGCTGCGAAAGGAAACCAGACCTCCCATGCCCAGCCAACCCATGTTTGACTATAGACTTCGTTTGCTTAAAATTTTTGCTGGGCTGATGACTTGTTAACTTCAGCAACTACCGTCATTTGACCTGGATAAATTTGCATTATTTCTTTGAAATCATCAATAGTGCTCCTAATTATACCATCGTTGTTTGGAGAAAAAAAAAAAAGGAGTAAAAAACTGTTGCTCCTTTTGTTGAAAGAAAATAACAAATAATGCATAAAATAATGGTCCCATATCTAACACATAAATTGGAGAAACCATAATGTTGAGGTTTCAACGACCATGTTTCAAGGAACAGAACATAAAAAATCCATACTCTCTGCTCACAGCTACTGAATTTCTCATGGAATGAGACACAAGGTCTGCCTTTGCGGCCTCCAAAAATCCTTTGCAGGAGGCTGTGAGTCCATTGCCACATGACCTTGTTTTCCTGTTCCTAGTTTTCCCTGTTCCTACTAGAGTTAATGCACTAAGAAACTAAACTAGACGAACAAAAAGTTGATAAATGAGATTAGTCCTCCTGTTTTGATAAAACTATTCAAAGAATTTAATAGTAAAGGATTTGTTGAACTTGTTCAAAGAGATTAGTTCTCTCTCTCTGTATATATCCACTATGGTACAAAAATAACGTTCTGCCTTGGAATTCTTGCGACCAACTTAGGAAAAGTATGGAGGGTTGTTGAGAACCATGCAGCCAATGATGTAAATATGTTGTAATATATCTAGCAAAACTATCAATATGGTTAGTAAGAGATGCTTATCAATCGGTTGAGATGTGTAATCATTCTTAAGAATAGATTAAGTTCTTTAAAGACATATGCAAGCATGCTCTCATAATGTAAAGACATATATGCTTGCTCAAATCAACTTCTCAAGATGCAAAAAGAAAACTAATGACAAACTTGAAAATTAAGAAAGATAAGAGAAAATCAAAATATAGCATATAAGAGAAAGTTCTATTCATACTTTAAAGCTTAATGCATGAGGGTATTTATAGGATTGAGAATGAACCGTAAAAGAAATGAAATCTTAATTAAAATAATTATGATTGATTATAAAATTAGATTACAAATGAGGCATTGCTAATCAAGCGTCGCTAATTAGAGACGCCATAAGTGACATCGCTAATCTTTAAAGATTAGCAACGTCTCACAGGCATTGCAAATTTTTTAAAAAAATTATAAATTTTATTTTATTAATTTTAATTAACTTTCTTAAATAATATTTAAATTTTAATAAAAAATATATTAATAAATAAATATTTTATTAAAATATAAATAAAATATTAAAAATTAATATATTAATAATACAAATCAGTACCATACAAATACAAAAAAAGGCATTACATCATAAAATACAATATAATGTCAAAATATAAACATAGATCAATTGGAGGGAGGGTCATCTACAGCTGGAGGTAGAGTGGAAAACTGCGTCGACTGCGATATACGCATAACTAATTGCCGCATCTTCTCTAACTGCTGCTCATAACGAACGCACTTCTCTCGCTGTTCTCGTTAGATGTCCACGATCTCCATCATCATCTTCGATCTCACATGTTTGGTGATGGAACGCTCAATCTGCTCGTAATTGCCAATGCCACCCTGATTGGAAGAAGAGGAACTGCGTCAGAGGAAGAATGCAGAAGCTAAGGCACTCAGACCGTAAACTCTACGATCATTTGGCTATGCACCAATAATCTCTAAGAAGATTCGACCGCTCTCCTACGGCGAAGGATTGAGCATGGACCCTCCTTTCTCTAATGGTTGTATGGTCTATGATAATAGCTCATCCATACGTGCCTACAAGGAATACATATCAAATATAATGCAACTTATATTGAAAGAAATATATCAATAAGCACATCATGTTTTCAATGATTTACTTACTCCGGTACTCTGAAAGCGACTGTCGACCCAAGACCCATCTTTTCTCATGTGGGTCGCTTTGAACAACTACCAATGCCCTGGATCGATTCCTTCCTTCAGCCTCTGTAAAACAACGTTTGAAATTTGTAGTTATGCTCATTTTAAAAAATTTATCATTAATAAGTATACAGAACTAATAAATTTATATGCTTATAAGACGGCGCTGATGCTTTTCAATCGAAATGGATCCCGTTGTGTGGCAAAAAACTATCAGTGCTCAGACCACTTTTCTCATATCGGTAGTTCAAGCTAGCTGTGACCGACCTCCTTCGCCACTGAAAATCCGCCCACTGCTACTGCCAGCCATCCCATATAGAATTGAAGATATGAGCGGGGTGTTTAGATGTTCTCCATCAGTGGCATAAATTATCAGAGTATCGGAGACAAGCAAGTGAAGTCCAAGCTATTCTAACTGAAGGAGTGAGGGTTGGATCCCACTCAAATTCTTTCTGTAAGCAGAACAATTGTGAATATGCATATTGTAATAAATAAATTATACAGATAAATATTAATAATATGACATTATAAATGCATAAGTAACATCATACAAATATAAAATACATACCTGAAACTCTGTCCGGTAGAACTCCCTCACCTCCTCACTGAGGTGCTCCCAACAGTAGCCCTTCGAGTTTGCATGTCTTTTAAATATATTAGTGATGTGCCTTGAGATAATATGTCTCTCTATAAATTTATGCAAGTATAGTAAAACATAAGATATAATTTAATAATATAGCAATTGTATGAAAAATTTATATGATGATAGAAATATACTTACTGACCATCAACCAATGGAAGCCTTCTCCTCCCGATGAAGGAAGAACTGTCGCTCAATATGGCCCGGCAGATGATCATGTCATCTCCTCAATAGACGTCTCTCAGAAATGGTGCTCCTATCCGGAGGAGCTATTATGTGCTGCATCAGGAGAGTCATCGCCCGTGCCAGCAAACTGCCTCTGGGCTATGAATCGTCCATGATCCCTCATAGTACTATATATATAGTATAATCAAAATGAATCGAAAAAAGCATGAAATAAAAATTTTATTTTTAAATTATAATCAGAAGTATAAATACTTAGTCACTATCATTTATATTCTCAAGTTTGGGTTATTCGTTAGATTTGTCTCTGATTGTAATTCATATTCATTTTCTTCATCATTTGAGACCTCGTCCACATCCTCAATTTCAAGTGAAGCACCAGTTGGATCATTACGGATATTGGATCCGGATCAAGCGAATCATCTTGGATTACATGTGCTTCCATGATATCTTCTTGGAAAGCTAGGGATTCAAGTGTTTGTGTTGATGAACTTACTGGCATAGAAATGGTTGCTCGTGGCTTTATTTTACTCATAGCCCACCAATCTCTCTTATCGTTCCGAAGGCTTGGATATGTTGAGTAGTACACTTGTTTAGCTTGAGATGCCAGAATGAATGGTTCATATTTCTTCAACCTTCTTCTATGACATACTTCAATAAGATTATAATCTTTATGCACTTTTGTCCCTACATTTGGAGTTGGATCAAACCATTCACATTTGAACAATATAGTGCGTTTAATAGGCCAACCAATACTTTAACAATCTCTTGTAGCTTTCCATAATAATCTTGCTTATCTGTACCAACAGTTTGACCTTGCACACATACCCCTCAATTTTGAGTTGCTCTTGAAAAATCCAAAGACTCAACCTGAAACTTGTAGCCATTCATAAAATATTTGGTGTATGTATTAACTCCAGACAATGGCCATTGTATTAGAAATTTAATGAAAATATCATCAACATTCGAAGAAGGATTATTAGTCTGAAAAATTAACAAAATATAATTAGTTTAGATACGGTATGTAGTTGTTAACCTATAAGTAATGTGTCAATTTAATACTCATATATTCATTGAACCAATATGCAAACTCAATATAAAGTTTCAATCCAATTTCATCATCATTGATGCGAGAACTTGTTGTCTCCATGTATCACAAAATATCCTTGAAAAAAGAAGTTTATCTAAACTTAGTTAAAAATAATATGAAGAAATTAATTAAGTATCAAAGTGAATGAAAGGAATATTATCTTACTCTATAAACGGTTTCACTTTGGAGTATTTCATAAAAATATAATTGTAAGCAGCTTTAAACTCTTCATTCAACATATATATTCTATTTTTGGTGCCAAATGGCCTACCAACAGTCCTGAAAATAGAGATGTTTCTATCATCTGCTCCAAATGGCTATCCACATCCATCTAAATTATGTGGCACTCTTCAATTCTTAGTTTGGACATGTTCATCAAAGTAATGTGATGCAAAATTCGAGACCTCCTCCACCAAATATGCATTGGATATTGATTCTCAACTCTTGCCTTATTTCAAACCTTTTTCAATAATTTCTTCATGTACCTAAATGATTAAAGTTGAAAATAGAATAAGATACTCAATTTGATGAACATCATAAAATAAAATTATATGAAAAGTAAGTTGCCTCTCAAATGAGTATATCCAACGATATTGAACAGGTCCAACAATCCGAGCTTCGTATGCCAGATGAACAGTATATATTCCATGCAATTTAAAAAACTTGAAGAAAAAATTCTTTCCAACTTGCATGAAATAATTGGAATCTCTTCTTCAAGTCTTGCCATTTCATTAATTCTAATAACTTTAGCTGTTAGCTCTTTGAAAAATATATTAATCTCTGTTAATGCTTTTTAGACATTGGCAGATTCATGAAATGCTATGGGCATCAACCGCTGCATAAAGACATGGCAATCATGGCTTTTGCATGCCAAAAACCCTTAACTTATGCATGTCCACACATCTAGCCATGTTTGATGCATATCCATAAGAAAATTTTAATCCTTTCAACCAATCACACAATACTACTTTTGAATTTCTATCAAGCGTGTAGCAAGCCTTTGGATATTTATCATCAATAATTGATCTTGCAAGTTTGGAACACGACAATACTTATTAAGTTCCTCTCTTAATTTAATAGTGTCCTTTGTTTTTTCCAAAATATTCATCATTGTATGAAAAATGTTATCAAATTTTTTTTTTCAATATGCATCACATCAAGGTTATGTCTAATTAGATTTGTACTCCAGTAGGGTAACTCCTAAAAATACTCTTTTTCCTCCAGCCATGCTCTCTACATATCTAACCATTTACAACATCTGCATCATCTTTGAAAACATTTATCAACCTCAACTGCTCAATAGAGTCTAATATTTTCTGTCCGCTCAGAATAGATGGTGCATCTTTTTTAATCACTGTATTCTTAAGAAATAAAGTCTTGTTTTTTCTAAAAGGATGCCTAGATGGCAGAAACTTTCTATGATTATCAAACCATTATTGTTTACCACTTCTGCACAATGTGAAAGCTTCTAAATTCTTCATGCAATAAGGGCAAGCTAAACGGCCAGCAGTGCTCCACCCAAAAAGCATGACATATTCCGAAAAGTCACTAATTATCCACATTAGGGTTACTTTCATTATAAAATTCTGCTTCAATGAAATATCATAGATCATAACTCCTTCTGACCATAATAATTTAAGCTCTAAAATTAGGGGTTATAGAAAGACATCTATTTTCTCTTTAGGATTTGATGGCCCTAGTACTAACACTGTCAAAAATATAGAAGAATCTTTCATGCATAGCCAGGGGTAAATTTAGTATAGTTACAATTACTGGCCAACAAGAGTATTACTGTCCATACTGTCAAAATGGTTGAAATCTATCTGTGCATAGAGCAAGCCTGGCATTTCTTTTTTCATATGAAAAATAAGGATGCATATCATTAAAATGTTTCCATGCAATAGAGTCTGGCAGATGGCATATAACACCCTCTTCTTCTTCATGTTTTGTATGCCATCTCATATCTGAAGCTGTAACTTCTGATTGATACATCCTTTGCAATCGGGGTACCTGTGGAAAGTAATGCATTTTTTTGAAAGCCACAGGTCTCGTCCTAGTTGAACTTCTTCTTGCCATAAATCGGGGTTCAGCACAAACTTTACAAAATTATAAATCCGCATCTATACCCCAAAAAAGCATGCAATTAATTTTGTAGCAGTCAATCTTCTGAACAGGTAAACCAGGCCCATGCAATAATTTTTTTTATTTTATAAAATATATCACTAACAATATTATTAGATGGCAGAACCTCTTTCATTAATCCAGCAACTGAATCAAATGCCGCTTCAGATAAGTGATGTTCAGCCTTAATATTCAACAACCGAGCTGCTACCGATAATTGCAAATAATTTTTACACCCAGGCCATAACTGTTCATTTGCAACACCTAGCATGTCATAGAAATGTTGGCTTTTCGAATTTGGTTCTTCATAAAAGGTGCCTTGATTGAAGCCCAAACCCCTTGCATTCATCACCATTTCTATATATTGATTTAAGTTGTTATATTGATTATTATTCTCAGATGCCATGTAATAAATTTCTGATGACACATTATAATTCTATGTTGTTTCATAGACTGTATCTACCCCCTGATTACTTAATTCTCCCCTATACTCAGTTTTTTCATGGCAGTACCAGATGTAGTAATCGAGCAAAAAATCCTTTTTACAAAGATGAATTTTAACTGTGTCAACATCCCTATAAGCTTTATTCTGACACTTTCTCAAATTACACGGACATCTGATTCTGGATCCATCGATCCACTCTGGTTGACTACATAAAAATGCAATAATTTTTTTTAACTCCATTAACAAATTTAGGATTAAGAAAATTATCCTTAACCCCCTAATAGATCCATGAGTGATCAACATTCATTTTTAAATAATTATGTATGACCTAAAAAAATATATTTCGAAACAAACATTGGATCAGCAATATTGGTATTAATATTCAAGTATAAACATATCTGATTTCAATGACACTATTCTTAATAATCGAAGGTTACTAATTATTTTTTAAAAAAATATACAACATATTAATAAAAAATAATTAACTTATATAATCAACAATCAATATATAGCATTGCATACAACTAACACTAACATAACATATTGTAATATCTACTAAATTTCATTGGATGGCATGGAAAAGGTAACAATGTTCTTTCTAGGAACCTAAGCAAATAGTGTAACTTATTTGTAGTTCTAGTTTGCAAAAATAGGGAAACAAACTATTTTTAAAAACACTTGATAACATATGCAGATCTTTTCAAAACAAATAGCAATAAACAAGAAATTAGCATCCCTGACACTTAAAAAATTATGATGAATTAGAAAAAAAAACCATGGGCTAGGGCCCGAACAGGGGGGGGGGGGGGCAATGGCCGACCGTACAAGGGACCAAAGGTGGGGTCCAAGAGGGGGAGGGCGCCAAGGGCTGGCCAAGGGGTCAGTCGAGGGCTAGGGCCAAGGGCGCGGGGGCACAGGCACGGGCTGGTCGGATAGGGGCCAAGGGGAGCTAGGGTGGGGGCCGGGGGCTAGGGCGGGGGCTAGGCGAGGGGGACGGGGGCCGGGGCTTGGGAGGTGAGCCGGGATGGGGGAGCTAGGGGCCAAAGGGGGCCGGGGTCGGTGAGGGGAGACATTGTCTGACAGGGGTAGGGTGAGCCGAGGCACAGTAGGGGGCGGACGGGGGCCAATAGGGGCGGAGCAGCAGGGGGGACCGGGTGGGGGAAGGGCGAGCGTGCGGGGTGGGAATAGGGCCACGTGCTCGAGCTGCGGCATAGCGGGGGGCGGACGAGGGCCGATAGGGGCGGAGCAACAGGGGGGACCGGGTGGGGGAGTGGCAAGCACGCAGGGTGGGAATAGGGCCACCCACCTTGGGCGCGTAACCCTAGGAGGGCAGCAACCTGTGCATTGAATTAGTGATGCGTGCACACATTGCTAATCCAGTGCGTGTGCGTCAAAAAGTCCACACTGAAAAGCCCACATGCCAGCAACGCTCGCGAGCGCATCGCTGGCGTGCGCAGACCCACCAGCTAGCCACCCGCGCTCGATGCATGTGTGCGTCGCTGGGTGCGCATCCGCGAAGCATGGCCCATGTCGCTGGGTTGTGTGGCCGTTCGAGCGGGCCCGCCCGCGGGCTGCTGTCGGGCCCTAACGGTTTTAGTGCTGCAAAAAATAAATAAAAAATTGACTAGGCTTGACAACAAGCTAATTTTGAGTTTGTTTAGTTTAAATGTTGCCCTAACGATAAACCAACAATTATTTTATATGACTATCAAAAATTAGCCACTTAAAGACATTTCATAGGTAACAACTAATTCAAATAGAACCTTGGGCATGAATTCTTATAGCTTAACTCATATATTAAATAGAATTTGAACCTTAACATTTGAGTTTAAGAGCCTCCTTGAATTAGTTGTTGGCTCTGATCAACAACAACAGCTGTCTTGCATTACTTATCAATATTTATTAAAAGATATTCTAGCATTTTGTCTATCCAAGCATTTGGAGGAATAATTTATTATTACTAGAATTCAGCAAGTTAAAGGCATAATGAGGTCCGTTGTCCAAACGTTAGCCTCTTGCTTCAGTGCAAAACAAAGTACTGGTACAGCACATGGTGCATGTCCTATGGTGTCCATTGGATGAGGTGGTCTAGTGCAATCAAGTTGTCCTCCTTGAGTAACCAGAGGCTAACAAATATCGTATCACAACTAACAACTAATGAAAAAGTCTACCCACGCAGTGATGCGACCACACGGGCATGCGCGGCTGCATTGGTACATGCGGCTACATGCGTATCTAATTAGCGATGCCCAGCGCATCGCTGCAATGCACACAGGCATCACTAATTAACGACGACATCGTGGCATCGCTAATTATCGACGAATATTTTTTGCATCGCTAATTAGCGACTAGTTAGCAGCAACATTTGTGTTGCTAATTCTGATCATCGCTAATTCATCGTTAAGTTATCACTAATTTTTTTGCATCGTTGCTAATTGGCATCGCTAAAGCCAAATATTCTTGAAGTCTATGTGTGTATATATATATATATATATATATATATATATATATATATATATATATATATATGTGTGGAGGTTTAGTTGTTGTACTTTTTTAATATTTTTTTAAAAAAATTAAGCTTTAATTTCATCCATTCAAGACCACCTTCAATGCTTTCAAACCTTAATTCTTTTATATCCTTAAAATTTTTATTATTTACAACATCACCTACATAGTAAGAAGCACAATAAAAAATTAATCATATATATATATATAGTACTTTTTAAATGTTTCGAGTAGATTTTGTGAATTCTTATTGTTAAGTTAATTGGTAGGGTGCAACTTCAAGTTGGTGATATAGCTTAGTTGCATTTTAGGAGAGCCATCTAATTTTGACCAAGAGATCAGGTTAGATGTTGTTTTCTTCAGCTAACTGTGCAGAAAGTGACATGCAGTGAATGCTAAAGGAAATTAACCATTCCATGCACATTTTGTGCACTTTGTACGAAATTATTTCATGCAAAAGCTATATGTGGAAACTTAGTATCATTTTTTTTTCAAGAATTTGGCTAAGCTAATTTAAATTGATGATGATTTCCAGCTATCATGCTCAAAAGTGAATAAAAGAGAAAGGAAGGATGTCTTCTCCAAATTAAATAAAAAAAGAAAAAAAAATATTGTCCACGCATTAACCAAACATGGCATAACTGATGTGCCATGATCGGTCCATTTGCATCATTGTCTTCTCAACAGGGCTTATCGCTAATATTCCTTATAATTGATGAAATTTTATTGGATACATGAAATTATTGATGGATAGATTATTCTCATAGCTAAAATATTAAAAAGAGAGAAATGGTCAAAGCTGAGATTTTTTTAGTCAATGTGATTTTTTTTTCAAGGAAAAAAACTCAAAAAGTCACCTTCTGGATCTGCAGTCATTACCTCTCGCTGCATGCCTATGATTAGTGGACCTGCAAATGGTGGTCATCGTTGAAATGTAGACAAGTTGAAGTAGTTGTTCCTTCTAGGGTTAAGGTATCTTTTAAGAAATTATATTTTTAAAATTTTGTCCTAACTTATTTATTGTAGAGACATTTTGACCACATCAAAGTAAACGAAAGCGGAATGGCAAGAATTACGACATTTTTCCTAGAATCAAGTACTTATCATTTCTTTTCTTTTTTTTCTTTTTTTTAAGAAAATAGTGTGAGGAATTTTATGAAATTAGCAAAAATTACATGTTGAGGGAATTAAGATGTAAGAGAGAAGATTACAAAAGTTCCAACATGAATCCAAAGATTTTTTAGGATAAAGGTTATTCCTTACTACTACAAAAAGTTAATTAGACTACGTCTAAAAAATGTAGTCTTTTATATATGACTAAGGTTTTTAACCCATAGTCTATTTGAGTGTAGTTAAAAGTGCGAGCGTAGTTAAAAGTCCCTCATTTAGACTATGTTTTTAGACATAGTTAAAAGTCAAAAAAAAAATGTAGTCTTTAAATACATTTAGACTATGTTTTTATAAAACAAATATAGTTTGTAACTGTAAAAAAGACTATATTTTTATCAGAAACTATAGTTAAAAGTCAAAAAAACATAGTCTTTAAATACATTTAGACTACGTTTTTATCCAAAATTATAGTTAAAAGTAAAAAAAAAATGTAGTCTTTAAATACATTTAGACTACGTTTTTATCAGAAATTGTAGTTAAAAGTAAAAAAAAAACGTAGTCTTTAAATATATTTAGATTACGTTTTTACCAGAAATTATAGTTAAAAGTCTAAAAAATAGAGTCTTTAAATACATTTAGACTACGTTTTTATCAAAAACCGTAGTTAAAAGTCAAAAAAATATAGTGTTTAAATACATTTAGACTACTTTTTTATCACAAAATATAGTCTATTATGTACATTTAGACTACGTTTTTCTATTGAAAACATAGTATAATATCCAATCATGTCATACAAACATATACTTTCAATTTCAAAAAAATTTAAAAATATTAAATTGAAATATCCAATACTATCATATAAATATCTAATAATGTCATACAAACATATACTTTCAATTCCAAAAAATCTCAAATACATTGAATTGTGATGAGGGGTAAAATCGTCATTGCATTATTGACTACCCACATCGACAATTGGGTCATGCCCAATCCAAACACCCTGCCAGCCAGCTGGCATAACATCCAAGCGACGAAGCCGAATCACCTTTGACAAAGTCGGATCACCCCGACAACCCGAGCCATCCTCATACCTCGGCCATCTGAGCTGAGCCATTCCCGGTAACCCGAGCCATCCTCATACCTCGGCCATCTGAGCTGAGCCATTCCTCAGTAACCTGAGCTATCCTCATACCTTGGCCATCTGAGCCGAGCCATTCCTCAGTAACCCGAGCTATCTTCATACCTTGGCCATCCGAGCCGACCGTACCTCGGCCATTCGAGCCGATCCATTCTATACCTTGGAAAACCAGGTTATTCCTCATTCTGACCGAACCATGGCATTCAAAATACCTCTACGCAATCCGGCGCAGGAGAGTTCGAATTCACTATAACTAAATAAGATTCCAGGCGGCGAATCATGCCCAGAAGTGGCATAGGACCCGCAAGAGTGGCCTAGGTCTATGTGATCACTGAATCCCAAGGCATCAACCAGCTCTTCTAGCCGTCAATCCTCTAACTGACAAGATGTGGACCCTACCGGCCTCGTAACAAACTTGATTCGAGTCTGTCTCGAATCCTAACAGTTTTCAGACCCCATCCAGGGCACGTCCAAGGAATCAGGTGATCGCCTATAAATACCACAGCCCTCCAACCTCTCAGGGAGGTCAATCTGGTACACAGTTCTTATGCATACTTTTACGCTATTCATTAGCTCTAATACTCCATTGAAGCTCCCCTTGAGCTCAGAGCTCTCGAGAGAGAACACCCGCCAAAAGGGGAACTCCTCTGTGTGAGTCTTCTCCTCACATCTGCTTGCTGTGAATCTCCACTGACTTGGGCATTGGAGGGTCCTCGCAGAGAGCAACCCTTACAGCACCCTCTGCGTGTGGACTGTCTTGCAGGTTCCACCCCGAGGCGACGAGATCGGCGTCCAGATCAGAAGCCAGAAGCGCACCCGAGTCGGAGAACGGATTTCCGCGGCAATAGATTGGTGCTAGAGGAAGGGCCTCAAGTCCCATAAACTTGTGATCCAGGAGACAAGGCTCAAGAACCAAGAAAAGCATCCTCTAATGGCCAATCAGAAGAGAGCTACATCTGAAGCTCAAGACCAGGCTGCCTCTCAAAGGCTTGATCCAATTAGCGGTACGATACCTCCACCGCCACTACCGGTTGAAACCCCTTCGCCATCGGCAATGGTGGTAACGTTGGACCAGTTTGCCACTCTGGTCCAGCAAGTTCAGGCATTGACCCAGTTGGTCTAGGGGCTTCAGGCGACCCCTGGCCCTGCCGTTCCCGCTCCTCAGCTTCACGAAGAGGCCACTGCCCCTGCTCCACCAGCAATTTCTTCCTCCAATCCGCCGGAAGCAGCGGATTATCATTGCCAGCCCGCAAAGACAAAACCAGCGCCGCAGCGAGCTGGAGGGAAGAGCCCACTCAGATCTAGGCGGGTTCGCTCCCCTTCCCCAATGTCTTCCCAGAACTCGACACCGCTGCCACCTTCCCATCGCCCGATCCCTCCTACCACTCTGGATGAGAGGATCAGGCTGCAGATGCAGGAGATGCAACATGAATGGCATCGGGAGTTGGACGCTGCCAGGCAAGCTCCTCCATCCCAGTCGAAAGCGGAGCAGGGAATCCCCTTCTCCGAGAGGATCATGAGGGAAGTGATTCCCCCTCATGTCAAGCTCCCTACCATCGAGCCATATCATGGATCCACCAATCCCAATGACCATCTCAGCAGCTTCAGATCCATCATGATGTTCCACGGGGCATCAGATGCGATCATGTGCAGAGCCTTCCCCTCCACTTTAAGGCGATCTGCCTGAACCTGGTTCAACAGCTTAAAGCCAGGTTCCATTGATTCTTTTGACGAGTTGAGCTGTATGCTCATCAGCCAGTTCGTTAGCAGCCGTCGTCAGCGATGGAGATCCGATTCCCTCTCCGAGGTCAAGCAGAGAGAGGGGGAATCGCTGAAGAATTACCTCGGCCGCTTCAACACGGCCCTCTTAGAAGTCAACCATCTCAACCACGAGGTGGCCATGTCCACCCTGGCTAGAGGAGTGTCTAAGGAGGGAGACTTCTACCTAGCTCTGAAGGTTAATTACCCGAAGAGCCTTTCAGACATAATGTCCCTGGCGGACAAGTATGCCAGGGTGGAAGAATCGAGGAGGTCAACTCGGGCCAAGCAACTTAAGAAGAAAGAGGCAAAGGGCTCGGACAAGCAGCGGGCCCATTGCCGTGCTAGCCCATCTCGCCATCGCAGAGCTCCTCCGCCGTCGCCTCGAGACCGAACTCAGAGTCGGCCCGAAGGTTCGACCGCTATACTCCCCTTACCGTGCCAAGAGCACAGATCTTGATGGAGATTGAGTTCCCCGGCCTCCTCCTCTTCGAGGCAACGGAGCTCGAGGGACCCGGCCAAGTACTGCCGCTTTCATCGGGACTACGAGCATGATACCGAGGACTGCTGGTAGCTAAAGAATGAGATCGAATGATTAATCCGGCATGGCAGATTGGACTGGTTCAGAGGGCCCCCTAGGGCGAATAATGAAGAGAATCGCTAGCCTGAACCTCGCCAACTCCCACCACCAAATCCTCCAGTTATCGGCAACGTTAATGTGATAGTTGCGGCCGACTCCCCATCTTCTTGGCCAGGCGAGGAGGAAAACCCGCCGTGTTGACCCAATTATTGATTTTGATGATTAATAAAGGAATTGAGTATATTATTGTGTTACTGATGAATTTAACAAGTGTTTCAGGGCTTAAAAATATTTGTTTAATCAAAAGGCATTTAGAAACATATTTTGAATCAAGTGCCAAAGGTAAGTTTCAAAATTCAGAACCTGGAGTCGACACCTAGAAAGCCTGGAGCTGACCCCATGGCCAAT
>UESW01001656.1:282294-391992 GCA_900491605.1 Calamus simplicifolius
CTGGAAGTTGCTGTGCTCAAATCCTATGGATTAAGCGACAACTTGAAGACTATGGTATCACACTTGACAAAACACCTATAAAATGTGACAACACAAGTGCAATTAATCTAACAAAAAATCCAATTCAACATTCTAGAACAAAACACATAGAAATTAGATATCATTTTATTAGAGAACATGTAACGAATGGAGAAATATGTCTTGATTATGTTAATACTGAAGATCAATTAGCTGATATATTTACAAAACCCTAAGTGAAGAAAGATTCTGTTATCTTAGAGGAGAGTTAGGGATTTGTGATCCATTAGAATAAATTTGAAACCCCTAAGGAAATTTTATCTAAAATTCTTTCAAATCCTGATCTTTAAGGAAATCTTATCTAGAACTCATATCTTATTAATCTCCAATGATTATTTTATCAATTTTTATGATCAATGTCCGGACACATTTCAGATTATCTGAAACTTTGTGTTTTTGCTCTGAAATGGTCTCGGAGCCGACTCGGTGAGTATCGGAGTCGACTCCATGTTTCTGCTGAAACTCTAGAGCCGACCCCATCTCTGTGCGAGTCGACTCCACTTCGGGATAAATTTCTGTGACTACCCGGAGTCGACCCCACACTTTGCGGGAGCCGACTCGAAGTGGTCCCAGGTCGATTTATCTAGGGCAGAGTCGACTCGTCGCTCACTTCTATCATCTCAAATCCTTCAAATACTCTCTCCAAAATTTTTCCTAACCTACCAAATCCTTAGAAATCCTTGATTAACCTTTCCACTAGATCAAATGGCTCCTAAAACCCGTGGTTCTAGCATTGGTGCGGCCGGAATGAAAAGGAAGAAGGCGGTGAAGAAGACTGTGAGGCGTCCCGCTCGTGAACCCTCACCGAGCATGGATTCCACCTCATCCTCTTCGACTCCGAGTGCTTCTCCCACTACGGCCACATCTCAGGTAGATCGTCTTGCCGATAGAGTGATTACAACCGGGAGGAAGGTTGATTTTGAATTATTTGAGGCAGAAGGTTTTCTTGTGGGAGGCAGTTAATTGAAATGGGATGGGAGAAGATATGTTCTTTAGATTGTCCAACCTACCCAGCCCTAGTTAAAGAATTTTATAAAAATCTGTCAAGAGGAGACAATGGATTAGTAAGCATCATTAGAGGAAATAGAATAACTGTGACAGTGGATTTACTCTCAAGATTGTTGGAACTTCCAGTGTCTGGTACTTCCACTTTTTCATCTGATGATAGAAGCCCAGCTCTATCAAGATTGCTTAACAAAGAGATTGTTGGTTTTGAAGAAGTCTTTGCAAATCAACTGTCCTTAGAATTAAGACTTCTCCATAATATTTGTAGTAGGATCCTATTCCCTAAGATTGGGAGATTTGACTATGTTTCTGAGAGAGATATCTTTGTAATGGATGCTATAGTGACTGGAAAACCCATCAATCTTCCGAGCATGATATTATGGTACATTGCTGATTGTGGGAGCAAGAGAAATCTAGTTTACCCTACGGCATGATACTAACTAAAATCTTTCAAAGCCAAGGGATAATCATTTCCGATAGTGAGCCAATGAGAAATTTAAGACACACCGATTACTATAGTTTGGCCACTATTCATAGAATGGGATTTGTGAAGAAGGATGGCAGATGGGAAAGGAAAAGTATGTTGGAAGATAGAGCCGCGGATATTGAGGCACCTGGACCGTCAGTTAGACATTCATCTCCTGTACCTCCGAGCTCTTCTGTTCCTGTTCCAGCTCCTTCTCCTGCTCCGATGGTTGATCAGTCATCTTCTTCGTCTGTCGGTTTTTCAGATCTTCAGTTAATGCAGCTTAAGAGTCTTCTTGATGATCAGGCTGATAAATTGAAGACAGAGTTTGACAACAAATTTATGAATCTTAAAGAAACTCTTTATTCATTAGATGATCGGATCACCAAGATTGAATCAACTCTTAGCACTTCAACTGAGTCTTTAAGTGGTGACCTAAAGAATATTTTTGAAGAACTTAAAGACATCTGTGGAGATGGTGAGACCTATGCAAAATGCAATGCTGAACTTCAAGACAAAATATTAACTGCTTGTACTTTTGTAGATGAAAGACTGAAGGATTATGTTAAGATTCAAACTGACGGAATGAAGAATATTATAGATCACTTAACAAGGATTGTAAGGACACATTTTTGATGTAGTAGATGCTTAGTCTTTGCAATGTAATGAAGTTCATATTATGTTTTACATTTTGATACATTGATGTAATGAAAAGTCAATTTTGAATGCTCAATGTAATCTGAGTTTGAATGTACTTCTCCTATTATCAATGAATCTCAGATCTTGTTAAAATATCTTAAATCATGAATGTGATTATGTTTGATGATTCTCTACCTTTTTGTTGATAACAAAAAAGGGGAGAGTTTTATATACATAACTGTATATGCATGGGAGAAATTAAACTAATTGAATGAATGAGATAAAAGGAAGTAATAATTAAACATTACACATACAGTGAATGAATGAAAAAATAATTTAGATGAAAAGGCTGTATTTTGACATTAAATTGTGTATAAGCTTAAATTGAATGATGGAATAGTTATTTGAGTTTCATAGGGGGAGCTATCTCATTCAGGGGAGCCTAACTATGAAAATAAAATAAATTCTTTAATCAATCATGCATATACTCAATGTTTTTGTCATCATCAAAAAGGGGAGATTGTTGGGGAGATTGTTGAGAAATTGTTGCCCCAATCTTATTGATTTTGATGATTACCAAAAGCCATGAGTATATAAAAGATGAAATGAGTTTATTTACATAAGCAATGAATTTATTTAGAACAATCAATGAGTATGTTAAGTATGACTTTAATCAATTTGAAAGTAACTTCAAGCTCCATGTTTAAGCTTTCAAAAAGAAATTTTTATACTTCATATCTCAATCAATGAGCTTTTGGAACATTTCTTGAATTGATTCCTAATGACAATTTTATTGTATTCAAGTCAAAAATTGATTTAAAATGAATCTGGAACGAATTTCAAGTCAATCAGAAAATTCTTTAATTTTCGATACGTTCTGGAGCCGTCTCTAGAGTTTCAGAGTCGACTCCACTCAGTATACAGAGATGTCTGTTTGTCTCGAGTCGACCCATGTGATTTCTTGAGTCGACCCCCGATTTGTCGAGCCGACTCCATGACTGTGTGAGTCGACTCCGCTCAGACACCAGAGAATTATTTTTCTGAGCACTTCTCGAGTCGACCCCTTACTTTTCATGAGTCGACCCCCGACTGTCAGGAGTCGACACCTTATTTTCGATGAGTCGACCCTTTGACTTTCTGAATATTTCTATTTTTGGTATCGCATCTTCGAGCCGACTCGCCTAAAGCTGGAGTCGACTCCAACAAATCTGGGCATGATTTTTCTGAATGCCAACTCAGCGTCAACGGTAAGATTTTTCAATAATGACTAGATTTCTTTGTGTCTAACGACTATATTTTCGCAGAGTCTATAAATAGAGAGGCCGTTTTCAAATCAACAGTGAGATATACAAATCAAGAGAGAAAAAGAAAAATCTTTCAGAAAAAAAAGAAAAACAGAGCGTCATTTGAAAAATCTGAGATTCAAAAATAGAGTGAAAGAAAAGGCGTAAAATCAAAGGAGACTTCATCTGTGCTCAAGTTCATCAATCCAAGAGAAGTCTAGAAGAAAATCCAAGAGCCATTCAAGAGCAAATCAAGAGATTTTCAACATTCAAAGAAAGGAAGAAAAAGCTCAAATCAACTCCAACTTTCAATCCGTGAAGAATCTGAGCTGAGGCTCGATTCCACACTTCAAAGGAGTTGAGGAAAGAAGAAAAGAAGAAAAGCCTGCACTCAAATCAAATCTAAACAGGCTCTTCTAAACCTTGCTTTTATTTTGAAATATCTGCTCTAAAGGAGCTGTTTTGTATTAAACTTACATTTTTATCTTGTAGTTTACTAATTCAATCAGAGGGTTGAATTAGTGGAGGTAGTGTACCTCGTCACAAGCTAAGGTTAGCTTGTGTGTTGGGTTTTGTGCTGGTAAGCCCGTGTAAAACCGGCTGGGTTCGTTGTGATCCTGGAAAATAACAAGTTTGGGTTGTAAGCTTGTAAAACAACTCGACTGTAATTGAGGTGATTATAGTGTGGACCCAAGTGGAGCTTCGGAGTGGACGTAGGTGTTGGATACACCGAACCACTATAAAATTTCTGTGTTTGCCGTGCTTGTTTATCTCTCTCTTGCTATCGTGCTTTAACTTGAATTAATTGTTTGCATCCTCTCATCAATAGTTTAAATTATATTAAAAGGCTTAATTTTTAAAAGAATCCAATTCACCCCCCCCCCCCCTCTTGGGTTGCCATCTGGGCCAACAAAGGCTCTCGCATAGTAGAGAAGCAGGGACCATTCTCCTACTAACCCTTTGTCCTTTTAAGCACATGTGGTATGAATCACATGCTACGATGTTGCCTTCTCCTTAAGAGAGTACATATCTTATTCATTTAGTAACTTCAACATCGTACAGACTTAAGTCCAGACACATCTTAGTATCTAACCTTAGTTCATTCATATTTACTTGCTAACCTCCTAATGAACTCATGTTTGGCTTTTCAACAGGTTAAGTAAATATCCCTTTTAGCATTTACTTCGATCATTAGGTATTCAAAATGATCTCATCTTGACTTTTTTTTTTTATGTCAAGGCGACGTTCCGTTTTGAGTCATCTCTTTCCATATAGCCTAGCTATATGCTCAAAACCATTTAATCTCCACACACATGCAGTGCATAGAGTCGATGTCCATGCGAGAAGACCAATCTCCAACCTGTTGACATGCTTTATTGTGTACTCATAAACATTCTTAACCAAACAATCAATCAATCACATGTGTGTACAATCCTTATCAATCACATGTGTCTAAATGAAATTTTATTATATCAATTGAGTTTATAGCTCAATAGTTCATAAGTATATTACAATTTACGTAAGCCCAAAGATCTTACATGATCTGCATAAACATTTTGGGCTAATGGCTTAGTGAAAGGATCAGTTAGCATTCGATGAGTAGAGGTATATCTCAATTCAACTTGCTCTTTGGCAATTATATCTCTTACGTACTGATATTTAATATCGATACACTTAGAATTGCTATGATACTTGGGATCTTTTAAACATGCTAAGGCAGCTTGATTATCACAATGTATAACAACTGGACTCCCACTATCATCAGCAACATTCAGATGTTTTAAGAACCTTTTCAGCCAAATAGCTTCTTGTACTCCTGCTAAACATGCCATAAATTCAGCTTCCATTGTTGATAAGGCCACACAACTTTATTTCTTACTAAACCAAGTAATGGTGCCACCATTTAATAAGAAAACATAACCAGAAGTGGACTTCCTATCATCTAGATTTCCAACCCAATTAATATCTGAGTATCCTTTTAAGTTCAAATTTGATCCTTCATAACATATACAATATTATGTTGTGCCTTTCAAATATCTCAATATTCTCTTAACTGCCTTCCAATGTTTGATTTCAGGGTTCAACTGAAAACGGCTTACTAAACCAACGACATAGCAGATGTCTGGCCTAGTACACACCATAGTGTACATCAAACTTCCAATGGCTCTAGCATAAGGCTTTTTGTTCATCTCCTCCTTCTCTCGAGGTGTGATGGGGCACATGTTTTGGCTCAGGACTTCTCCTTTAGCTATTGGGGTATCACAAGGATTACAATCCTTCATTTTAAATCGTTCCAAAATCTTTTCAATATAAGATTTTTGAGACAAAGCTATAAGTTTTCTTGAACAATCTCTTATTATCTTGACCCCCAAAATATAAGATGCCTCTCCTATATCCTTCATGTCAAATTGGGAAGATAGCCATTCTTTGACTTTTATGACAAATTCATTGTCGTTTTTGGCCAACAAAATATCATCAACATATAATAACAATATTACAATTTTTTCTTCAATGGCTTTTATGTAGACACAATAGTCTTCACTTATCATTTCAAAATTATATGAAATAACTACATAATGGAATCTCATATTTCATTGCCTTGATGCTTTTTTTTGGCCATAAATTGATTGTTTCAATTTGCACACTTTATGTTCTTGACCTTCTACTATGAAACATTCAAGTTGTTCCATATAGATCTCTTCATTAAGTTCACCATTGAGGAAAGCCGTTTTAACATCCATCTGGTGCAATTCAAGATCTAATTGCCCCATAATGGCTAGAATCAAACGAATAGAGGCAAATCTTACAACTGGAGAAAAAGTGTCCTAGTAGTCTATACCCTCTTTTTGAGTATAACCTTTAGCAACGAGTCAAGCTTTATATCTTTCAATTGACCCATCAACATTATATTTTATCTTGAGAACCCATTTGTTTCTAATGGCCTTATGCCCCTTTGGTAGGTCAACTGAGTCCCAGACATCGTTACTTTTCATGGAGGCTAATTAATTCTTCCTTCATAGCATTCTCCCACTGTTGTCAAGCTTGGCAGTTAAATGCTTCATCTACAGTTCAAGGTTCTTCTTCTTCCATGGGAGCAATCATAAATGCTTCCCCTTCTATTTCAAACCTTCGATGAGGAACGAAATTTCTATAACTCCTCATATTAGGTATTTGAGAAGAAGATTCACTAGGTAATATATTATTTTCTTGAGGTAGATGAGGTTCATCCATAGTTATCTCATGATCCATTTCTTCTATATCACAAAGAGAAGTAGTTTTATCTACCTCACCTCGACTTGGGAACTCATTTTCAAGAAATACTGCATCCCATGATTCTATCTCGGATACAGTTCCATCTAATTGTTCACCAATAAACACATATCCCTTTGAAAATTCACAGTATCTTATAAAGATACATTTCCGTCCTCTTGGGCCTAACTTTCCATACTTATGGGTAGTATCATGGACATATGTAGCTTACCCCCAAGGCCTTAGATTGTCTAAATTAGGTTTTTGCTTGTTCATAATTCATAGGGAGTCGATGTCATCAATGCATCACCCCAAAAGGAGATCGATAAACTAGCCCGCGCCATCATCGACCTAACCATCTCGAGAAAAGTCCGATTTCTCCTCTCTGCTACTCCATTCTGTTGTGGAGTATCAGAAATCGTTAATTGTCTTATTATTCCCTTCTCATTACATATTGCCTTAAACTGATAAGACAAATATTCTTGTCCACAGTCCATTCTTAAGGCTTTAACCTTTTTCTCAAGTTGATTCTCAACTTTATTTAAATATTGTTTAAAGCATTCTAATGCCTCTGACTTTTGAGAAATAAGGTAAACATGGCCATAACGCGAGAAGTCATCTACAAAAGTAATGAAATAAGAGGCTCCATACCTTGCCCTCACACTCATTGGACCACATATATCCGAATGAATTAACTATAAAGGTAAATTTGCCCTAACTGCTTTGCTAAATGGTTTCTTGGTTATTTTTCCAGTAAGACAGTGCTCACACATGGACAAATTCACTTTAGCTAAAGGACCCAGTAATCCTTCTCTTGCTAATCTATTCATTCTATTTTGTCCAATATGACCTAATCTAGTGTTGGCCCAGATGGCAACCCAAGAGGGGGGGGTGAATTGGGTTCTTAAAAATTTAAGACTTTTTAACTTTAATTGATTAGTTAGCAAGATGTGCAAGTGAGAGGCTAACTAAAATCAACACAAGCAAATAAAGAGAGATAGAGAAAGAGAAAATATAGCACGGCAAACACAAGATAATTTTATAGTGGTTCGGTGCAATCAACACCTACGTCCACTCCCAAGATTCACTTGGGTCCACACTATAATCTCTCTAGATTACAGCCGAGTTGTTTTCCAAGCTCACAACTCAAACTTGTTGTTTTACCGGGTGCACAACGAACCCAGCTGGTTTTAACTCGGGCTTACCAGCACAAAACCCTACACGTTGTTTTTCTAGGGCTCACAACTAACCCAACACAAGCACTCTGGCTTGCAACGAGGTATACCAACCTCCACTGATTCAATCCACTGATTGAATCAGCAAACAATAAGAATGATAGTGTTTGAACAATAAGTGCTCCCCTTGAGCAAATATACAAATGAAGTACAAAATATTAAAAGGTTAGAAAAGCCTGATTGTATTGCAGATGGTAGAGGCTTGGGCTTTCTTCCTTCTTCTCTTTAACTCCTCTTGAAGTGTTGAATCATGCCTCAGCAAGATTCTTGACCGTTGAAGACTTTGGAGTTGAGATGAAGCTTTTTCCTCTTTTGAAAATCCTCCGATTTGACCTTTGAAATGCTTGTGGATTTTCTTTTGGCTCTTGTGGATTGATGAGAAGGAGCAGACGAAGCTTCCACTTGGATTTCACTCCTTTTGAATCACTCTCCTTTGAGCTAAATGATTTTTCCAATATGCTCTTTTTTTCCCTCTTTTCAAATGATATTCTTTTCTCTCTTTGATTTTCTCTCGGTTGTTCTGATTTGAAAAGAGCTTCTCTATTTATAGAATCTGCAAAAATATATCCGTTAGAGACAAGGAAAAATAGCCGTTATTCAAAAATCTTACCGTTGGGGCTGATGTGTCATCGTTAAAAATCGCGCCCAGATTTCGTGGAGTCGACTCGAGCTTGAGGGAGTCGGCTCGAGGTCGATTACCAAAAATAGAAACATTTTAACCATTGAAGGGTCGACTCGCGAAAACAAAGTGTCGGCTCCTGAAAGTCGGGAGTCGACTCGAGAAAAATGGGGAGTCGACTCGAGAAGTGCTCAAAAAACATGGGTTCTGTTGTTTGAGCGGAGTCGGCTCGCACAGACAGGAGTCGGCTCGCAAGATCAGGGGTCGACTCTTGAAAACCAAGGGTCGACTCGAGAAAATCAGACATATTGGGGAGTCGACTCGGAAACCCTTGAGTCGGCTCGGGACCGATACAAAAATCAGAAAAATGTTCTGATTGACTTTAAAACTTGTCCCAATTAAATTTAAAATATAAATTTGACTTGAATACATTAAATATGACATTTATCATGGATTCAAGACATGTTTCAAGAATTCATCGATTGAATTATAATGTATAAAAATTCCTTTTTGAAATCTTTTAAGCATAGAGCTTGAAACTCTTTTCTAAAGATTCAAAACTCATTTAATATAACCATTGATAGTTCATTCCTTTCAATTTGAATAAGCTCAAGGTTTTTGATAAATAAACACATTGTATTCTTTAAGGTACTCATGGCTTTTGGAAATCATCAAAATCAATAAAGTTGGGGCAATTATGTTTCAATAATTTCTCAACAATCTCCCCCTTTTTGATGATGACAAAAACATTGAGTATATGCATTATAAAATTGAAAAATTTGTGATTCCAAAATCAACTATTGTGTTCATGGAAAGGCTCCCCCTCAATGAGGTAGCTCCCCCTATGAACCTTAATTTTATAAATCATTCAAAATTTTCAAAATCAGAAACTTAAGCATTTTCTTTATGAAATTCAATTTATCTCTTCCCCTTATGCTCTCCCTCTTTCAAAATTAAACTTTAATTGAATTGAAGGCAAGGCATATACGATTGAATAAAAACTCTCCCCCTTTTTTGTAATCAACAAAAAGGTTAGGAAGTTTAATATCAATAACATTCTTTATCTTTTTCTATTTAACTTATCAATTGAGGATAATCATTCAAAGTATTCAAGGATACTTACAATTGAAATAGACAAAAGTAATGCATCAAACTTTCTCATTACTTCAAAATGAAAGTACATGAAAATGTAAACTTGCTCATTGCATTGAAAGTAAACTTGATTACATCAAAAAGAGATTACATGAAAACTTAAAAATTTCTTCTAGTAATTCTATTCAAGTGATCTACAATTTGCTTCATCCCTTCACATTGAAGTCTAACATAGTCTTTGAGTTTTTCATCAACAAAAGTACAAGCAGAAGTAATTTTTTCTTGAAGCTCGGCGTTGCATTGGGAGTATGTCTCCGAGTCACCGCAGATGTCCTTAAGTTCTCCAAAGATATTCTTTAAATTTCACTTAAGGAACTGGTAGATGAACTGAGAGTAGACTCAATCGATGCAACTCGATCACTGAGAGAATATAAGGCTTCTTTTAAGTTCATATACTTTTCATTAAATTCTTCTTTCAGTCTTTTTCATGATCACTTAACTCAGACTTGAATAATGATCGAAGCTGATCTAACTGTGTATCAGAAAAACTACCAGATGAAAAAGACTGAGCAGGAGCAACAGTAGGAGCAGGGGTAGAATCCGAAGCAGGAGCAGGAACAGACTCTGGAACAGATGAGCACTGAGGAGGCTCAGGTGATGAATGTCTCAAGGAAGGTCTGGGTGCCTCTGCATCTATGTCTCTGTCCTCAGTAACATTCTTTCTCTCCCAACTTCCATTTTTCTTAACAAACCCATGCGATGAATGGTAGCCAAAGTATAATAATCTGTATGTCTTAACTCCTTCTTTGGCTCACAATCACTGAACACAATCCCTTGGCTTGAAATAATTTAGTTAAAACCATGCCATAGGGTAAACTAGATTTCTTTTTCCCGCCACAGTCTGCAATACCAAATTATCATCCTAGGTAGATTGATGGGTTTCCCAGAAACAACAGCATCCATAACAAAAATATCTCGCTCAGAAACATAGTCAATCTGCCGGTCTTGGGAAATAAAATCCTGCTGCAAATGTTGTGGAGAAGTCTTAATTCCAAAGGCAGTTGACTAGCAAAGACTTCTTCAAATCCTTCAAAATTTCGGTTCAAAAGTCTAGTGAGAGCTGGAGATCTATCTTCAGGGGCAAATGTAGAAGGTCCAGACAAGGGTAACTTCAATAATCTAGATAGAATAGAGGATGTAATGTTCAGACCAATGCCTCTAACCTTGCTCACCAAGCCATCATCTCCTCTGGACAAATTCTTGTAAAACTCTTTAACCAAGAGCAGGGTAGGTTGGACAGTCCAATGAACAAATACTTCAAATCCCATCTCAATTAGTTGTCTACCAATGATGAATCCTTCATTCTCAAACAATTCAAAATCAACCTTTCTTCCTGTGGTGACAATCCTACTGGCTAGAAGATCTACCTGAGGGTAGGAGCTGGAGCAGGAGGATCACTAGCAGAAGGGGTGGAGGATGAATCCGTAGACGGCTCGCGGACGGGTCGTCGAACGGTCCTCTTTCTCTTCAAACCGGCGCCACTCGAGCTAGCTCCTCGGGTTTTGGGTGCCATTGATCTTGAAGGATTGGTTAATCAGAGGTTATTTGAGGTTTGGAGGGTTTTGGGAAAGTTTTGGAGAGGATTTGGAAGATTTGGAAGATGAAATGTCCGTCGGGTCGACTCGTGCCCTAAATAAATCGACTGGGACCACGTCGAGTCGACTCGCGCAAAGTGTGGAGTCGGCTCCCGACTAGTCACAGAGCACGGACACGATCTCGAGTCGACTCGCTCAGAGGAGGGGTCGACTCCTGAGTTTCAGCAGAAACTCGAGTCGACTCCGATACTCTCGAGTCGGCTCCCAGACAATTTCAGAGAAAAATAGATTAGATTCAGAGAATCCGAATTGAGTCCGGAGATCCATGGAAGAGATCAAATTGATATGAGTTCTAGATGACTGATTAGAAAAATGAGGGAGAAGAAAGATACTCTGAAATGTGTCCGGAGATCATCAAAAGATCAATTGATATGAATTCTAGATAAGATTTCCTTAAAGATCAGGATTTGAAAGAATAGATAATTTCCTTAGGGGTTTCAAATTTATTCTAATGGATCACAAATCCCTAACTCTCCTCTAAGATAACAGAATCTTTCTTCACTTAAGGGTTTTGTAAATATATCAGCTAATTGATCTTCAGTATTAACATAATCAAGACATATTTCATCATTAGTACATGTTCTCTTATAAAATGATATCTAATTTCTATGTGTTTTGTTCTAGAATGTTGAATTGGATTTTTTGTTAGATTAATTGCACTTGTGTTATCACATTTATAGGTGTTTTATCAAGTGTGATACCATAGTCTTCAAGTTGTCGCTTAATCCATAGGATTTGAGCACAGCAACTTCCAGCTGCAACATATTCAGCTTCAGTAGTTGATAATGCAACTGAATTTTGCTTTTTGCTAAACCATGAGATTAAGTTACTTCCTAAGAATTGGCATGCACCACTTGTGCTTTTCTATCTAACTTACATCCAGCATAATCAGAATCAGAATATGCAATTAAGTTTAATGTTGAGTCTCTAGAATACCATAAACCTACATTTTTTGTTCCATTTAATATCTTAGTATTCTTTTAACAGCAATTAAGTGTGATTCTTTAGGTTCTGATTGAAATCTAGCACATAAACAAACAGAAAACATTATATCTGGTCTACTTGCAGTTAAGTAAAGTAGGGATCCGATTATACCTCGATAATACTTTTGATCAACTTTCTTACCTTCTTCATCTTTGTCCAGCTTGCATGAAGGACTCATTGGAGTTCCGAGGGGTTTCATTGATTCCATACCAAACTTTTTGAGTAGTTCTCTTGTGTACTTGGTTTGGTTGATAAAGATTCCCTCCTTTGCTTGTTTGATTTGGAGTCCAAGGAAGAAGTTGAGTTCTCCCATCATGCTCATTTCAAACTCACCCTGCATCAACTTAGCAAATTCTTGACATAGAAATTGTTAGTAGCACCAAAAATAATATCATCAACATATATTTGAACTACTAATAAATCTTTACCTTTTCTTTTCAAAAATAATGTTTTATCTACATTTCCTCTTATAAAATCATTTTCAATTAAGAATTTACTTAATCTATCATACCAAGCTCTAGGTGCTTGTTTCAAACCATATAATGCTTTGTGCAATTTAAAAACGTGATTTGAAAATTCATGATCTTCAAAACCTGGTGGTTGTTCTACATAAACTTCTTCATTTATAAATCCATTTAAAAAGCACTTTTTACATCCATTTGAAATAAGTTAAATTCATGTGACATGCAAATGCAAGTAATAGTCTAATGGCTTCTAATCTAGCTACTGGTGCAAAGGTTTCATCAAAATCAATACCTTCTTCTTGATTATATCCTTTTGCAACTAATCTAGCTTTGTTTCTAATTACTATGCCATTTTCATCTAGTTTATTTCTAAATACCCATTTTGATCCTATAACAGAATGATTTTAGGTCTTTCTACTAATGTCCATACATTATTTCTAGTAAATTGATTTAATTCTTCTTGCATTGCTAACATCCAATTATTATCTTTTTCAGCTTCTTCAATAGTTTTAGGTTCAATTTGTGATACAAATGCAAGATGATTACTAATATTTCTCATAGATGATCTAGTTCTTATTCCTTGAGATGGATCACCTATAATCAATTCCTTAGGGTGACTATAAGCATATCTCCAATCTCTAGGAAGATCTATATCATTATGATTAGTGTTAGTATCATCATCCTTAGGTGAATCATTATCTTTAGCTTCTTGCTCATGATCTGAAGATACATCAATATTTAATTTTTCAAGATCTTTCTCAATTATGTTTGTATCTTCCTCATCATCAAACTTTTCGGAACGAGTTGCTAAAGATTCATCAAAACTACATGAATGGATTCTTCAACAACTAAAGTTTTCTTGTTAAATACTCTATATGCTTTACTAGTTGTTGAATATCCTAAGAATATTCCTTCATCAGATTTAGCATCAAATTTGCCTAAATTATTTTTACCATTATTATGAACAAAACATTTACAACCAAATGCATGAAAATATTTAATATTAGGTTTTCTTTCATTGCCATAATTCATAAGGTGTTTTCTTTAAGTATTGGTCTTATTAGGGCTCTATTTAAATGTAACATGCCGTGTTAATAGCTTCCGCCCAAAAGTACTTTGGTAGGTTGCTTTCACATAGCATGGTACGGGCCATGTCTTCTAAAGTCCTATTTTTCCTTTCAACTACACCATTTTGTTGTGGGGTCCTAGGTGCAGAAAAATTATGATTAATACCATTTTCAGCACAAAAATTTTCAAATAGGTGATTTTCAAATTCAGTTCCATGATCACTTCTTAGAGACACTATGGTAGTGTTTTTCTCATTTGTGACTTTCTTAAAGAATTTCAGGAATATCGAGAAAGTCTCATCTTTGTGAGCTAAAAACATTACCCAAGTGTATCTAGAGTAATCATCTACAATCACAAGACCATATTTCTTTCCTCCTAGACTTGTGGTTCTAGTTGGTCCAAAAAGGTCCATGTGAAGTAGCTCTAATGGCCTAGAAGTTGAAACAACATTTTTAGATTTGAAAGAACTTCTTGTTTGTTTTCCAAATTGACATGCATCACATATTTTGTTGTTTTCAAAATCTATTTTAGGTAACCCTTTAACTAAGTCCATTTTAATTAGTTTTGAAATTAGGTGTGTGCTTGCATGACCTAATCTACGATGCCACAACCAACCAATTTCATTCATATTAGCATTATCAGCAATTAAGCAATGATCACTCATAGATAATTTGTCTAGATCAACCAAGTAAACATTGCCATGTCTATAACCAGTAAATACAATGCTATTATCAATGGAATTAGATACAGTGCATAAAGAAGATTTCAAATGATACTTTAAAATCTTTATCACATAATTGGCTTATACTAATTAAGTTATGCTTCAAACCATCAACATAAAGTACATTATCTATAAAGGTGGATGGAGTTATACGGATTTTACCAAGGCCCATAATCTGACCTTTACCATTATCACCAAACGTAACAACTCCTCCTTTCTTTTCTTCAAGGGTGATGAATTCTTCTTTGTCACCCGTCATATGTCTTGAGCAGCCACTATCAAGATACCACTTTCTCTTTGATCTTTTGGCCACAAGACATTCCTGCAATAAATCAAACTTTATGTTTAGGTACCCAAGCTTTCTTGGGTCCTTCATGGTTAGTAGCAACAAATATTGTTCCTTTCGGAACCCATATTTTCTTCCCTTTAAATTTAACTTTTTTTTTTTAAATTTTACATTCAAATGATTTATGCCTTTTAATTACATTTAAACAAGTGATGTTACTTTGGCTAGCACGTACAAAAATATTTTTCAAAGATTTTTGTTTTCTTAATGTGTTATATCCTAATCCAGCCTTGTCAAAAACTTTTTGACTATCTAAAATCATGTTTAGTTTAGTTGAACTTAAGTGAATTTATCAACAATATCTTTGTATTTTTTAACTTCTTTCTTTAGAGATTCATTTTCTACAATTTGCTGTTCATTTTCCAAAGATAGAGTTTGTATTTGCTTTAAATCTTTTGTTAGTTTTTGTTTCAGATTTTATTAATTTCATGATTAAATCATCTCTTTCTTTTAAGAAACTTCTTTTTCATTTTAATCTTAATTGCAAGCATTTCATTTTTCTTTTAATTAAGTTTATGTTTTCATTTTTCAAAGATTTATATTTCTTTTTCAAATTTAAAATCATCACAAGTTCATTGAAGCTTCAAATAATTCATCAAAAGCAAAATCATCACAGGGTTTTCAGAACTTACCTCGTCGTTGTCGTCCGCCATAAAACAAATGTTGGCAACTTCTTTTGTTCTTCTTCTTCGGAAGAAGATTCATCACTGTCCAAGTTGCCATACGCTTTCTTCTTTTTCTTGTAGGCCTTTTTCAGCGGACAATCATATCTAAAGTGCCCCGGTTTCTTACATTCATAACAGATCAAGGGGTCTTTCTCTTTTTCTTTGTCCTTGTCCTTTTTTATCCTTTTCTCCTTCCATCTTATCCAAATTTCTTTTTGTGGAAGGGTTTTTTCTCATAAATCTTCTTAAATTTTTTGCTAAGAGAGCAGTGTCTTCATCATCATCATCATCATCACTGCTGCTCTCTTCAACTTCTGCAGCTTGAGGGCAATTGTTTTCTTCTTTTTGTTTCCTCCTCCACATGCTGCTTCATTGTCAATCATGGGTCATAAGGATCCTAGAAGCTCCTCTAAAGGTAAAGTGTTGAGGTCCTTTGCTTCTTGGATGGCTGTCATTTTGGCTTCCCATGATCTTGGTAGTGACCTAAGAATTTTGCGAACAAGTCAGCATTAGTATAGGTTTTCCAAGACTTTTCAAACCATTACAATATCAGTAAATCTAGTATACATGCATGTTATGGTTTCAGATTGTTCCATGCTAAACAATTCATATTTATGAACAAAATATTAATCTTAGATTCTTTTACTTGGTTGGTTCCCTCATGGGTAACCTCTAATCTATCCCAAATCTCTTTAGCGGAATTACAGTAGAGATTCGATTAAATTCATTAGCATCTAAGGAACAATATAAAATTCATGGCTTAGCATTAAGCTGTGCCATTCTCCTATCATTATCATTCCAATCCCTTTCGGGCTTAGGAACAATAGTGCCATCAATAAGTGTGTGGGTGTACTAGGTCCATTAATTATCCCCACAATTCATAATCAGAAGCTTGAATGAATATCCTCATTCTAGCTTTCCAATATGAATAGTTGGAACCATTAAATAAGGGAGGTCTATTCGTAGAATGACCTTCAGCAAAACTTGAACCAATTTGTGTTGCCATTTGGATCTTTAGCTCTTGATCGTGTGATCAAATTCTAAATGAGCACTGCTCTGATACCAATTGTTGGCCCAGATGGCAACCCAAGAGGGGGGGTGAATTGGGTTCTTTAAAAATTTAAGCTTTTTAACTTTAATTGATTAGTTAAAGATGTGAAGTGAGAGGCAACTAAAATCAATTACAAGCAAATAAAGAGAGATAGAGAAAGAGAAAATAAGCACGGCAAACACAAAATTTTATAGTGGTTCGGTGTAATCCAACACCTACGTCCACTCCCAAGATTCACTTGGGTCCACACTATAATCTCTCTAGATTACAGCCGAGTTGTTTTACAAGCTCACAACTCAAACTTGTTGTTTTCCGGGATCACAACGAACCCAGCTGGTTTTACACGGGCTCACCAGCACAAAACCCTACACACACTACAACTAACCAACACAAGCTCCGGCTTGCCGAGGTAACCAACCTCCACTAATTCAATCCACTGATTGAATTAGCAAACAATAAGAATGATAGTGTTTGAACAAAAGTGCTCCTTTGAGCAAATATACAAATGAAGTACAAAATATTAAAAGGTTTAGAAAAGCCTGATTGATTGCAGATGGTGAGGCTTGGGCTTTCTTCTTCTTCTCTTTAACTCCTTTGAAGTTGAATCACCTCAGCAAGATTCTTCACGTTGAAGACTTTGGAGTTGAGATGAAGCTTTTTCCTCTTTTGAAAATCCTCCGATTTGACCTTTGAATGCTCTTGGATTTTCTTTGGCTTTTGGATTGATGAACTTGAGCAGATGAAGCTCCCTTTGATTTCACTCCTTTTTCACTCTATTTGAATCTCGGATTTTTCAAATGATGCTCTGTTTTTCCTCTTTTCAAAGATTTCTTTTCTCTCTTTGATTTTCTCTCTTGTTGATTTGAAAAGGCTTCTCTATTTATAGACTCTGCAAAAATATAGCCGTTAGAACAAAGAAAAATAGCCGTTATTGAAAAATCTTACCGTTGGGGCTGAGTGGCATCAGAAAAATTGCGCCCAGATTTGTTGGAGTCGACTCGAGCTTTAGGAGTCGCTCGAGGTCGATTACTAAAAATAGAAACACTTTAACCATTGAAGGGTCGACTCGCGAAAAAAAAGTGTCGACTCCTGAAAGTCGGGGTCGACTCAGGAAAATGGGGGTCGACTCGAGAAGTGCTCAAAAACATGGGTTCTGTTGTCTGAGCGGAGTCGGCTCGCACAGACATGAGTCGGCTCGCAAGGATCGGGGTCGACTCTTGAAAACCAAGGGTCGACTCGAGAAAATCAGACATTTTGAGTGGAGTCGACTCTGAAACTCTAGAGTCGGCTCCGGAACGATACAAAAATCAGAGAATTTTCTGATTGACTTTAAAATTGTTCCAGATTAATTTTAAATCAATTTTGACTTGAATACAATAAATTGACATTTATCAATTCAAGAATGTTCCAAAATTCATCGATTGAATTATAATGTGTAAAAATTTCTTTTGAAAGCTTTTAAGCATAGAGCTTGAAACTCCTTTCTAAAAGATTCAAAACTCATTTAATATAACCATTGATAGTTCATTCCTTTCAATTTGAATAAGCTCATTTTTTGATAGTTAAACACATTGTATTCTTTAAGGTACTCATGGCTTTTGGAAATCATCAAAATCAATAAAGTTGGGGCAATTATGTTTCAATAATTTCTCAACATCTAGCATACCAACTTATTAACACATCAGCACTAAAATTTTGAAAGAAGTTATATTAAAACATAATTTGTAAGGACTTAATCAATAGTTAGTCAACCTGCAAGGTCTCTGAATATAAACAAAATCATAGTAACAATTGCCTTCATATGAATCCATACTGACTTAATCCAAAATTCATTTGTACTGTATAATTAAACTTACCATAATACTTAATATTAAAACTATTTTGTAGAGTCCAAACACTACAAGAAAATATTAAAATAGTGACAAAAATTAGTGATAAAAATTTTCGTCACTAAATTATGATGGTTTGGTAACAAAATAGTGACAAAAATTAAAATTAGTGACGGATTAGTCTATCCGTCACTAAACCGTCACTAATTTAGTGACGGACTGTCGCATCCATCACTAAATTAGTGATGGATGGGGCAATTCGTCACTAATTCATCACAAATTAGTGACGGAAGAGGAATCCGTCACTAAATTAGTGACGAATTTTCCTTCTGTAACAAATTAGTGACGGATGGGGCAATCTGTCACTAAATTAGTGACGAATTAATGATGAATTTTCCTTTCGTTACTAATCCATCATAAATTAGTGATGAATTGGACAATCCGTCATAAATTAGTGACGGATTGGGCAATCCGTCACTAAAATTTAGTAATGGATTGCCCTTTCGTCATGAACCTGTCACAAATTAGTGATGGAAGAGTAATCCATCACTAAATTAGTGACAAATTTTTTCCATCACTAATCCATCATAAATTAGTGATAGATGGGATAATCCATCACTAATTAATGACAGATTGCCTTCAGTCACTAATCCATCACAAATTAGTGACGAAAGAGGAATCCGTCACTAAATTAGTGATGGATTTCCCTTCCGTCACTAATCCGTCATAAATTAATGATGGATGGGCAATCCATCACTAAATTAGTGACGGATTAGTGATGAATTTCTCTTCCGTCACTAATCCGTCACAAATTAGTGATGGATTGGGCAATCCGTCACTAAAATTTAGTGACGGATTGCCCTTTCGTCACGAATCCCACTACAAAAAATACTGAAATAGTGACGCAAAATTAGCGATGCAATTATGCGTCGCTAAATTGCGACCACTTTGCGACGCCTCTGTGACAACAAAAAGTTGCAACGGCCTTAGCGACACATTAGCGACTCAATTAATCAGAAAATAAAAAAAAATTAATTTTTTATTTAGCGACGTAAATAATGCGTCGCAATATATTTAAATTAATTTTTTATAAAATATAAAAATTGAAAAAAAAATATTGCAATGCAACACAGTGCGTCGCAATATTTTAAAAAGAATTTAATATGTTAAATAGCGATGCATTAGCGACGCAATAAATCAGAAAATTAGAAAAATTATTTTTAATTTAGCGATGCAACAATTGCATCGCAAATAATTTAAATTAAATTAAATTTTATAAAATATAAATTTATAAAAAAATATTGCGACGCAAATCAGTGCATCGCAATGTTTTAAAAAAAATTAAATATATTAAATAGCGACGCATTAGCGACGCAATAAACCAGAAAATTAAAAAAAATTATTTTTTAATTTAGCGATGCAATAAATGCATCGCAATTATTTTAAATAAAATTAAATTTTATAAAGTATAAATATAAAAAAAATAATTACGACGTAACACAGTGCGTTGCAATGTTTTAAAAATTAATTATGTTAAATAGCGACGCATTAGCGACGCAATAAACCAAAAAATTAATTAAAAAAATTATGTTTTAATATAGCGACGCACTTGTTGCGTCGTAATTATTATAATTATAATTAATTTTTATAATATAAATATCATATTAAAAAATTACGACGCAACCCTTTGCGTCGCAATGTATTTAAAAATATTAATTATGTTAAATAGCGATCGATCCAAATCGATTGTGACCGATCGGAATAAGGGCTTGGATCGATCGCAACCCTCGGATCATCGCCGATCGGACCGATCGCCATAGTTCGAGATCGGTCGTGGCCGATCGGGATCAGGGCTTGGATCGATCACAACCGTCGGATCGTCAGCGATCTCAGACCGATCGCATCGGTCTGGAATCGATCATGGCAGATCGGGATGAGGGCTTGGATCGATCAAAACCGTCGGATCATCGCCGATCGGACCGATCGCCACGGTCCGAGATCGGTCGTGCCGATCGGGATCACGGCTTGGATCGATCGCAACCGTCGGATTATCGCCTATCGGATCGATCGCGACGGTCCGAGATCATTGATCGCCGACTGGGATCGATAAGGGCTTCGATCGATGGCAACCGTCGGATCGACGCCGATCGGTGCGATCACCACGGTCCGAGATCGGTCATGGACGATCAGGATCAGGGCTTGGATCGATCGCAACCGTCGGAACCGTGCTGATCGGACCGATCGCCACGGTCCGAGATCAATCGTGGCCGATCGGATCAGGGCTTGGTTCGATCGCAACCGTCGGTTCATCAGCGATCTCGGACCGATAGCATGATCCGGGATCGGTCGTGGCCGATCGGGATCAGGTCTTGGATCGATTGAAATCATCGGATCGTCGCCGATCGGATTGATCCCCGTGGTCCGAGATCGTCATGGCGGATCAGGATCAGGGCTTGGAGCGATGGCAACCATCGGATCGACGCCGATCGGTCCGATCACCACGGTCCTAGATCGGTCATGGACGATCGGGATCAGTGCTTGGATCGATCGCAACCGTCGGATCGCCAGCGATCTTGGACCGATCGCAACGGTCCGGGATCGGTTGTGGCCGATCGGGATCAGGGCTTGGATCGATCGCAAACGTCGGATCGTTGCCGATGGGACCGATCGCCATAGTCTGAGATCAATTGTGGCCGATCTGGATTAGGGCTTGGATCGATCGCAACCGTCGGATCGTCAGCGATCTCGGACCGATCGCATCGGTCTGGAATCGGTCATGGCCGATCGGGATGAGGGCTTGGATCGATCGAAACTGTCGGATCATCGCCGATCGGACCGATCGCCATGGTCCGAGATCGGTCGTGGCCGATCGGGATCATGGCTTAGATCGATCGCAACCGTCGGATTGTCGCCTATCGGATCGATCGCGATGGTCCGAGATCGTTGATCGCCGACCGGGATCGATCAGGACTTCGATCGATGGCAACTGTCAGATCGATGCCGATCGGTGCGATCGCCACGGTCCAAGATCGGTTATTGACAATCGGGATCAGGGCTTGGATCGATCGCAACCATCGGAACCGTGCCGATCGGATCGATCGCCATGGTCCAAGATCAGTCATGGCCGATCGGGATCAGGGCTTGGTTTGATCGCAACCGTCGGTTCGTCAGCAATCTCGAACCGATCACAACGGTCTGGGATCGGTCGTGGCCGATCGGGATCAGGGCTTGGATCGATCGCAATCGTTGGATCATCGCCGATCGGATTGATCGCCGTGGTCCGAGATCGGTCGTGGCAGATCAGGATCAGGGCTTGGAGCGATGGCAACCATCGGATCGACGCCGATCGGTCCAATCACCACGGTCCTAGATCGGTCGTGGACGATCGGGATCAGTGCTTGGATCGATCGCAACCGTCGGATCGCCAGCGATCTTGGACCGATCGCAATGGTCCAGGATCGGTCGTGGCCGATCGGGATCAGGGCTTAGATCGATCGCAAACGTTGGATCGTTGCCGATCGGACCGATTGCCACGGTCCGAGATCGGTCGTGGCCGATCGGGATCATGGCTTGGATCGATCGCAACCGTTGGATTGTCGCCAATCGGATCGATCGTGACGGTCCGAGATCGTTGATCACCGACCGGGATCGATCAGGGCTTCGATCGATGGCAACCGTCGGATCAACGCCGATCGGTGCGATCACCACGGTCCGAGATCGGTCATGGATGATCGGGATCATGGCTTGGATCGATCGCAACCGTCGGAACCATGCCGATTGGACCGATCACCATGGTCCGAGATCAGTCATGGCCGATCGGGATTAGGGCTTGGTTCGATCGCAACCGTCGGTTCGTCAGTGATCTCGGACCGATCGTAACGGTCCGGGATCGGTCGTGGCCGATCGGGATCATGGCTTCGATCGATCGCAAACGTCGGATCGTCGCTGATCGGATTGATTGCCGTGGTCCGAGATCGGTCGTGGCGGATCAGGATCAGGGCTTGGAGCGATGGCAACCATTGGATCGACGCCGATCGGTCCGATCGCCACGGTCCTAGATCAGTCATGAACGATCGGGATCAGTGCTTGGATCGATCGCAACCGTCGGATCGCCAGCGATCTTGGACCAATCGCAACGGTCCGAGATCGGTCGTGGCCGATCGGGATCAGGGCTTGGATCGATCGCAAACGTCGGATCGTTGCCGATGGGACCGATTGCCATGGTCCGAGATCGGTCATGGCCGATCGGGATCAGGGCTTCGTTCGATCGCAACCGTCGGATCGTCGCCAATTTCGAACGGATTGCAACGGTCCGAGATAGGTCGTGGCCGATCGGGATCACGGCTTGGAACGATCGCAACCGTCAGATCGTCGTCGATCGGACCGATCGCCACGGTCCGAGATCGGTCATGGCCGATCGGGATCATGGCTTGGATCGATCGCAACCGTCGGATTATCGCCAATCAGATCGATCGCGACGGTCCGAGATCGTTGATCGCCGACCGGGATCGATCAGGGCTTCGATCGATGGCAACCGTCGGATCGACGCCGATCGGTGCGATCGCCACGGTCCGAGATCGGTCATGGACGATCGGGATCAGGGCTTGGATCGATCGCAACCGTCGGAACCGTGCCGATTGGACCGATCGCCATGGTCCGAGATCAGTCGTGGCTAATCGAGATCAGGGCTTGGTTCGATCGCAACCGTTGGTTCGTCAGCGATCTCGGACCGATCGCAACGGTCCGGGATCGGTCGTGGCCGATCGGGATCATGGCTTCGATCGATCGCAAACATCGGATCGTCGCCGATCGGATTGATTGCCGTGGTCCGAGATCGGTCATGGCGGATCAGGATCAGGGCTTGGAGCGATGGCAACCATTGGATCGATGCCGATCGGTCCGATCGCCACGGTCCTAGATCGGTCATGAACGATCGGATCAGTGCTTGGATCGATCGCAACCGTCGGATCACCAGCGATCTTGGACCAATCGCAACGGTCCGAGATCGGTCGTGGCCGATCGGGATCAGGGCTTGGATTGATCGCAAACGTCGGATCGTTGCCGATGGGACCGATCGCCATGGTCCGAGATCGGTTGTGGCCGATCGGGATCAGGGCTTCGATCGATCGAAACCGTCGGATCGTCGCCGATTTTGGATGGATTGCAACGGTCCGAGATAGGTCGTGGCCGATCGGATCATGGCTTGAAACGATCGCAACCGTCGGATCATCGCCGATCGGACCGATCGCCACGGTCCGAGATCGATCGTGGCCGATCGGGATCACAGCTTGGATCGATCGCAACCGTTGGATTGTCGCCTATCGGATCGATCGCGATGGTCCGAGATCGTTGATCGCCTATCGGGATCATGGCTTGGATCGATCGCAACCGTCGGATCACTTATAATTGCTTAAAAAAAAAAGTTATGAAAAAGTTTAAAAAAATATTAAAATTTATTGCGACGCCGTAGCGACGCATTTAGAAGAAAAATTAAACAAATATTGCAACGCAATGTCTGCATCGCAATTATTTTTAGTAAATATAATTTTTATCAGTATTAATAAATAAAAAAATATATATTGCGATGCATAATTTGCATCGCAATGGTTTTAAATAAATATAACTAATTAAAAATATTAAAAATTATTGCGACGCTTTAGCGACGCATTTTAGGAAAAAAATAAACAAATATTGCGACGCAATGTATGCGTCGCAATTATTTTAGTAAATATAAATTTTTTCAGTATTAATAAATAAAAAAAATATAATATTGCGACGCATAAGTTGCGTCGCAATGTTTTTTTAAAAAAATATATGTAATTAAAATATTTATAAAATATATTGCGATGCAATTTTTCGTCGCAATTATTAACATTAATTATAAATATTATCATTTATAAATATTAAAAAATTATTGCGATGCCGTAGCGATGCATTTTAGAAAAAAAAAAAACAAATATTGCGACGAAATATGCATCGCAATTATTTTAAGTAAATATGATTTTTATCAGTATTAATTAATAAAAGAAAAAAAATATTGCGATGCATATTTGCATCGCAATGTTTTTAAAATACATATATCTAATTAAAAAAATTAAAAAATTATTGCGACGCAATTTGCGTCGCAATTATTATCATAAATTATAAATATTATCATTTATAAATATTTAAAAATTATTGCGACGCACTGCTTGCATCGCAATTATTGTAATAAGTTATTATTTTAATCAATTAAAAATATTAAAAAAATATTGCGACGCCTTAGCGACGCAATTCCTAGAAAATAAAAATAAATTTCCCGCTGGCATTGGCACCAAGTTAGCGACGTAATTATTTGAGTCGCTATTTTTCATAAAATTATAATAAAACCAGATTAACGATGGATTAGCGACGCATTAATGCGTCGCTAATACATAATAAATTTAAAAAAAATATTACGACCATATAGCGACGCAAATTATTGCGTCGCTAATTACTTATATAAAAGCGGGCCTTCTCTTCTTCTTCTTCCCCGTCTTGACCTAGCCGCTGCCATGCTCTAAAAATTTCCGGCTCCCACCTCGCTGCTCCGGCGCCTCCCCTCTAGTGCTCCGGCTCCCCGGCGTTCTCCTCCGACTCCGCCGTCTTCTCTCGACCAAGGTAAGCGCCCACTCTAAAAAAAAAATTTTTTTTAATAATTTCCCTCCGGCCACGGCCAAGACCATGGCCGTCTTCTCCGGCCACGGCCGCTGCCATGGCCGGCAGTGGCCTGGCCACGGTGGCCAGGCCACTATCAAAAAAAAAAAAAATTTCATAACAAGGGGGGGGGGGGGTTTCCCCCCCCCCATTTTGTCTTCTCCAACCACGGCCTCTGTCGTGGTCGTCTGTGGCCTGGCCACCCTGTCAAAAATTGAAAAAAAATTTTGGTAACAGGCCCCCCCTTTGTCTTCGGCCATGGCCACGGTGGCCAAGTCGCAGTCCAAAAAAAAAAAATTAGTTAGGGGGGGCCACGAAGCTGTTTGGATAGACTGATTGTTATGTCTTGATTATGCAATAATATTTGTAATGCTAGATAGAAAGTCTTATTGTATTATTATTTAATTTGCATAATGTTTATGCAATAATTAATTTAAGCAGAATGTTTATGCAATAATATTTGTGCATTTGTACTTATTTACATTTGTTATGTCTTGATTATTTATATTCTGCTGCAAACTGAATGATGCATTAAATTATGTAATGCTAAATAAAAAGTCTTGTTGTAATATTATTTAATTTCCAGCAACAAAATTAGTAGTTTCAATGATTTACATTTTAGTCTTCACAACATTTGTATTTGACACAATAATCTTAAAAAGTTAGTGATTACATAGTCAATCATTAATCGTAATTTAATTGTGTGAATCTTTAGTATTTTCAGTATGACGGGCAGAGGTAGATCTACCGACGACAGACGGAGTGAGCAGGGACGTAGTCCTGCTACATCAGATCACATGAGCATCGGAGATGGAGAGTTTGGATCTCCAGCAGTGGCGCAGCCTTCGATCTCTCCAGCAGTATTACCATCCAGCCGATCGGCACATACCTCCGAGAGCTCTTCCACCATCGGCCGCACTGTACTTCGACTTGATGCTCAGGGATGTAAGTATATACTAATTAAAAATATATGTTTATGTTTTTAAGTCAATTACTTATAAACATGCATTTTTTAACAGATTCATTGAGCAACATCATGTATCCAGCCACATCAGCGCTTTATTTCAGAGGCGTGCAGATCCCAGTGGCTACGATTGGCGCCACGTATCTCCAGCCACGAGGGAGTTTTATTTTTCTGAGTTTTAGGTAAACTTATTAAATACAATTTATGAGTGATATAAAATTTCTTAAACTTAATAAATTCAGAAACTAACTGTTTATTTTTAATGCAGAAAAAGTTACGTGGGATCCTGCCAGCCATGATGCCATTAGGGCAGCATGGGAGGCTCTGACGCGACGCCGATACTCCGACATGCTTCATCGTTGGAGGTCATTGGGTCAGTGTCCTGCGCACGTGCCAGAGGGTATTTGGCATGAGTGGCAGCAGGCCTGGGTGTCCGATGGCTGGCGTAGGAGGTCCGCATCAGCCAGCACGAACCGCCGATCTGAGAAGGGTGGTCCTGGCACGGGTCTCTCCCGTCATACTTCGGGCTCCATTTTGATTCAGGAGCACAGACGGCGTATGGTAAGAAAACATAAATATTTTAATTACTATTTTAGTTATTTACAAATATTTGTATTAATATCTTTTTTTTTTGTTATAGTCTGAGCAGGAGGGCGGAGATCCTGGTGAGTTTCGTCTATTCAGGGCGACACACACCAGGAGGGACGGTTCCTGGGTCGACACACGATCATGGGAGGTTGCGGTAAGAAATTAGATTTATGTAGTATCTGTTTAATTTCTAAAATTTTATTTCGAGAAATTTATTAACTCATTTATTGTTGATTTCATAATTTCAAGACACGAGTCGAGGAGCTTCGCTCCTAGGCATCGCATGTCGACTCTACTGATGGGGAGACGCCCGTCGAACTCAGCAGAGGAGAGTCGGCGTGTGTTTTCGGAGGCTGTTGGTGCCCAGCCACGAGACCGCAGGGTCTATGGTCTGGGCACTAGAGCTTCTACATATTTTCTCCATCAGGCCTCCAGCTCGTGAGCTTCTGGTGATCTTCCTCCCAAGCGGTTACACGACCTTCGCAGATCTATTGCAGAGGAGGTTCGCCAGGAGGTCGAGCAGGATTTTGAGGATCGTATGCGAGGCCAGGATCAGGAGATTGCAGACATGCGAGATGAGATGCATTATTTGCGGGATATGGTTAGCCGCTTGTCGCAGAGTCTTCAGCCTCCACAGCCTCCACGTGATCGCCCATATTCTTGGTGTATTTTTCTTTTTCTTTTTTATGTTGTAAAAACTTCAAAATTTTAATATATGAATTATTTTTGAAAATTTATTATTGTTTGGATTGAGTGAAAAATGTTTCTATCAATATTTAGATTTAACAAAATTGTATTAACCGTTTTAATTTTTAATCTTTTATATTTTTTTAAAAATTTAATTTGCGACGCATTAGCGATTGAAATTGCATCGCTAATATTTTCAAAATATTATTATTAAATATTACGACGCAATGACCTGGCATCGCAATAATTAAAAATAAATTTAATAGCGATGCATTAGCGACTAAAATTGCGTCGCTATTATATCTAAAATATTTTAATAAATATTGCGACGCAATGACCTTGCGTCGCAATATTTTAAAAAAAATTTATTTGCGATGCATTAGCGACTCAAATTGGGTCGCTATTATACCAAAATATTATTATTAAATATTACGACACAACAAGATGCATCGCAAAATTGCGATGCAATTTAGTGCGTCGCAATATTAAATAATTTTTAATATTAAAATTAATTTTAAAATGTAACGACGCATTTGGATGCGTCGCAATATTGCGACTCAATGTTGCATCGCAGAGAGTCGTAATATCGCGACGCAATTGCGACAAATGGGTATTGCGACGGACATCTGAGCGACGCCGTCATTGCGTCGCTATTGCGTCGCAATAGCATGTTTAGCGACGCAATTGCGACGCATTTGAGCGTCGCAATATTTATTTCTCTTGTAGTGTTCGTTACAATTAGTGATGGAAGAGCAATCCACCACTAAATTAGTGATGAATTTTTCTTCCATCACTAATTCATCACAAATTAGTGACGGATGGGGCAATCTGTCACTAATTTAGTGACAGATTGCCTTCATTCACTAATCCGTCATAAATTAGTGACGAAAGAGTAATCCGTCATTAAATTAGTGACGGATTGCCTATCTAAATTTATACTCTAATTTTTTTTTAAAAAAATTGTGACGAAAAAAGCCACGTCCGCATGTGCCAGTTACGTGCGTCGCCTCCCATGAGCGTCCCAGCCACGTGTCTACCTCCCGGCGCGCGCAATGCGCATCTGCTACTTGGCCTGCATGTGCCTCCATGGCCCGTGCGCGTTTGCACCAATCGGCCTGTCTCTTCGATCACATAATCTTGCCTGTGTCCGATGCCCTTTGCCCTGTATCTGCGCATGCCCAGTGCTATGTCTAAGCGTGCATATGCCTGTGCATGACTGTACTTAACTGTGCGCGCATTCTTATTTTAGTGACAAATTGTACTTTCATCATTAATCCATCATTAATCAGTGACAGAATGCACCATCCATCACTAATCAGTGACTTAGTGACCCAAAACTAATTAATGACGAAATTCACCATCCGTCACTAATTAGTGACTTAGTGACGGAATTATTATTCCGCCACTAACCAGATTCTTTTTACGTTCTTTAACCCCCGCCCCCTCCTTCTCATGCGAATCTATTTTTCCCATCCCTTCTATCAGCCCGCGCTTCTCTCTAGGGTTTCTTAGGTGATCTTGACAGAGCCGGAGAAGGAGGCGGAGAGGAGGGGCTGGAGGAAGGACTCGGAGTTTCTATTTTTCCATTCCTTCTATCGGCCCGCGCTTCTCTCTAGCGTTTCTTAGGTGATCTTGAAGGAGCCGGAGAAGGAGGCGGAGAGGAGGGGCTAGAGGAAGGACTCGGAGTCGACGAGGGGGCCTGAGGGGGAGGGGAAGGAGTCTCCATTGTTGGCATTCTCATCATCTTCGGTAGCGATCTGGTAAATCTCTCCCGTATCTTGATAACATCGTTTAAATTAACTCAGGAATCAAAAGTAATCTCTCTCATTGAATGTGTGCTCTCTGTTTAGTAGCTTTCTGTTTTCCTAATGGTCTAATGGGGGAGGAAGAACAGAGCCATGGTATGGCTTTCTTCTTTTTTCCCCCTCTTTTACCCACTTCAGTGGGAGGAAGGAAGGAGATGAGTTTAACCTAGACGCAAAGCAATGTTGTCTGCAATCCGGGACCTGAACATCTCAGCCCTTTAAAATTCCCCTTTATATTCCTCCATTGATGATTAGCATTGCTTCAAATACGTTGGAAGTAGATAATTTTGAGTTGCTATTAAAATTCCTGACAGTGCTGCACCCCCTCCTCTTCAAGCTGGGACATTTTCTCACGGAGTTGTGACGATGAGATGTGATCTCTCAACTTGTAGTTCTGCTCATATTTCACTTTTAGTGTCTGGCAGTCCACAAACATGTTTTGACGATCAGGTACAAGCTCTAACTGTTTTCTTTTGCTTGAGTTGTCAAACTCAATGATTATTGACCGATTTTCTTTTAACATGCAGCTGCTAGAAAGCAACATAAAACATGAGCTCATTGAGAAGAGTCAGCTGGTTCATGCACTACCAAACCATGATGAAAGCAAGGCTTCTTTGTCTGAACCTCTAAACTCTGCTTCTATAGCTTGTGGGGCTCATGTTTTTGAAGTGTGGATGAAGGTTCTATCTTGGGCTGCTCAGGTTGCTTTTTTGCTGACCGAACTTCTGTTTCACTTCCAAATATATATTAATGCTTTCTATTCATCTGTAAGAAGTACTATGATTTTATGGTAAATTAGATTTGGCCTTTACTGGAAATAGGAAATCTTTATTTGTCAGTAATATATTTCTGCCAATATTTTATCTTCTGATTCACCTCCAATATAAATTCATGCTTTCCACTCATCTGTAAAAAGTATTGTGCTTTTGTAGCAAATTAGATCTGGCCTTTACTTGAATTAGATTTTTTTAAAAAAAAAATTCTGTCCTTATTTTATTCTAAATGACAACCTTGAATTTTCTGCACTTTAACTTTGTCTATAGCTGAATCTTCTCACGAAAACAAAAAGTCAGTAGCAGAAGATGAAAGCATATCTCAACTCAACAACTCAACTCATCTAAGCCTTTTCCCAACTACATGGGAAGATGAAAGATGAAAGCATATCTGATAATAAATATTCAAATCATGGATCTTTACCTTGAATTGATGGTCCCAGCTAGTTGATTTTTTTTTCCCCTTCATTGACTGATGCAATGGCTTGATAATTGCATTTATGACAATGATGCAATACAGGTTCTGAGACAGCTTTCACCTGAAGTCGCTTATCGTAGCTTCATTACACTTGGTGTTGCAAGTGTTCAGGGTATCCCAGTTGCTTCTTTTGAGAAGGAAGATGCAGATCGCCTTCTTTTTCTTTTGTACAAAACGAGGGAAAGATTTGAGTTTACAAGATGGATTGCTTTGTAGTGTGCCTAACTGGTCTTCCTCTCTTATTAGAAAAAGGTCCAGCCTAATTCCAGAAGGAAAACCTATAGCCTTTAACAATACTTTGAGTGAGAATGGAGCAGCTTTCCTAATGATGATCAGAACGTCAAGGAACAGCCAAGGTTGGTAGAAGGGGCTCGCTTGTACTCCATGCCGGTTAAACAGAAGTTGAGGGTTGCTGCAATGAGGCCAATTCCTCACTCTCGGCAGTGCAGAATGCTGCCATTTTCTGGAGTTCCTGAAACTGATGTGAATGATGGAAATCAGGGAAAGCCTAACCTGCCAGTTGTACCTTCATTAGGGCATAATGTTATCCCTCCCGCTCCAACTCACAGGAAATCCATGTCAAGTTCTTTCCATGCTCAACAGATGATTTCTTTAACCCTCTGCCAATGAAAAAACATGGATGCAAGTTTGCTCCGAAGTATGTTTTCTAATCCTCTAGCTGTGAAAGAGCTTGCATGTCCCTGCTTAACCTTGTTTTTTGCTTGTCTTGTAGGAAGAATTTTTGAAGGATGTCATGCAGTTTCTAGTCCATAGGGGGCATAGTCGGCTTGTTCCCCAAGGAGGAATATCTGAGTTTCCTGATGCTATACTTAATGCAAAGCGCCTAGACCTTTTCAATTTGTATAGAGAGGTTTGCCTTTGTTCTCTTATGCATATACAATATGTAACTCTGCTTTGTGGTTACAGCATCTATGGCTTCTTGTATAATAATATGATTAGGCTTGGCAGATTCTGCAATTGAATTGATTGTTACAAGTATATGTGGTTACTCTCAATCTTGTGAATATTGTAGTTAACCGATTAAGCCTCAATACTTTTATTTTGTGTTTTCATGTTACTTGGCTGCTTAAATTTATTATAGTTATATTGCTACAAGTCATGCTTGGTTGCTTGAATTTGTTATGGTTATATTGCTACAAGTCATGCTTGGTTGCTTGAATTTGTTATGGTTATATTGCTATGAGTCATGCTCTAATAGATTGCAGCAGAATATGCTGCTTATTAGATGTTCAGTTTTCGAGTTCATCTATAGATCTTCATTACCAGTGGGAAATAGCATATAGCAAGGTCTCCTCTAGTAGTTGTCAGTTCAGTTGTATGGGCGACTGATTGAAGTGAAATTGACATTGATTTGTATCAGTTATGCACAATATGTATTTGAGCATAGCATAGTTTACTTTCGAAGTTCATATCTCAACTTATGTAAGTATCATTTGTTCACATGAACATTACATTTGTTTGCACCGTTGTTTGAGTCTCAGTACTTACGGATGAAACACATTACCGATCCGATGCATTATTAGTTGCATTGAATGATATTTGAGCCTGTTTGTTGCTCTTTTGAAGTGGTTTTTGTTGGTATAGGTTCTTCAGATGTGATATGTTGAGGTTATAATTAGATTAGCTGCTATAGGCTTCATGGAACAAGCTCCTTGCACTTGGAGCTAAATGTGTTGAATCTAAACAAATTTTGTTAGTAGGGACAATTGTCCTTGATGGTATCTCAGTCTTTATCTCTCTTGTAACTCCAACTTAATATTCTTTTTTAAAATATTCTAAGTGTGTATGCTTCACGTCTGATTCTTCAAATCGCATTGCATATGCTACAGTCCATGCATATTACTGACAGGTGTTTAATGGCATGCAGACAGATCCAGTTTTTATTGGAATGTAAGACCAACCGCTTTTTTCTTTCTGAAATGCAATATGGAGTCGAGGAAAATTTACTAGCTATATTCTAGAGCTCAAGATGGCTTCAAGTCCACTAAGCTTTACACCGTTTCAAGGTTTAGTTTTAGTTTTTATATATTATTGATTTTTTATTTATTCTGTGGATTAATTGCTGGCAAGCTGTTGCAAATTAGGATGAATCAGAGAAAATGACTCAGAATGCCCGGCATCAATGGGACATGCAGAATGATGCTGTCCTGACATTTGGAACGACAAGCCATCCTGGCATCAATGGGACATGCAGAGATCAACACGTTGGGGGCGCACCATCACTACGGCCGGCAGGAGTATTATAGTGGAGTATCCACTATATTTTAATACTTTGAAGTCCTGTAGCAATCTATGAGGAGATCAGAGGCGTAAGGTGATAAAGCAGAAGACAAGCTGTGACATAGCCCATGCCATGTTAATACTTTAATCATTATAAGTTGTCTCTTTGACTTATCTTAAATGCAATAATTTGATGTCTAATGTATAAAACATTAGTGTTGTTGATGTATACAGATATATTTATTTATTTTATGAAATACATTTTTTATTCTTAAATTTGAATTTTCATCTATAAATTTCATTAGCATGCATTAAATATATTATAATTTAAAAATAATTTTAAATTTATAAGAATAAAAATTTGATGAAATTTTATTAGGTTAATGATGGATTAGTGATAGAAATAATAGTGACGGATTAGTGATGAAAATATTATTGATTAATTAGTGATGGAACAATAATGGATGACTGATGACATGCATTTCATCAATAATCTATCACTAAATTATGATGGAATTCGTGACGGACTAGTGATGAAAGTTTTAGTGACTAAATTTTCATCAACAATCCGTCACTAAATTATGATGGAATAGTGATGGGAATATTTGTGACGGAATAGTGACAGAATAATGAGTGATGGATAATTCGTCACTAATCCGTCACAATTTAGTGATGAAAAATATGTTCCGTCATAATTTTTAACAAAATATTCGTCACAAATCCGTAACTATTATTTTGTGACGGACCTCTCTCCGTCACTAAATTTAGTGATGGCAAAAATAGTGACGATAAGATTTTCGTCACTAATCTGTCACTAAATCCAATTTGTGACGGAATAGCGATGAAAATTTTTGTCACTATTTTGCTATTTTCTTGTAGTGAAATAAGGCATGTCACTAGAACGAAGGTTGAGGTATTACACCCATCCCCCATCAAGAAAACTCTATCCCTAACTTGAATAAGTACTACTTGATTCCTTAAAGAGATAAGGATACTTAGCACACTTATCCAACTCGATTTCTCATGTTGCCTTCTTGAGTAATTGATTCCACCATAATACCTTAACAAGAGGTACTTTTTTGGACGAAGAGTACGAACCTGACGATCTAATATTTTAATTGGTTACTCTTTATATGACATATCTTCATCAAATTGAATTCACTATGGTGCTAAGACATGAGACGAGTCAAGCAAATACTTCGAAGCATTGATATATAGAAGGTTGAACACAACTAGAGAAGTTCGAGGGAAGTATCAACCGATAAGCTACTAACCCAACTCTTTCTAAAATCTTAAATGCACCTATATATCATGAACTTAACTCTCCCTTTTTCCCAAACCTCATAATACCATTCATAAGAAAAACCTTAAGGAATTCAAGGTCTCCAATTTCAAATTCCAACTCATGTTGTTGATAATTAGCATATGCTTTTTGTTGACTTTGAGCTATTAACATCCTTTTCTAAGTCAATAGAATTTTTCATGGTTCTTTTGAGAACCTAAGTCCTAAAACAAGTTCCATATGCTTCTTTGCCCAACTTCACCCTGAGACAATGGTGATTGACACTTGTGGCCATACAAAGCTTCATACGAAACCATTTTGTGAACTTGATAAAGAAAGATGTCAATCCCAACTACCATAAGATTCTTAGCACGAGCTCGAAGAACATACTTAATATAGAGTTTTAGCTGATCTGTCAAGAAAGTTGCAAATTCTAAAAGTTAAGAAATAAACTGATTTTATTAATCTATCCATAATCACCCTAATTGCATCACTACTATTAGGAGTCTTAAGCAAATTCATCACAAGATCCATAGTGACATGCTCTCTTTTCCACTTATGAATAGGTAGGAGCTACTTTAGTTCTCTTGATTTCTAATGCTCAACTTTTGTTTCTGACACACTAGACATTATGTAGCAAACTGATTGTACTACTGAGATATATTACATAATTAGCACTATGCAAAGGATATTGATTCTTCATAGTCACCTTGTTCAACTTCCTATGGTCAATATAGATGTATAGGCTTTCTTTCATATATGAAACTGGAGCGCCCTAAAACCTTATGCAACCTTTTTTAAGGAATTCAGCAAAATCTCATCGGTATAGTTCTCTTTCACTAGCTTTTCATTTAAAGATAGAAAATGAAGTTATTCCTAGTTAAATCTTATAGATGTACGTTATGCCATGCTATCTTAAATTTATGAAATAATTGAATCATTAGACATACAAAGCATGATACTAAGCATCAAAATCCTATTACCACAATACTAAAATTTTAGTTATAAACTGACCTCAGCCTTGCTGCATCAACACACATCCCAATCCAATTCTAGATGCAACACATTACATTATTTACCTTGTAGAACTATGTGAAAGAGTCATCGTAGAATGGTAGTCAAAAACTCCTTACAATTCCAATCATCTTCTGCATTTCAATTAACTAATTATAATGAATGTAATTCTATTGCATAAGATTCTAGTTCTATGAGAGTATTGTTTTGAATCCATCCAACTTTAACAATCTCACTCAACTCAACTCAACTCATCTAAGCCTTTTCCCAGCTACATGAGGTCGGCTAACTTTAAAATCTCACTCAATGAGACTTATTAACATTTTAAAAATATGGTTTGAATTTGGTAATATATTCAAAGAATCAAGTATGATATAACATGCACAAGATTTTATTAACTACAAAAACTACCTATGTGACAATTCAATGAACAACTAAAAGAATATTTTACAAAATATATACAAAGCAAGTTCATCAGCACTTTTTAAGGGATGTGATGAAGGCTATTATATTCCATTCAATACATGAGCCAAGAACACCTCCAATCACCCTTTACCAGCACCAAAGCCCATATGCCTTGCATCTTGCCGATTCATGAATTGAGAGTATATAACTGTTTCCTTGGTCCTAGCATGAATATAATGCTTATTTGCTAACTTCATCTTCTTTATAAATTAGAAAGAGAAAAATTATCTTTGATAATTTTTAATACTGGTTCCCTTGTATCTAGCGAAGAATCTAACAAAGCCTCACTTCTAATATCTAGCGGAACCTTGAAGCCATTCTTATAAAGCTTCCTCCACCTCTCATTCAATTCACTGATGTATTCATGTATGTTGTGAATTGGATCCATTTTATAATCAATAAAGTCATAATTCAAACTGTATATGTTATCAAAGTCTGGATCCAAACTCATTTCTAAACATGAATTTCTATGCTATGCATGAATCATTATAATCTACATAATTTTAGAAGGAAAGAAGGCATAAACATTATGCAAATCAAATATTTCTACCATTTTTCATAATTTTTTGGTTAAAATCTCATAATATCATCATGGACTTCAAAGGTTAGTTGATTATTTCCACTATCATAAGACAATAAGCTCTTATTTAGTAACCAATAGTCTCCACATCACCTATTCCCATCAAAATTGATAGATCATATTTTTATATCAATTTTTCTTTAATATCTATTGGTCTTGTCATCAAGTAGGTTAATATATAATAAACTTTAGCTTAATTTCTTGTCTTCCTATTTACTTGAGTAATAAAAGAATAATTGAATAGGATATAGAGCCCTATACTCATGTAGCTTACAAAATTACATTTCTTTGTTGATGCTAATAGCATAGTTGGCCTTAGTGATCTAAAAATTCTGATCATATAAGCCTTTGCATTCATCAAAAAATAAACCTTAAAAATTGTATTTATGATCCTTCCTACTGGTGAGCGCAGCCAATATGAAAGGCTTCACCACATAGGTGCCTTTAGAATGGCATGTCATGATAATCTACACTCATAATTAATTTAATTTAAATTATGGCACTTCAAAGTACCCAAATATTAGATGTTAAAGGGTCAACACACAAAACTAGTATCTTCAAGCAAGGGATGAGGTTAACACAGAATTGTAAGAGGCATGAAAATTATGAAAAACATGAAAGATCTTTATGCTCCATGAGCTAACAACAAACCTAGAAAGGTTGGATTGTTGGAATTAAAATCCGAACCTTTGGTGAAGACCATCACCATAAAACCTAAGAATCATTAATGTTAAATCATAAGAATGCATAAACATAAACGGAAACATACCTGAATCCATATTGCTTGATTGCTCTCCAGAGTCCTGCGGTTGGCCTTCCAGATCAACACATAATTCCAGAGAGCCCTTTAGAATTTTCTCTAAGCTATTCTTTCTGATGATGGGATTCAGAGAAGAAGGCCGTACGTGCGATCCAGGGACCATAACCGCTATATATAGATAATTTCATCATTATCTTTTGGTATTTCTATTTTAGCCCATCATAAAAATAGAAATAACCCCTTAGGTCTCTACACATTAAAGGACCACACCTAATCAGATACATTAAAGCCCAAATCACTAAACATCAGCTGATCACTTTTAATTGGGCTTAACCTTATTTGACAGTCCGCAACACATAATTATTTCATATATAAGCCCAATGTTGGATTAAAAATCCAACAATCTTCCAAACTGGGCTATATGTGTAACCTTATAATTATGTTGCAAAAATAACCAAATGAGCTCAATTTACTGTCATTACTAAAATGTATCTATAACCAATCCGGTCCATCAACCATACCAACATAGGATCAAAGCGGCCTTTGTTATATCTATTATAACTCGACCCATCAATGGTCACGTATGTTGATACAACTGAATGACATGGATCATGATATGGATGCGTAGCATAAAAATTACATGTAATGTGATCTTAACATGCCTATTTCCAACTGGTCCTTCTTAAACTTAAGTGAGATCAAAACTTTAACATAATTACAGAGTGTACTAAACTGAATGAAATACTTTATTTCTGATCAGAAAATATTCAAACACATAAGTGTGTACAAACCAAATATAAAGCATAAATTAGAAGCAATACAAACTCCCACTGAATCTAAGCATCGTCATGCTCTATAATGCCATGTGAGCAGTATGCTCATGAAAGACCTTGCGCGGCACACCCTTTGTAAGGGGATCTACAACATGGAGTTTGTCCCTATATGCTCTATAGAAATCTGACCACTCTGTACTCTTTCCTTTACAACCAGGAACTTGATGTCAATATGCTTTGACTTGATCGAGCTCCTATTGTTGTTGGAATATAATACGGCTGACTTGTTGTCACAAAATAACTTTAGCAGTCTTTTAATTCCTTCTAATATGCGCATCCCAGTGACAAAATTTTTCAGCCATATCCCATGATTGGATGCTTCATACATGCTATAAATTCTACTGTCATGGTAGAAGAAGCTATGAGTGTCTGTTTTGCACTTCTTCAAGAAATAGCCCCACCACCTAATAGATACACATAGCACGAAGTGGATCTTTTACTATCTTGGCATCCCGCAAAGTCAGAGTCAGAATACCCAATGATCTCAAAATGATCTGATCTCCTATATGTGAGCATGTAATCTTTGTTCTTTTCAGATATCTCATAACCCTTTTGGCCGCTTTCCAGTGATCCATACCTGATTGCTTAAATATCTGCCTAACACTCCAACAATGTACGCAATATCCGACGCATACAAACTTGAGCATACATTAGACTCCCTACAACCAAAGCATAAGGAATCTTCTGCATCTCTTCAACTTCAAGGTTTCCTTTTGGGCACTGATTAATACTGAATTTATCTCCTTTAGCAACAGGGGTATCACCTGGTTTGCAATTTTGCATGCCAAATCTCTTAAGTACTTTATCGATATAGCTCCTTTGTGATAATCCAAGGATACCCTGAGAACGATCTCAATGTATCTGGATTCCCAATACAAAGGAGGCATCACTAAGATCTTTTATTTAAAAATTGCTTGATATAAATCTCTTGGTTTCGTGCAACATGCCTATATCATTTGTGGTAAGCAAAATGTCATCCACATACAAAACCAGAAAAATATATTTACTCCTACTGAACTTATGATACACACAACCATCAACTGCATTCACTTCAAAATTAAATGAGTGAATTACTTGATGAAATTTATGGTACCATTGACGAGAAGCTTGCTTTAGCCCATAAATGGATTTTGTCAATTTGAAAACCATTTTCTTTGAGTCTCCTGACACAGTTTTCTGGTTGTGCCATATAAATTGTCTCATCAATGTCTCCATTGAGAACATGTTTTGACATCCATTTGATAGAGTTCCATATCATACTGTGCAACAAGAGCCATGATTGTCCTAAAAGAGTCCTTCGATGAAACTGGAGAGAAGGTCTCTTTAAAGTCAATCCCTTCCTTTTGAGTATAGCCTTTAGCCACAAGACAAGCTTTATACCTTTCCACATTACCCTTTGAATCCTGTTTGGTCTTAAAAATCCATTTGCAACCAATGGATTTCACACCTTCTAGTAATGGGACAAGTTCCCAAACTTTATTATCATGCATAGATTTATACTCTTCTTTCATTGCTTCAATCCACTTTTCTGAATTAGAACCTTGTATGGCTTGAAGAAAGTTGATAGGATCATCTTCCATCACGCCATTATTTTTTTCATGTTCCTGAAGAAACACTATATAATCATCTGGAATAGCATTCTTCCTTTCTCTAGTGGATCGCCGTAAAGGCACTTGTTCTTGAGGTTGTTGAGTTTGTACCTCTAGGGTTGAACAACAATTTCTTGTTGTTCTGGAATTGCAACTTGATCATTATCAAAAGCAATTATAGGAATAGGAACTAGCTGCTCTCAACAAGAGTAGTAGGTTCCAATTCCTCCTCAAAGACAAAGTCTCTAACTTTATTTCTCCCCCCAAACTCAATATCCTCAAAGAATGTTGCAGTTCCCATCTCAAAAATTATCCTTGATTTGAGATCATAAAACTTAAAACCCCTGGATCGCTCAGAATACCCAACAAAATAGCTGCTCACTGTCTAGAGTCTAATTTCTTTTCATATGGCCTATAAGGCCTTGCCTCAGTTGGACATCCCCATACATGAAAATGCTTTAGACTAGGCTTTCATCCTATCCAAAGCTCATAAGGTGTTTTGACAGCTACTTTAGTTGGTACTCTATTCAGAATGTAGGCTGCTATCTTTAGTGCCTCTCCCCAAAGTGACTCTGGTAAGGTAGAATGGCAAATCATACTCCTTAACATATACTTAAGAGTCATGTTTCATCTTTCAGCTACACCATTCATGCTTGGTGACCCTGACATGGTGTATTATGGGACAATTTCATACTCCTCTAGGTATCTGGCAAATGGTCCTGGACGTTGTTCACCTGATCCATCATATCTACCATAATATTCACCACCACGGTCAGATCTGACTCCTTTAATCATTTTGTTGAGTTGAAGCTCAACTTCAGCTTTAAATAATTTGAACATGTCCAGACTTGGGACTTTTCATGAATAAGAAATAGGTATGCATATGTTGAATAATCATCTATGAATGATATAAAATACTGTTGACCATTCCAAGAAGGTATAGGAAATGATCCACAAATGTCCGTATGTATCAACTCTAAGACTTTCATAGTTCTATATGCACCCAATTTCTTTGTTTTGGTCTGTTTGCCCTTAATGCAATCAACACAGACATTAAAGTCTATAAAATCAAGAGAATCCAAAATTTTATCTGACACAAGTCATTCAACTCTATTTCTAGAGATGTGACCTAATCGCTTATGCCATAATGTTCCTAAATTTTCATTGCAAATTTTACGCTTAGTACCTCTTAATTCTATATTCAGGGTTTCATTATAAGAAGGAAAAGTATCAAGTAAATATAGATTGTTACACACCATAAGAGAACCAGTTCCAATAATATTTGAATTTAACGAAAGACTAAACTGACTATTTCCAAATGAACAACAATCCTAATTTGTCCAAAGCTGAAATAGAAACCAAATTCCGTCTAAATGACGGTACTACAAAAGTGTCTTTCAAATCCAAATAATAACCAGAACTTAATAACAATCTAAAATGCCCAATTGCCTCTACATCTACCGACTTGCCATCTCCCGTATAAATGCGCCTTTCAGCATCAGTTGGCCTTCGGTAGCTTAGGCAACCCTCCATTGAAACACTGATGTTAGTAGTAGCACCATAATCTAACCACCAAGTATTTCTAGGTACTAAAGCTATATTTACTTCAGAACAGACCATATTAAGAAATGTATCTTTCTTTTCATGCCATGCATGAAATTTGGAACATTCCTTTTTAATGTGTCCAGACTTATTACCGAAAAACAACTGTCTTTATCTGATTTTGTTTCTTCTTTGTGGACCCTTAGCTGCCTTATTTTTTATTTTCTTGCCTTGATCCCTGCCCCTTGAAGTTATTATCATTAAGGACCGGCACTGAATTGAGGTTAGCAGAAATAGTAGCAACATTAGTTGTAAAATAAAAGCAATACATAAATAATATGCTCATATAAATAATTAACACAAATATCAATAAATTCAAATTAATGGTAAATCCCATCTCAAGATACCTAGTGCAACAATAATATCAAGTCTTTGTACATTAATATTAACTGCTAGTGGTACTCTTGTTGTAATGATCAAACATTAACAATAATGCATGTCAAATAATAAATCTATCTTTGGATCGAGTTATTACTCACAAGTAAATCCTTATAATCGTTATGTATTTACCATCACACATATGTGTAGTTCGGCCAGGCATTAACCTTCCTTTGAGCCGATTAATACCCATATAAAACATACACATACACAACATACAACATTCTTCATGAACCATCTACACAAGAGAGGTTACTTTGGTGATATCTTGTTTCAATTAGTTCAATTTAGAATAGTGGACAAATTTATTAGACATAAAAATACCATTAATTTGAATTTGATTGAACCTCTCTAAAAAATAATGATATGTTATTTTGTGGTTCCAACTCAATCTTTATAACAGAAAGATAATTTATCCTAATGGATAAAGCTTTATTTTATGGAACCAATTAAACCATACGGAAGGAGATTGCTCATGCTTATCAAATTAAAAATAATAATTTTTAATGAAAGCCTGAAAAGTTGCGAGAGGCCATAAAGCAATTAATTGCAATGTTAACCCTTCACACAACTCCAACGCAAGTTTGTTATTCCCATGATTTTCTCTAGATTTCCTTTATCCCATGGTTTGAGATATCCAACCATCAGATTTCCGGAAAGATTTTCTAGATTTCCATCCAGATTTCCATCCGATTCTTTTGGATAAAAAGTGGAAATAGATTAGCACGTTCGTTTTATTTACACGAAACATGGAACTCGAAGGGTCTGCCTTATCCCAATGCCCCCATGGAATTTCCGAATTCACGCCATGCCATTTACGTCTTAATGAATCTTTCTTTCATAGAAGTCCAACTAGGCAAGGTTTTCTAACAGCCTTAGTTTTGAATAATCTCCTTATTTATTTATTAATTATGAAAACACCAACGATCAGTAGGATGTAATGCATTCAATTTCCAATAAATTTCATGCAACGGAATCCCTTCCTGAATCCCAGCGATGAAAAGGGTTTCCAGAAAAGTCCCATCTAAGTGTATCGGAGATGGCCACGTTTCCACGTTCCCTTTTTCCACTCACGTCAAGGAGCCAATCGCAGCGGACAGCCGAGGTGCCGCTCCTTGTATTCAACTCTGTCAAGCAACGGAAGCAAGAGAATCTGGGTCGATGGATGGGGTGCCAGCTAGCAATTGCTCACCTGTGGTCCCCGCACCCCACCCGTTCCACCATTGCTCAGTCCTTTTCAATAGTGGGAGGGGAACGAGGGTACCCTCAGATGATCTCACATCCCTCACGGTGCAATGCAGCAACTGCATCACCTAACCACCTTCCTTCCCAAGATCTTTACATGATCACGTTGGAGGACATCTTCCTCCACGTGTTGACGAAACCGACAAAAGCCTGCCGCTTAAATTTTATCCCAATTTTATACTTATTCCATAATTTTTGTCGAAAGATACATTCTTTTATTTAAAATAAATTAAATATAGATTTAACTTTATTCATAATTAAGCTTTATCCTATCAGATAAAAAACTTTATCTTTGGACCGTGAGACTGGTTTGTGAATATCTTTCGCTCTTAACATAATCATCAAACTAGAATAAAATAAAGTTTTGATGCACCATGACCTTTATTTTATTTAAAAAATCTAGATCTATAAATATGAAAAATATCATTGGCATCAAAACAAAATTTTAAACTAATGAGTATTTGTCTCACGATTGCTGAATAAAACCAAAGAAGTCATATGCATAAATACGAATATCAATGCATATAACCAAAAAAATTTCTCAACGAGACAATTCCTTGGCGATTGGGCTCAACACAGCCTACCCCGACTTCCGTGTCGGTCGCGGCCCACCTCGACCTCACATGGCTACGGCCCATCTCGACCTCCGTATCGGCCGCAGCCAGTCTAGGCCTTGGTCATGTCGGCATCGACCATGGCCCATCTCGACCTCCGTATCGGCCGCAGCCAGTCTAGGCCTTGGTCACGGTGTCGGCATCGGCCATGGCCCATCTCGACCTCCGTGTCGGCCACAGCCAGTCTAGACCTTCACATCGGCCACACCCATCTCGACCTCCGTGTCGGCCACGACCCACCTCAACCTTTGTGTCGGCCGCAGCCAGTCTAGGCCTTGGTCACGATGTCGGCGTCGGCCACGGCCCACCTCAACCTCCGTGTCGGCCGTAGCCAGTCTGGGCCTTGATCACAATGTCGGCATCAGCCGGCCCATCTCGACCTCGTGTCGGCCACAGCCAGTCTAGGCCTTGGTCACGGTGTCGGTATCGGCCATGGCCCATCTCGACTTCCGTGTCGGCTGCAGCCAGTCTAAGCATTGGTTACGGTGTCGGCATCGGCTTCGGTGTCAGCCTTGGCATCAGCTTCGGTGCCGGCCTTGGCATCGGTCTCGGCATCGTCCTCCGGCGGCAATCATCCATGTTCAAGCTATGTGGTCCACTTTCCTCGAGAATGGCAGACCACGTCACCACGAGCGCGCCCGGCTACGCGCGGTGGACGTGCTTCCTCCTGGCGCCGCTAACAACGGGCATGGCCCCACGATCAGTCCCATGACCCGTACTTTGTGGCACGTTGAAGACCAAAAATTAACAACCGTCCGAAGGAGACTTGACCACGACGGACGGAGGGTAAGAGGGATTCTCGAATAGGTATAAAGGGCCTCCAGCCCTTAAGGTAGGGGGCTCAAGCTCTATCCAATCCTTACAACGATATCCATTCCTGTTCCCCAAATCACTAACTTGGGCGTCGGAGGGTCCCCGCCGGAGTCACCGGTCCGGGGCTTTCCTTGTAGGTTCCCGAGCGAAGGAAGAGGTCTCGCCGTTCCCTCAAAGGCCCACAAGAATTTCTGCCCACTTGACGCTCATTAAAGGTGATTTGACGGCAACAGATTGGCGCGCCAGGAAGGGGGGAGATCGTGAGTAGCAAGGCGTGTAGGGAGAAAGTGACCAAGCTCTCACTCCCTCCTTACCCGAAGAAGAGATGGTGGTGACTCGTGCTCAAGAAGCTTCCACCAGCCTGGCTGGGGGGCAGCCAGCGAGGGCCGAGCAGCCGGAGGCCCTCCCGCCAATTCATCCCTCACCACCATGCCAAGGTGATAGGGTCACCGCCCTCGCTCAGGAGGTGCGGTCCCTTGCTGTGGTGATTCGGGAACTCCAACAACAGTCGGCGGCCGCTCAACCTCTGCCGCCACCCCACTCCTTGGAAGAAGTTGCGGCGCAGCCCAGCCAACAATCCACCCGTGGAGGACAATCCCGACGGAAGGCTCACCGCCGCCGGACGTTCCCACCAGAAGGAGATCTCCTGACAGTCCCTCTCCCCGGCGATCCCGGGACAAGGCCCCGGGGAAGGGTATAGCCCGTCGACACCGCCCATCCTCCCGTTCCCTATCTACCTCGTCAGGAGAGGAGTCCACAGGCGAGAGGATCCACCTCCGCAGAAAGGCGACGGAGGAGCGCTACCGACATTTAGAGGAGCTCGGCCAACGACTGACCAATCAGTCGAAGGCAAAATATGACAGTCGCCCCCCATTGACAAGGCGGATCATGGAAGAACCCGTCCCTTCCCGATTTCGCCTTCCTCAGCTGGATCCTTATGACGGCACTACCGATCCCCTAGACCACTTGGAAAGCTATAAGGTGCACATGCAGGTCCAGGGAGCATCGGACGCTCTTCTATGCATTGCTTTCCCAGCCACCCTACGAAAGGCTGCGAGGGCTTGGTATTCCCGTCTACCTCCTCGTAGTATCAGTTCATTCAGACAGCTGGAGAAAGCTTTTCTCGCTCACTTCGACGCAAGCCGACGGATCCCTCGGGTGGCAGACAGCCTCTTTGCCATCCGACAGAAGAGTGGGGAGACTCTTCGGGACTTCGTCGCCCGCTTCAAGGAGGCGCGATGGAGGTTTACCATCTTGACGACTCGGTGGCCACCTTGGCCTTGAAGCGTGGGCTCGCCCTTCCCGCTTCGCGTATTCATTAGACAAGAAGCCCCCGAGCTCGTACGCTGAGTTGCTGAGTCGAGCTCAGAAATATATTCGCGCTGATGAGGCCGACTCCTCTCGGCGGGAAACTGAAGAAGGCCCCAGCAAAAAGCAAGTTCGATCAGAGTCTGGAGGGCCTCACACCAAGAAGCCCGAGCCACCTCGCCGGGGGACAGTCGGCCACGGACTTTCGCCCCCGTAGGTGAGCGTTACACCCCTCTGTTAGCCCCGATTTCCCACATTCTTATGGAAATCGAGGGTGAGCCCTATCTCAAGCGCCCCGCCCCCTGAAGCCTGGAGTTCCTCGCAACAAGAACCTGTATTGTCGTTTCCATCGAGATCACGGCCACGACACAGAAGACTGCCGACAGCTGAAGAAGGCCATAGAGGAGCTCATCCAGCAAGGGCACCTCGGTCAGTTTGTCCGGAGAGGAAATCCAGCGGCACCAGGCCCTTCGGCACCACCCACTCAGCAAGCCAATGTTGACAACACCCCGACTGGGAAGACTGTGGCAATGATCTCCTGGGGAGCGGGGGGCACCTCAAAAAGACATCGGGGGGGTGAGCGAGATAACATTGTAATTCCTTTCTCTGAAAGAGATTTAGAGGGGGTAGATAACCCGAATGATGAAAGCGTCGTTGTATCCATGACAATTGCTAAACATCCTGTAAAGAGAATATTAGTTGATAGTGGAAGCTCGGCCGATATTCTGACGTATGACGCATTTGTTTGTATGAACTTGCTTTTGGATTCTCTTCGGCCAGTGACGACGCCCCTCGTTGGCTTCACCGGAGATGCGGTGAAAGTTGAGGGAGAAATTGCTCTCCCCGTCACGGCTGGAACTTCACCCCACCAGAGCACGATCTTCATAAAGTTCCTGGTGGTGAGAGTTCCTCTTGCATATAACGCTATTCTCGGCCGGCCAGGTTTAAATCTGCTGGATGCCATTATCTCGACAAAGAGGTTGCTGGTCAGGTTCCCCACTCGTCACGGGATCGGGGAAATGCGGGGCGAAAGAAGCCCGGTGTCCCTCTGCTACCACACGACCCCTAGCCTTCAGTCCGCAATTCCCTCGCCGACTTCTGAATTGACGGACCGAGAGAGGCCGAGAAGAGGGGGGAACCGGCGGGACATCTGTTGACTTTTCCCTTAGGAGAGGACCCAACGAGAACCATCCAGATCGGGGCCTCTCTCCCTGAGGAGGAAAGGAGTCGGCTCCTCGATTTCCTCCGAGCCAACGCCGATATTTTTGCATGGGCACCGACCGACATGCCAGGTATACCATCCGAGGTAATTACTCATAAACTTAACATCAAATCTAATTGTAGGGCGGTCCGGCAAAAGAAGAGAAGCTTCGCCCCCGAGCGCCAGAAAGCTGTTGACGAGGAGGTCCGTAAACTGATCGCCGCCACATTCGGGAGGGGAGGTCTATTATCCCGATTGGTTGGCCAACGTAGTGATGGTACGAAAAGCCAATGGAAGCTGGAGGATGTGTGTCGATTTCACTGATCTCAACAAAGCCTGCCCCAAGGACAGCTTCCCGCTCCCAGGATCGATCAGTTAGTGGACGCCACTTCCGGTCACGAGACTCTCAGCTTCATGGATGCATTCTCGGGATACAACCAGATCAGAATGGAGCCTTCAGATGAAGAAGCCACCTCCTTCGTGACCGAAAAGGGGATCTACTGCTATAAAGTCATGCCCTTCGGGTTGAAAAATGCCGGGGCTACATACCAAAGATTGATGAATAAGGTCTTCGAGGGTCAAATCGGGCAACATGGAAGTATATGTAGACGACATGCTGACCAAAAGCATCCGAGCTGGCGACCACCTATCTGATCTAATGGAGACCTTCAGCAACCTTCGTCGGTTTCAGATGAGGCTGAATCCCCGGAAATGTGTCTTCGGAGTCGCAGCAGGAAATTCCTAGGATTCATGGTGACACAACGAGGAATAGAGGCGAACCCGGACAAGATCCAAGCTATCCTAGATATGAGGCCGCCGGTGAATAAAAAGGAAATCCAGCGCCTGACCGGAAGACTAGCAGCTCTGAGCCGCTTCCTATCTAGATCGGCTGAGCGGAGCCTCCCCTTCTTCAAAGCCTTGCGAAAAGTCAACACCTTCGAATGGACGGATGATTGCCAAAAGGCCTTTGAGGAGCTGAAGAATTTCCTATCGACTCCGCCGCTACTGTCGAAACCGATGGAGGGAGAAAACCTCTTTTTGTACCTGGCCGCTTCTCAGGAGGCTGTCAGTTCGGTCCTCGTCCGGATAGACACTGAAGGATCGCAGAAGCCGTATATTACACCAGCAAAGTGCTCCATGACGGAGACCAGGTACACCAAAACCGAAAAAATTATTTTCGCTAATAGTGTCGGCTCAACGTCTCAGGCCTTATTTCCAAGCCCACTCAATCATAGTGCTGACGGATCAGCCCCTGAGGACAATCTTATCCCGCCCTGATACCTCCGGTCGGCTGGCAAAGTGGGCGCTCAAGTTGGGAGAATTCGACCTGACCTTCGAACCAAGGTCGAGTATGAAATCCCAAGTTTTGGCGGATTTCCTGGTTGAGTGCACCTGGACCGATGAGCAGACCAGGGAAGCTCCGACGAAACCCCCGGAAGCGTCGACCACGGATGCGAGGAAGGATTGGATCCTTCATGTGGACGGGGCATCAAACTCTCAAGGGAGCGGTGCCGGGATCATTCTCGCCGGTCCCGACAGTGTAACGATTGAGTATGCCCTTCGTTCCTCTTTCCCGCCACGAACAATCAAGCCGAGTACGAAGCCTTGTTGGCAGGGATGAGGCTCGCCAGAGAACTTAAAGTGGAGCGTCTCAGAGCATATACCGACTCCCAACTCATCTCGGGGCAAATCACGGGGGAGTATGAAGCTCGGGATCCTATCATGTCCCGATACTTGGACAAGGTCCAGTCGGAGTCCCTCCCCTTCGCCCATTTCAGTGTCAGCTATGTTCCCGGGAAGAGAATGCTCGGGCCGACGCGTTGTCCCGCCTGGCCACCTCGGCCGATGAAACTTGGGGAGGACTTACGTAGAGCATTTGCTAGTCCCGAGCATCGAGGCGGCGGAGGAGGCCCTGCCAGTTGAACAGAAGCCTTCTTGGATGGACGCCTATGTCCAATATCTCACTGATGGTGTCCTCCCCAATGACCCTTCCAAGGCCAAACTCCTCAAGTGGCGAGCCTCCAAATTCCTAATAATGGATGGACGCCTGTATCGGAGGTCCTTCTCGTATCCCCTCCTCAAGTGTGTCGGTCCCTGAGGCCGATTACATCCTCCGCAAATTCATGAAGGCGCATGCGGGAACCATCTGGGGGGCAGAGCCCTAGCATATAAGCCCTCCGTCAAGGCTATTATTGGCTGACCATGCGGGAAGACGCGGCCGAATTGGTGCGAAAATGCGACAGCTGCCAACGTCACGCCAACATCCAGCGGCAGCCCACTTCTCACTTGAATCCCATCTCTGCTCCATGGCCCTTCGCCCAATGGGGGATGGACATTTTGGGACCATTTCCTCCAGCCTCCGGTCAACGGAGATTTTTGCTAGTCGCTATCGACCACTTCACCAAATGGGTGGAGGCCGAAGCTCTAGCCAAAATAACCGAAGCTAGAGTGAGAGCTTTCTTTTGGAAGTCCATAATCTGCCGTTTTGGACTTCCCAACACTCTCATCACAGATAACGGCCGACAGTTTGATAACGCCCCCTTCAGAGAATTTTGTAACGAATTAGGAATCACTCAGAGATTCACCTCTGTCGGACACCCACAGACCAACGGAGCGGCTGAAGCAATTAATCGTACAATTCTACAAGGGCTTCGGACACGGCTTGACGACTTTAAAGGAAGGTGGGTGGAGGAGCTTCCCCAGGTCCTGTGGGCCTATCATACGACCCCGAGAAATCCCACCGGCGAAACCCCGTTCAGTCTGGTTTTCGGATCCGAGGCCGTCATTCCTGTGGAAATCGGGGTCCCCAGTCCTCGAGTGGAAGCCTACAATGAAGAAGACAACTCGGCCCAACTGAGGGCCAATTTGGATCTCATCGAGGAGACGCGCGACCAAGCACGGATCAAGATGGCCGCTTATCGACAAAGGGCGGCAAAGTATTACAACGCCCGCGTTAGACCCCGGACGTTCCGTCCCGGGGACCTGGTCCTCCGGAGGGCTGAGATTTCGAGGCCAACGGAGGGAGGGAAGTTATCACCTAATTGGGAGGGGCCCTACCGGGTTGCAGAGGCCCTTCCCCGAGGAGCTTACCGACTCGAGGAACTCAGCGGGAGGCCGCTCCCACGAACTTGGAATTCTGACAACCTTCGCCGGTACTACCAGTGACGTGCTCAACTGAATGGTTGTAGGTTCGGATACTCCACTCCTTCAAATTATTTAAATGAAAATGCACTTCTCACGCATCATTTCGCATTACCTCTTTGTCCTACGATCATGTCACAAAAAAGCCCGACTCTTCGGCACAAAGCCCGACTCCCGTCGTCGGCACAAAAGCCCGACTCCCGGCACAAAAGCCCGACTCTCGTCGGCACCAAAGCCCGACTCCCGGCACAAAAGCCCGACTCCCGGGCACCAAAGCCCGACTCTCACAAAACCGACTCTCGTCACGGACTCTCCACAAAGCCCGACTCCTCGGCACCAAAGCCCGACTCCGCGTCGGCACAAAAAAACACCAAAGCACTGACTTGTCCTTGATTCAGATCACCCCTGGACACCCTGGGCCCGGTTGTGACACCCCCAGATCGCTCTTTGGGTCAAGAGGGTCCCTGGCACGGAATCGGATCACTCCCACGGTATCGCTCCAAATGCCTATCGACGGAACGGTGCATGAAACATGCTGGCGAGGCCACATCATAGGGTCTCTCAACAAAACAACGCCAAAAGATCGGAATCACAAGGCCGTTTAGCTCGTCAGCAGCCTGACATCGATGGTCAAGAATCAACGCATACTGATCCCAGAGCGTCCCTACTTAGACTATAAGAGGCCTCGTTCTGGCCGGGCTGGTGTGATTCCGTGCAAATCCTACGAACGCGAATAGACCACGATGAGCTAGTGGCTTGGCAAGCTAAGCATCGATAGCGTAAAAAGAAGAGTAGGGGGGTCGACAATTCTAACACAAAAGTCAAAGGATGTTCTCTTTTCACTTTTTACAAAATGCCGACCATAGTCGGACTTGGATACATTGTAAAAAAAAAAAAAGATCCAAACCACAGGCGGGGCTTCAGTCCTTCGCTGGAGCGGTGTCGGTTAGGGGGGTGGTATCATCGGCCGGAGCGGAACCCTGGTGGACATCTTCACCCTCGAGGTCTCCTTCTTCGGGTTCTAAATCTTTAAGGCCTTCGACACCAAAGACCTTCACTGCCTTATCTCGGCAGCAATGAAAACCCTGAAGATAGGCGTCGGCTCCCGCTTCGGCCACCTCCTCAATGAAGATCGGGGAATTCCGGTAGTTCTCCACGGCTTTCTTCCCGCCTCGGCCACCTCATTGGCAAAGGCTGGAGAGTTCCGGTAGTTTTCCACGGCTTTCCCCGCCACCTCAGCCATTTTCTCCACGCGGCCCGAGCCGCCGTTTCGGCCTCGGCTGCCCTCTTATCGGCGGCTTTCACTGCCTCCGCGGCCTCAGCAGTTTTGATGTCAGCCAGGCGGGCCACTTCCTCGGCGATTTCAGTTTTCTCCTCGGAGGATCTCAGCTCGGATTTCGCCACTTCGAACTGGGCTTGACGTCGGCCAATTCCGCCTCGGCGGCCATCAACTTCCCCTCGGCGTGAGAGCGCGCTCGAGGGCCTTGCGCATCTGTTGTTGCGCTGCTGTCGTTTTGGCCTGCGCTTGGGACCGGACTATTTCGAGCCTCTCCGCTTCTCCAGCCTGAGTCAGCTTGAGAGCGTCTTCAGCTTTCGTAGCTCGATCTCGGTACTCAAAGGCTTCTCGTCGGTAGCGATCGAGTCGACGCTCCCCGCTGGCGACAAGGGCTTGGGTGGTTGAAGATGTTTACCATCTACACATCCAGGCCAATGTCAGTTACCTAAAGTAGGTACATGGAAAACGAACAGGATTAGAATGTAAACGGCTGCTTACCCGGAGCATGGCCGTCTGACCATCTTTGAAGAGGATTCGGGAGTTGGTCCGGATTATCTCCTCCCGAATCGCAGGAGTAGATGCCGCTGACAGCAGCTTCTCGGCGAGGTGGAGTGGTTCATAAGAGACGGCCGCGAGGAAACCGGTCCCATCCTGTCCCCTATGGGCTCGGATGCGGCGCTGCGGGCCTCGTAGCCGACGACGGCCTTCTGCCTCTTATCAACCGATGCCTCTCTACTGGCCTGAGGATCATCCCTCGGGGCCGGCCCGGTAGTCGATGGATCCGGGCGCTCGGTCGACTGGCTGACATGAGCCCTTGACTCCTCGGCAGCGTACCCAGTCTGGTCAGCAGACTCCGACGGGGGCAGCGGTGCGGGAGATCGCCGGGCGGCAGCGGAGTAGGCGACCGTCGTGGAGGCCGTGGCGATGATTGCACAGGAGATCGACAAGGAGGGGGCGATGGAGTAGGAAGCTTGGGGACGTCCCGGGGGCAGGTGGCGATTGGGATCGAGGCCTTTTTCTCGACCCCTCGGCTCCATCATTTTGCCCTTTTCTCTTCTTAAGGGCGGCTTTGTGAAAGGCCCCGGCCGGGATGTTGATCTTCATAGCTGCACGAAAACGAATGTGCTATAAAAAAAAAAAAGAGAGAAGGATCGAAAGGAAAATGTCATCTTTAAAGAGGCCCTCACCGTCATCAGGGGCGATGCCGGCGTGTCGGAGGTTGTCCTCCGACAATATCTCTCGGTATGATGGGAGTTCGTTGCCAGGAGAAGATTGAAGGCTTCTTGATCTCTCGGTACTACCGAGATGTTCTTGTTAGCCTCAGTATTGGGTGTACCCCATTCCCTCCTTATCCCCTCCACTTCGGCGAAGAAGAACCGGGATTTCCACCCCTTTATGGACGAAGGGAGACCTAACCTAAGGGCCCTACCCGGCCGGGGGCAAATAGCCACCAGCCGGATTGAGCCCGAATGGTATACAGGCTGCGAAAGAGGGAAACGTTACTCGGGAGACCTTGGAGGCGAGTCAACACCAAGAAGGCACAAATGGCCCTAATGGAATTGGGGACTAGTTGAGCTGGGACCAACTCGTATCTATCGAGGAGATTGATGATGAAAGGGTGAAGAGGAAGACGAAGACCGGCCTTAAAAAATTCCTCATAAAGGGCTATCCCCGAGGGGGAGAGGTTACCCTGTCGTTGGGGCCCGGTGCGATCAGTCGCACCTCTTTGGGTATTTTATAGGCTGCCCTAAAGGTCGCAAGGTCAACGGAAGTGACAGTGGAGGCGGTCCCCTCAGGGGAACCACTGCTCGCCCTGGAAGACGGAGCTGCCCTAGGAGGTGGGGTTACAGCTGCTGACGGACTCCTAACAGCCGGTTCCTTGGCCATGGCCCTAGGGGTCGGAGAGGTATGGTTTGTGGAGGACCGAGAGGACGAATAAGAAGAAGACGACTGTGAAGGCATGGGGAACTAACCTGGACAGAGGAAGAAGAAGGAGTTGGAGGAGCTCTCAAGCTGGAAGGGGAAGAGGCTCTGCACGGTAGGTGAAATCGAAGCTAGGGCACGTCCTCGCTTATAAAATTTTTATCGGCATCTTCAAAATCGTCCCGCCCGATGCGCCTGCCACGCGGATGCTATCCATTGAGGAGGACTCTGCGGTGACGCTCCGGGCGCGCGATAGATGGGACCCCCGACCAATCAGAATGTATCGATGCCAGTGATTTGACGGCTTAATGATGATCGCCGATATCTTGGGGATCCCAGACTGCTCCCTGACCTCGAGGCAATCCGACGGTTAGGATGCGCAGATGACGACGCCCCTTTCGCTTGGATGATGACACCAGCTCAGGGACGGGGGGCATCTAATATGGCCGATCGGGTCAAAGAACACGCGAGCCAATTCCTTGGCGATTGGGCTCAACACGGCCTACCCCGACTTCCGTGTCAATCACGGCCTACCTCGACCTCCGCATCGGCCATGGCCCATCTCGACCTCCGTGTTGGCCGCAGCTAGTCTAGGCCTTGGTCACGGTGTCGGCATCGTCCACGGCCAGCCGCAACCAATCTAGACCTCCACGTCGTCCATGGCCCACCTCGACCTCCATGTCAGCCGCAGCTAGTCTAGGCCTTGGTCACGATGTCGGCGTCGGCCATAGCCCACCTTGACCTTCGTGTCGGCCGCAGCCTGTATAGGCCTTGCTCACGATGTCAGCATCAGCCACGGCCCATCGACCTCTGTGTCGGTCGCAGCCAGTCTAGGCCTTGGTCATGGTGTCAGCATCGGCCACGGCCCATCTCGACTTCCGTGTCGGCCGCAACTAGTATAGGCATTGGTTACGGTGTCGGCGTCGGCTTCGGTGTCAGCCTTGGCATCGGCTTCGGTGCCGACCTCGGCATCAGTCTCAGCGTCGGCCTCCGGCGGCAATCATCCACGTTCAAGCTACATGGTCCACTTCCCTCGAGAATGGTGGACCACGTCACAACGAGCGCACTTGGCTATGTGCGCGGTGGACGTGCTTCCTCTTGGCGCCGCTAACAATGGGCGTGGCCCCACAATCAGTCCCATGACCCATACTTTATGGCACGTTGAAGACCAGAAATTAACAGCCGTCCGAAGGAGACTTGACGATGACGGACGGAGGGTAAGAGGGATTCTCGAACAGGTATAAAGGGCCTCCAGCCCTTAAGGTAGGGGGCTCGAGCTCTATCCAATCCTTACAATGATATCCATTCTTGTTCCCCAAATCACTAACTTGGGCATCGAAGGGTCCCCATCGGAGTCACCGGTCCGGGGCTTTCCTTGCAGGTTCCCGAGCGAAGAAAGAGGTCTCACCGTTCCCTCAAAGGCCCGCAAGAATTTTTGCCCACTTGAAGCTCATTAAAGGTGATTTGACGGCAACAACGAATATCAATGCATATAACCAAAAAAATTTCTCAACGATTCAACATGAATAGGGCTCTTATACCAATTGTTGGAATTAAAATCCGAACCTTTGGTGAAGACCATCACCATAAAACCCAAGAATCATTCACGTTAAATCATCAAGAATCCATAACATAAACGGAAGCATACCTGAATCCATATTATTCATGTTAAATCATCAAGAATCCATAAACATAAATGAAAGCGTACCTGAATCCATATTGCTTGATTACTCTCCAGAGTCCTGTGGTTGGCCTTCCAAATCAACACGTACTCCCAGAGAGCCCTTTAGAATTTTTTCTAAGCTATTCTTTTTGATGATGAAATTCAGAGAAGAAGGTCACTATATATAGATAATTTCATCATTATCTTTTGGTATTTCTATTTTAGCCCATCATAAAATAGAAATAACCCCTTAGGTCTCTACACATTAAAGGGCCACACCTAATCAAATGCATTAAATCCCAAATCACTAAACATCAGCTGATCACTTTTAATTGGGCTTAACCTTATTTGACAGTCCGCAACACATAATTATTTTATATATAAGCCCAATATTGGATTAAAAATCCAACATGGATTCCTATGCTCCACTAGTTACTAGACAGCATAGGCATACAAGGTTTCTATACCTCACTTGTTATTAGACCAACCTAGGATTTGATACCAACTTTGTCATGATGTGAATTAGGGATCCATGATCGACATGAGAACAAAGATGAGTGGGACTCATCCTGCTCCACGTAAGCCTCAAAATACATATATCATCAAAGGGTATTTAAACAAACATATACATATACATATCTACAACAACTATAGAGTCAGATCAAAGTATTTATGAAAGTCCTTCTTCATAGTAACTATTGAGTTATATATATATATATATATATATATATATATATATATATATAATTTTAAGAGATATAAAAGAAATATTCTCAACATAGTTAGTATAGTCTAGAGGATGTGAGATACTGGGCCTATCGGAGCCAAAAGGATTTCCTTCAAGGGATGTGACTTGTCTACCATATCAAAGATCGACTATAGGCAAACCATCATGAGAAATGAGATCGCAATAAGTGAATAGGTAATATGAGTTATAACAAGTGAGGATAAGTGAAGTGCGACATCATTAATCATATGTGTCTGTGTAACATATAAAATGCTAAAGCATGAGATCATCAAATTATTAACAATAATGTAGCACATGTTAGGAGCTCTTCCTAGTAACCATCTCAAAGGTTAAATTGTACAAAAAAAAAAAGCAAAAAAATAACAATCTACATAAGCTTACATGTATGCATATGCATCTACAAAAATATTCATGATACTAGATATCAAGTAGAAGCTATCCAGAATTACTAAAAGTAGGTGGCTTGAAAGCCCCAATAGATGGCTAAAAGGCCAAAGTAGAGTGCAAATAGTCATTTCAAAGGTAGATCATATGCGTGGCCCTCACATGAGGCTACTATCAACCCTATTGATAGAGGATATTCAAATGTCAGTCCATGAACCATACATCACATCATAATGCAAAAGACATTTATAAATTCATATGACCTTATATCATGCATCAGAGTTTAGATGTTTATCAATTGATCATACAAATATGCAATTATAGAATAGAATTTAGGTAATCATTTATAATGACATAAAATAATACGAATAGCATAAGTTGATTCATCTTATTCATCCATATTTATCCTCATTCCCTATTACAGAAAATATATGATATAACATAAAGATAATCCATACAATAGAATAATTCATATCATGAGCAAGCCATAGAGGAAGCTATGAATATAATTCTTATTCAAAGATTAATTGCAATCATATGCTTAAGTTCTTATATTCAAAGATAAACCAAGTTCTTGTATTCAAAGATAAACTTAGTTTATGCAAATGCGAATGCACTAAGGTAGGTATGTTTATACATTAGTTCATAAAATATTTATTGTGCAAATCAACCAAAAATGCTATAAAGAGTATTATCTACTCATAGTCAACCATTAGATGCCCCAAAAGAATCCAAATCACATCAATCTACCTAGAATTCAAGCAAAATTGAGTGGCAGATCCCTTAAAAATCTAGAATAATGATTAACTATATATAGAAAAAGAGTATATTTTCCATATGTGTCTACTTTATTTATTAAACAACAGAGTAAAATCTAAATACAAGTACACATATAGGGGAGGAAGATTGATGGTGATGTGGATGTTGAGATCAAAAGCTGTTCGAGTTAGATAATTCCAATTAGGGATGACAATAGAATGAATTTGAGGTGGAGAGTATATTTCTGATCCTAGCTTGTCATCTTCCAAAATCTGAAGGTAGGTCCAAAATGTAATAATCTACTGCACACATGTGGAAATAAACTCCATAGTTCATAGGGCATCTTGCAAGAACATATGATCCATTCAGATTTAACTAATATCAATGAACTAATTATCCATTGGATTAAAGTAACAAGCTTAAACAAAACTAAATAATGTTAATAACACTGAGTTCTAATATCAAAACAGAACGCTAAATATTTTCAAATCACAACTAGAATAAATCCTTGTCTAAGCAATAGCTTCACTAATTGCTTCAGCTAGCATCAGCCCATATCCCAATATTAAGTCTCTGACTCTACAAAAAACCATAAAAATTTGGTGAGCTAATCCCCAGTAAGTAGACCCTAATCATAATAAGATGGATCAAGTAAGCACGGTAATGCAATTAAAAATACATGCATAATACAATTGCACCTTAAATAAGATTTTTATAAATAGCTTTAGTTGTAAATAATGCATATCATTTGTAGTATAGTTTTCAAAATGATAAAACTCCATTTGATGTTTCAAAGTTCATGATGATAATTCTATGGAGAATAGTCAACAATCACATACAAACCCTATGGCAAGGTTATGAAATGAACATTGCATAAAAGCCTTATGCATGGGTCATGAATGCGAGCCATGTATATCCAATGTGGAAAGAGTTCCGATATCATAAGCCTTCACACAAGCTCCAAAAGACCGGGCAATAAAACACAAGAAAGTTTGACAAAGAGTTTATAATATACCATTTTGTATATAACCTTTTCACAAGCAATAGTAAGTTATTTACTCAAGTTCATATAATATGACAGAATTTTATGTTCAAATTACATGCTGGTAAATTTAAAAGTAAATTCATTAGAAAACTTAATAGGACAACACAATGTAGCATACTCACTTGATCCAATTTTTAATAACAATGCATGCCAAAAATTTACAAAACTAATAATTCAGTTTATTATGTTATGAAATTCCACCACATATCACAAGTAATTAAATTTAAAAATTAAACCCTAATAATAAATGAGTTTCAAACAATTCTGTAAAATTTAGAAATTTGATAAAATTGAGCATATGAATTCTCAACATATAATAATATGTAACAAATTCAACTAAACTAAGATTTCCATGTAATCAATTAAAATACCTATAAAATTCTGAAATTTAAATTGTTGTTATTGTTGTTGTTAAAAATACTCTAATTATGATCAAGATTACTCACCTTAATGCGCTAGTTGGTGGGGTTAAATCGTATCAATTTACTTCTAGAACCTACCTACAATGATCAACCAAATACAATACATAAATCAGGTTCAATCAAGATTAATTTTTTAGGTTTCAAGGTAGTCAATCCCAAACCTATGATCAGGGCCTACATCCACCATAGTGCACCTAAGACTATATCTAGATTAATAGGGGCTTAAGGAAACCAAAGAGAGACAATAGCTAAAGATTTAAACTAATAAATCTGAATTCACAAAGATTCGTATAAGAGAAAATAATAAAATAAATATCAGGAAAAAAAGAAGAAGAACAAATAGAGACAAAATAATTCCTTCTCTACGGTTAAGGGGAATATGGCTGAATAGGGCTTAACCCTCAAACCAAGACAAAATAGGGTCTATTTATAGAAATTTTTCTAACAATCACTGATAGCATTTATTAGCCAAGACAGTGTTCCAGTCGTTGGCCATGATCGGCCAACCATAGCAGTCCTAATTGGTCTCTAATCTAGCCTCTAATATGGCCATACTCCCATCATTAAACAAAGATCAAAGTAGAGACCGTAAAGATCCCAATTGTCGGCAGCTAATGGCAGTCTATCGGAACAACCAATGACCCTAGAAGATTGAAAATAGGGAGAAGAAATAGAAAAGAAGGGTTATTAGCTTGATTGGTTGCCATAATGGAGGAATAAAATGGTATATCTTAGTTGATTTGAGGCTTTAGGTTTTCCTTAAAAAAATAGAGCTTACAAATTCTTTTAAGATCTTGAATTTAGGGTGTCATCACTGGCTCTCCCTTGAAATTAAGGAGAAATCAAGGCAACAACGAGTAGATCAGACAAAATTTGAGAACTTACCAACTTAGTTTTTCGGCAAATAATGAGAAAGACAATGGGATTCTTCCGTTTTGCTTTCCCCTCTCTTTCACTTTCTAATCTCTTTAGATTTAGCCTCTCCTTTGATGAATGTTTGAAGAGAAGTTGGCTGGGGTTAAAATGGAAAGGATGATTGCTTATAGATAAGCCTCATCTAGCTTCTCTTCCATTAGAAAAATCTAGGAGGAAGATGAGTTCGTCTTCTCCCAAGACTTTTTTAAGTTATGATTTTTCTTTTCTTTTTTATCTTGTCCATACTGATCAATTGGACTGAATATGGTTGGTTCTGTTAGACAGGTTCTCACATCATCCCTCAACCTCATCTCCATCACAGAACAAGGAATGATTTTGCCCCCATCCCTGTGCCTACGATTTTCCATTCCTCATCGGGACTTTCCAATCTCTTTTTTTCTTTTTCTTTTTTTCCTTTGAAATTGAATGTCAACTTTGAACCAATTTCATTGTTATAGAAAAGCTATTTGAAGTCTAAAATTATAAACTAATGAATATTTAAAATACATTATAAGGTGCCAATCTAAAAGCCTAAACTCAATATTTAACATACAATAGGAGATACTAAACTTGCAAAACTATACCTATTATCATATATATTAATATTATAGAACCTAAAGTAAGTATATAAATCGAATGCATCATTTATCTCATTAAGAACATATTTAAAATACTATATAAAAAAATATCCTCAAAAATATCTATTCTGTAAGGGTGTAAAGGTAACTTTATAGTCAAAGAAAATAACCAAATTTTAGGATTGGAGACTTCAATCTTCATCTTTGGATTTTCAAAAAATTTTCTCATCCCCATTTAATCCCTCCAAAGCCACCTCTACTGAATTAGTTTTCCCATCCCTAGTGCCATCCTAATTCCAATGAATTATGGTTCTAGAAAGTAATTGTGATTAACATTGGTAAAAAATCAAAGATTATCTCAAACTAAAAAAACATTGCCAGCCGATGATCTTATATATTGTCCTATATATTGTGAATCCTATATATAAATGCAAATTTAAGGATTTGTCATAAAATCTAGCTATATTTTCTAAAATACCAACAGCGTGTTTAAAGAAAAATATCATAGATTTAAGGGTAAAATTTAACTAAGGTTTTGCTACAATGCTCCATAAAAGATTGAATGGGCTTTCTTCTTCTTTAATATTATTTATCTAATTCAATGAGGATGGTTTGGATTTCATAGGGAGCCCATGAACATATGAAATGGTACTTATAAAAATCGTAAAGGGCCACAGAAAATGAATAGTCATAAAAAAGTAAAAAAAATGTTTTGGCACTGTACAAATAATGAATTTTTTAATTCCATTTTCATAAACCAACATGGATTAAGGAGACCAGCGAAATCCTCCAGTTCCATCCTTTGGTTATCTAGCTTTTTCCTAACCATGTCACTGCTGCATCATCCTTGACTCCATCTTTTTCTCTGCATCACCATTAGTGGTGTGGTGGTAGGGGCATCTCCCAAAAAAATCATGAATTAGTGAAGGCATAGGGAGGTGGGAAAGGAGCAATTAGGGTTTGTTTTTTTTTGTTACAAACGGGCGATCATACAAGTCTTGTGTAAGTTAGCCCAGATAGATCCGAATATAAGATTTGCTGCAAAAGAACAGGCCTGGGGTCGCCTGGCCTCCAGAACCATGAACCATCATGGTAGGCCACTGAACTCGCCACCCAATCTGCCGCCGAGTTGGCTTCACGATATATATGATGGATCTGGGCGCTATCAACCTCCTGCAGAATATACCAAATGTCCCTAATAATCGGAATAGTAGGGCAATGAGAGCAATTCTCCTTCAGCAGCCAGGAAATGACAGTCATAGAGTCACCCTCAGTCATGAGCCTATGAGCCTGAAGTATCCGAGCTGCATAAGAAATACCCGTCCAAGCAGCATAAAGCTCTGACATAGGGACAGAGGAATCGAGAGTAGCAAAGCCTCCCGCCGCCAGCAAATCCCCTTGAGGCCCACGAATGATAAAAGCCGAACCCGCAGCTCTACCATGGACATTACCATCGAAGTTGATCTTGACATACCCCGGAGGGAGGGGCTCCCAGGAAATAAAAACTGGATGTCGGATCGCTGCCGAAGCAGCAGGGGATCCCCAGAGGCTAGCGGAGTCAGGACCAACTGCAGTGATAGCACGGGTACAGTCTGCCGTCATCAATCTAATCTTCCACACAATCCTATGGGAAGAAATAAGGTCATCCGTGAAAATGAGCTGATTCCTCGACATCCAGATCTGATATGCTGTGGCAGCCCAAAGACCACACTTAAACTGAGGGCCCCTCCGAAGATCACGAAGGAAGGAAGAGCGCGGCGATCCCATGACATCCAGTCTGCTAGAATAACCCACCAGATGCCATATCTGTCTGGCTTTGGGATATATGAAGATAGCATGGTCAGACGACTCCTCCTCCAGTCCACATAAAGGACAAAGAGGCTGGATGGTAGACCCCTTCGAGAGAGAAGGGCAGACATTGGGAGACAGTCCCACAGGAGCTTCCAAAGAAATAACTGAATCCCGGAAAGATAGGAAGCTTCCAGATCCAAGCAGCATCCTTCGTATGCAAAGACTGGGGCCTGAACATCTTCATAAGGTCCTGGTGGGGGCCCTAGAAAGATAGGATCGCTGCCAAAGCCTGGCGTCAGCGAAGCGCCTAGGAGTCAGGGCATCGAGAGAATCCGCCGAGAAAGCTCCTCGCTGAAAAATCGGGTCACCGAGAGGATATGCCAGGCAAAGGAATCAGAGGAAATCAAATCCTTAACCCTTAAGCTGGAGGGGGTGTCAATATTAATAAAAGAGGGCCACCGAGAGAGAGGAAGCTCAGAAATTCAAGTATCCTGGATAACATTAATCAAGGAGCCATCTCCAATCATTCAAGAGATATTATCCAGCATAGCCTGACCATACCGATAAACCTCCTTCCAAAAGGAGGAGCAGCCCCGAGACGGAAAAGTGAGCAAGCCGGATGTCCAATCATCGTACCTCGCTCGCATAAAGGCACTCCAAAGACAATGCGGTTCCATAAGGAATCTCGTAGCATGCCTGGCAAGAAGAGCTTGTCTTCTGACAATCAGAGACTGGATCCTGAGGCCACCTTCTTGGATAGGCATACAGACCCTATCCCAAGATAACAGATGAGTGCCATGACCATCTTGCATAGAAGCCCATAGAAAATCTATGAAGCATCTCTCAATCCTCTTAAGACAAGTGATCGGGATGGCAGCGTTGGAGAGAAGATACAGGGAAAGAGAGGAAAGGACCGAGCGAATAATAATGACCCTAGCCATCATAGATAAGCCAGTGACTTGCCACCCCTCAATGCGCTGACGGATCCGCCTCTCAAGCTCAGAATAGTCTGAACAACGGGGGCGCCTTCCCGTTATAGGAATCCCCAAATACTTAAATCTGTCAGTTTGAGAAGAAATACCCAACAAGTTGATAATGGCTTCCCTGGTGGATCTAAGAGTCTTCGGGCTGAAGCATATAGAAGACTTCAGAAAGTTAACCTTCTGTCCCGAAGCCTAGCAGTAGTGCTGAATAATATGATGTAAAGAAGCCGCATTGTCAATAGAAGCATGTCCAAGGAGAATACAATCATTAGCAAAAAGAAGATGAGAGACCGAGGGTTGGAAGAGGGTGAAATTATGTTGGACATGACCGTACCCAAGTCTAGCTAAAATTTGGTTCCATATCCAAGTTAGGGTCAAAAAAATTTTCAGAATCAAGGCCAAGATTGACCCAAGCCTAAGTCCAAGCCTATCCTATGGACCAATTTCACCAACCTGCAATAGCTTGTTTAGTTCAAAGATTGAGCCAATAGAGTTAATTTTTATATTTAAATGCTTACAAGACATAAACAAAATTTAAAATAATTACATTTAATCACTTAAGAGTGGGATAAAGATCTTAAATTAGTTAATTCTCAAGCAAAAAATATACTATGAAAAGTTGTTCTTATAAAGTTGATAGAAGATCGAATATAAAATCTAAAAATTCATTGCTTTTTAAGATTTATACTTGGATCGAAGTCAAATGTGGGTCTGATTAAGTATCAATATTTTAAGCCTTCTTTAAACTCAAAATTCGAGCCACATCTGGGCTAGATCCTTGCTTGGTCAAGTAATGGCTGATCATGACTCAAAATTTCAGAGGTTCTAATTTTAGGTGTAGACCTAATCAAATTTAGTTCAGGCCTAAATCATGACTTGACTCAAAACTAAGTTGGCTTGGTGGACCGTGGTGCAGCCGAAGCTCACTTCGGTCATTAGTGGCGAAGGAGCATGGAAGATTTGAAGAGGGTGGAGGAGAAGAGTGAAAATTTTATACAATAAAGATTTGATATATAAAAGATTGAGAGTGATAGAGCGGTTGTTGGAGGTGTGGAATTGAACAATGATGAGTTCCATCACTCTCATTTCAAGCTTGAATGGATTGTGAGAGGAATTTGGGTTGAAATTTATCAAAATATTATTCTTTTAGATTGTTATAAAAAGGTTTTTTTTTGTACAATACTTTACTGTATGTAAGTGGTATCGTATATAAAGAAAACTTTTAAGACATAATGGGATGATTTAAGCAGTTGAAGTTACTGAACAAGGTTTAAACGAATGAAATTAAAGTATGGTTTTTTTAAATACTTTAAAAAAATATCCTACCTCAATTTTTATTAAAATATATTAACATCGGTCATGACCACTTTAGAAAACGAACAGCCATAAAAATTAATTAAACATTGGATATGACCGCTTTAGAAAACTAAGTTATTAACAATAATTCCACTTTAATTATAATTATATCATACTTTTAAAAATTTAGAGCATTAGAGAAACATGAGTCGGGCTACCGCGACATAAACGTTACAAAGATTTTGAGAGGCCTCGCAACAGAGCAGTCAAGAAACACCTATTACAAAATTAAATTAAAATAGTAAGAAAGCAGATAAGTAATATCCATTCGAATATTCAAGAAAATAAACAAATATTAAAAAATTGACCAGAAACATAGCCCAAAATTTAATTCGGACGCTTCATTCGAAAACTCGGAGAAACCAGGCATTAAATGCTGGGCCCCTTATAAAGACACACATTACAAAATTAAATTAAAAAATTTGAGAAAGCAGGTAAATATTGTTCATTTAAATATTCAAGAAAATAGATAAATGTTACAAAATTAAATGGCTCAGGAATAGATAAATGCTATCCATTTAAATAGTAAAATAAATAAATAAATATTATAAAATTAAATGCCATAAGGATACGGATAACATAGAAGATTGCCTCGAATTTAATTCGGGCATGTGCCGTTGGAGCACTCGAGATCGCAGGCGTTAAATGCTGAACCCTCTACAAGAGCGTGCATGTAGGAAGGGGTCTCTGCTGCATTTGTTTCCCCTGTTTCTTGTGGCTTTTGGGTTTTTTTCTATTTTTTCAAAGATGAATCAGTAATATAACTCTGATGCGAGAATAATCAGAAAGATCAAAATAATATATATATCAAAAAAAAAAATATGAATCCAAATTCATTTAGTGAAGTGCTGAATAATTAGAAAGCAACTCAATCAGCCATACAGTTTATCTTCTATGTACAGTGTTAAACTTTTGGGTTTTCTTTTCCGTCTCCGCTAGTTCTTCAAAGTGGAGCGACCTTCAAGATGAGGAAACGGAAGCGATGGGGGCATGATTTCCTGGTTGCCTTTCCACCGTCTGATACCATCCATACCTAAATGCCTTGCGGAGGAGGGTGCCGATGGGAGCGCAAACCCCGCAGCTTGTGCCTTTTCGTTCCTCTGCCCCTCTGTTTGTGGTGACCGAGGAGAAGGAAGGGCTTTGTAATCTGGTCTACCAACTTAGGTTTCACGGCCGCTTGCACGAAGCTGCAACCTGTTTGAAGGAAGCACGGTTCTACAATGGAAGCCAATTGGGATCTGTTGGGGGGTAAAATCGTCATTGCATTGATATCCGTGCAAGGCGACTAAGGCTGACCTCCTCCTACCGTCTCCTTCCGGGCTTCCCTAGCTCGGTCTCTTCCGGGCTTCCGTAGCTCGGCCTCTTCCGGGCTTCCCTAGCTCGGCCTCATCCGGGCTTCCGTAGCTCGACCTCTTCCGGGCTTCCGTAGCTCGGCCTCTTCCGGGCTTCCCTAGCTCGGCCTCATCCGGGCTTCCGTAGCTCGACCTCTTTCGGGCTTTCGTAGCTCGGCCTCATCCGGGCTTCCCTAGCTCGGCCTCTTCCGGGCTTCCCTAGCTCGGCCCCTTCCGGGCCTCCGTAGCTCGGCCTCTTCCGGGCTTCCGTAGCCCGCGACTACCTAGCGATCCACGTCCTGACGTCTACCTCCGCGGAACCTGACGCAGGAGAGCTCAAGCTTACCCGAGTAGCACCTTAGGCAGGGAATCATGTTAAGACGTGGCCTAAGACCTATCGTAACCGCCTCAGGTCTACTCGCCCAGATCCCAAGACATCAAGGAGCTCTCTCAGCCGTCGATCCCTTAACGGACAAGGCGTGGATTCTAACGGCCCCACAACGGCATGATTCTGTCTACCCCCGTATCGTAACAACCCAGTACCTTCCAGAAGATGCTCAAGTCCCCAGGTGACAGTCTATAAAGGTCAGATGGGCAGATTCCCTCAGGTACGCGACTCTTGACGCGCAAAAACTCTGGAGTCATTCCTCTCTTTCGGCAGCTCGTCGGTGCTCTGCTCCTCCTAGAGCTCCCGATTGGCCGCCCCCTGGAGAGGTCTCCCGGAGAGATCCACCTCCCTATTGTCTGGTTGATCGCCGATTCCTTCCTCACTGACTTGAGCGTCGGAGGGCCTTCCGCGGAGGACCACCCCTGGCGTCCTTCCGCGTGTGGGCTTCCTATTTTGCAGGTCCGCCGCACCCCACTCCCTGAGGATCGACCGCGCCCGAGTCGGAGGACGGATCCCAGCGGCAACAGATTGGTGCTAGAGGAAGGGCCTGAAGTCTCATCAAAACTTGAAAGAAGGAGACAAGGATCTTAATCCGGAGAAGAACCTCTCTGATGGCCAACCGGAAGAGAGGAGCAACCTCTGATGCTCAGGATCAGGTCGCCTCCCAGAGGCCTGATCCGACCGGCGCCACAGCGCCACAACCCCCGCCTGTCGAGACTCCGTCGCCGCCTGCCATTCCGGTGACCCAGGACCAGTTTGCTACGCTGGTCCAACAAGTCCAGGCTCTCACCCACCTGGTCCAGGAGCGTCTTGCACCTCCTCCTGCTTCACATCCCCAGAAAGAAACGGCGACTTCTTCTTCGCCGGCGACCTCCTCCTCTGATCCGCAAGAATCAGCGGATCCCCCACATCGCCCCAGGGGGGACAAACCGGTCCCTCGAACCGGTTACGATAGAGATCTTCCCAGATCTCGGCGAGCCCGCTCCCTCTCTCCGGCAACGTCTCACCATGATTCGACGCCATCCTTGCGGTTCTCGCGCCCAGCTCCTCCTCTAGCCGGTGAGGAGGAGATCCGCCGTCAGATCCAAGAAATGCGTCAGGAGCTGGATGCCGCCAAGCAGATCCACCTGCCTCAGCCCAAAGCAGAGCAGGGCATCCCTTTCTCTAAGGGGATCATGGAGGAAGTGATTCCCTCCCACGTTAAGCTGCCAACCGTCGAGCCCTATCACGGCTCCACTGATCCAGACGACCATCTCAGCAGCTTCCGGTCAATAATGATGTTCCACGGAGCATCTGATGCGATCCTCTGTCGAGCCTTCCCATCCACCCTCAGAGGATCCGCCCGAACCTGGTTCAACGCCTTGAAACCGGGTTCTATTGATTCATTCGACGAGCTAAGCCACCTTTTTATTGGCCAGTTCGTCAGCAGCCGCCGCCATCGACGGAGATCCGACTCCCTCTCCGAAGTCAAGCAAAGAGAGGGGGAGTCCTTGAGAAATTATCTTGGCCGTTTCAACAAGGCCATGTTAGAGGTGGACCACCTTAATCACGAGGTGGCTATGTCCGTCCTGGCGGGGGGAGTTTCAAAGGAGAGCGACTTCTATTTGGCAATGGAAGTCAGCTACCCCCCATGTCTGTCTGATATGATGGCCCTTGCGGACAAATACGCTCGGGTCGAGGAGTCGCGGAGAGTGGCCCGCGCTGAGCAGGCAAGGAAGAAGCAAGAGCCCAAAGCTCCCGATAGACACCGCCCTGCCCGTCGGCCTAGTCCGCCTCGCCGCCAAAGAGTCCCTCCGCTGCCGCCAAGGAATCGCTCCCGGAGTCCCCCCAGGCGATTCGATCGCTACACTCCGCTGACTGTGCCCCGGGCGCAGATCCTCATGGAGATAGAGCGCCAGCTTCCCCGACCAGTACCTCTCCGAGGGAACCCAACCCGAAGAGATCCTGCCAAGTACTGCCGCTACCATAGGGAGCATGGTCACGACACTGAAGAATGCTGGCAGCTGAAGAATGAGATCGAGAGATAGATTCGGCGGGGACGGTTGGACCAGTTCAGAAGAGCACCTGAGCCGCCACAAGGAGGTGATCGCCAGCCCGAGCTCCCACAACTCCCTCCTCCACCAAATCCGCCCGTGGTTGGCCGTATCAACATGATTGAAGAGGCCGGCGGATCGAGCTCCAGGGGCGACGGTGATGCACCGGTGCCGAAGAAGGCACGCGCAGGCGAACTTTCCTTTTTCGATGACGATCTCCTTGGAATACAGCTTCCCCATGATGACGCACTTGTTGTATTCCTTAACTTGAACAATTATGATGTAAGCCGAATCCTGGTCGATAGTGGAAGCTCGGTAAATGTTTTGTACCTCGGTGTGTTTGCCAGGATGAAATTGCTCATGGAAAACCTTCGAGCCGTGGATTCCACCCTGATGGGATTCACCGGCGACGTCATCATCCCAGAAGGAATCGTCACCCTGACGGTCCGCGCAGGAACCTGGCCCCTCGTAACCGTTGTACAGACCGACTTCTTAGTGACCGACCTCAGGTCCCCATACAACGCCATATTCGGCAGGCCCGGCTTGATGTCCCTTAAGGCGGTTGTCTCTATCCCGCACCTGTCAATGAAGTTCCCCACCGAGCGAGGAGTTGGAGTGGTTCGGGGAAGTCAGGCCATGGCTCGGCAATGTTTCATCACGAGCCTTCAGTCCAGGATTCCCGAGATTGATGGGCTAGACGCTCGTGAGGACTTCGCCGAACAACGGGGGGAACCGGCGGAAGAACTGGAAGAAGTGCCGCTGGACGAAGCTCAGCCTGACCGAACCATAAGGATCGGGTCGCGACTTGAAGGAGAGCCTCGTCGCAAGCTGATCAAATTCCTCCAGAGCAATGCGGACATCTTCGTCTGGACCGCCTCTGACATGCCAGGGATTAACCCCGATGTCCTCGTCCATCGCCTCAATGTGGACGAGATGTACAGGCCTGTTAAGCAGAAGAAGAGAAGCTTCGCCCCGGAACGGCAAAAAGCCATTGAAGAGGAGGTCGACAAACTCATCAAAGCCAATTTTGTCCGAGAGGTAAATTATCCAAGTTGGTTGTCGAATGTCGTCATGGTGAAGAAGTCGAATGGCAAATGGAGGATCTGCATCGACTTCACCGACCTCAACAAGGTATGCCCAAAGGATAGCTTCCCCCTCCCTCGGATCGACCAGCTCGTGGACGCCACCTCGGGCCACCAGATGCTATCATTCATGGATGCCTATTCGGGCTACAATCAGATCCGGATGGCCCCCGAAGATGAGGAAAAGACCGCCTTCATAACCGACCGAGGTACCTACTGTTACCGAGTTATGCCTTTCGGTCTTAAAAATGCAGGAGCGACCTACCAGCGGCTGGTCAACAAGGTGTTCAAGGAGCAAATCGGCCGGAACATGGAGGTGTACGTGGATGATATGCTGGTCAAAAGCAAGGAAGCGCTGCGGCATGTTGAGGACCTCGCGGAGAGCTTTGCCACGCTGCACAAATATGGAATGAAGCTCAACCCAACCAAGTGTGCCTTCGGCGTCAATTCCGGGAAATTCCTCGGCTTCATGGTCTCCCAGCGAGGTATCGAGGCTAACCCTCAGAAGATTCAAGCTCTCCAACAAATGGCGCCCCCAGCGTCTATTAAGGAGGTCCAGCGCTTAACCGGGAGGATAGCGGCCCTTAACCGCTTCGTGGCTCGGTCAGCCGAGAGATGCCTCCCCTTCTTCAAAACTCTCCGATCAGCCAAAAATTTCAATGGACTCCTGAGTGCCAGAAATCATTTCAAGATCTCAAGAAGTACCTCGGCTCGCCTCCGCTTCTCGGCAGTCCGACCCCGGGAGAGACTTTATTTCTGTACCTGGCCGTTTCGGAGGGCGTGGTTTGCTCGGTGCTAGTCAAAGAAGAAAGCAAAATCCAGAGGCCGATCTACTATGTGAGTAGACTGCTCCGCGATGCGGAGACGAGGTACACCAGGATTGAGAAGATAGTGCTGGCTTTGATCACCTTAGTCCGGAGGTTACGGCCTTATTTTCAAGCACATTCAGTGACGGTCCTCACCGATCAACCCATCAAGGCGGTGGTCCACCATCCAGAAACATCGGGGAGAATGACCAAATGGGCCGTCGAATTAAGTGAGCATGACATACATTTTCAACCTCGCCCGGCCATCAAAGCCCAAGTGCTGGCCGATTTCCTCCTCGAGTGTACCATCCCAGAGGATGGCTCTACCCCAGAAAATCCCGAAGGACCAAAGCCTGAAGCTCGGTGGCTCCTTCACGTCGATGGGTCGTCCAACGCCCATCACTCCGGTGCGGGTTTAGTCCTCACCAGCCCAGAGGGGATGATCTTCGAATATGGCGTCCGATTCTCCTTCCCGGCTTCCAACAACGAAGCCGAGTACGGGGCCCTGTTAGCTGGTCTCCGGATCGCCCGCAACCTGAAGGTGGAAAAGCTTAACGCCTTCACTGACTCTCAGCTGGTGGCCGGCCATGTGCGGGAGAGTTTGAAGCCCGAGAACCCAACATGATCCGATATCTCCAAGAGGTGCGCGGCCTACTTCCCCATTTTGCCGAGTTTGAAATCATTCAAATTCCTAGATCGGAAAACGTCCGTGCCGACCTACTCTCCCGATTGGCGACCGCGGAGACGATGGATGCTGAACAAAAGTTCCATCTGGAGACTCTAGAAAGCCGAGCATCATGGAAGCTGATCGGGTGATGCAAATCGAAGCCGAACCATCCTGGTTCGACCCCATCCTCAACTATCTCAAAGAAGGGTCGCTCCCATCCGACCGAAGAGAGGCCAGGAAATTGAAGCTGCAGGCGACCCACTACGTATTGATTGACAACCAGCTTTACAAGCGGTCTTTTTCTATGCCGCTGCTCAGATGCCTCCGCCCATCCGAGGCGAACTATGCTCTACGAGAGGTACATGAAGGGATTTGCGGCAACCATCTGGGAGGCCGATCCCTATGCCACAAGGTGCTGCGGCAGGGCTATTACTGGCCGACCATGCAGAAAGATGCGGACAATCTAGTCCGAGCCTGTGATGCCTGCCAGAGACATTCAAGCATACAGAGGCTCCCTTCCGCCGAGCTAGTTTCTATATCCTCCGCCTGGCCCTTTGCCAAGTGGGGGATGGACATCCTCGGCCCATTCCCGCTGGCGACGGGACAGCGGAAATTCTTATTTGTCGCCATCGACTACTTCACCAAGTGGGTTGAAGCGGAAGCAGTTGCCCAAATCACCGAAGCACGGGCCAGAGACTTTGTATGGAGATCCATCGTCTGCCGGTTCGGCCTCCCCCACACCATAATCACCGATAACGGTAAGCAGTTCGACAATTCCAAGTTCCGCCAATTCTGCGAAGAACATGGAATCCGTCACCACCTTACTTCGGTCGGGCACCCACAAGCTAACGGAGCGGCCGAAGTGACCAACAGGACTCTCCTCCAAGGAATCAAAGCTCGCCTCTCTAGAGCCCAAGGCAGGTGGGCGGATGAGCTGCACCATGTCTTGTGGGCCTATCGCACCACCCCGAGGATGCCGACGGGCGAGACTCCATTTCGAATGGCTTTTGGTACGGAGGCCGTCATCCCGTGGAAATAGGCCTCCCATCTTTGCGGGTGGAGAGTTATTCGGAGGAAGCCAGCAACGAGCAACTCCGCACCAACCTCAACTTGGTAGAGGAAGTCAGAGAAAAAGCCCGAATCAGGACGGCTGCTTATCAACAGAGGGTGGCCCGGTACCATGCCTCCAAGGTCAAGGGGAAAACCTTCCTACCCGGCGACCTCGTCCTCCGAAAAGCTTCTGTATCCAAACCGCTGGAGCAAGGAAAGCTGGCGCCGAACTGGGAAGGCCCGTACCAAATCACGGAGATCATTGGGCCAGGAACCTACAAGCTGCAGGATCTCGATGGGAAATCCGTCCCCCGAACGTGGAACTCGGACAACCTCCGCAAATACTATCAATAGGGTATGTCCTTTATGCTTCGCCAGTTATCTATTTTCCCGCAACTTGTTATGTGAATCGATTATGCACCATATTGCCATAAATCGTAAAAGGAAATAGATGCTGCTTACCAATCCTCGGTACAACCGAGTTATCTGCCTGGACAGGAAATCTCCGAACCTTGGCCGGGCCAAGTAAAACAAAATCTCCGAACCTTGGCAGGGCCAAGTAAAACAAAGTCTCCGAACCTCGGCAGGGCCGAGCAACAAAATCTCCGAACCTTGGCAGGGCCAAGTAAAACAAAATCTCCGAACCTTGGCAGGGCCAAGTAAAACAAAGTCTCCGAACCTCGGCAGGGCCGAGCAACAAAATCTCCGAACCTTGGCAGGGCCAAGTAAAACAAAGTCTCCGAACCTCGGCAGGGCCGAGCAACAAATCTCCGAACCTCGGCAGGGCCGAGCAACAAAATCTCCGAACCTTGGCAGGGCCAAGTAAAACAAAGTCTCCGAACCTCGGCAGGGCCGAGCAACAAAATCTCCGAACCTTGGCAGGGCCAAGTAAAACAAAATCTCCGAACCTTGGCAGGGCCAAGTAAAACAAAGTCTCCGAACCTCGGCAGGGCCGAGCAACAAAATCTCCGAACCTTGGCAGGGCCAAGTAAAACAAAGTCTCCGAACCTCGGCAGGGCCGAGCAACAAATCTCCGAACCTTGGCAGGGCCAAGTAAAACAAAATCTCCGAACCTTGGCAGGGCCAAGTAAAACAAGTCTCCGAACCTTGGCTGGGCCAAGTAAAACAAATCTCCGAACCTTGGCGGGCCAAGTAAAACAAAGTCTCCGAACCTCGGCAGGGCCAAGCAACAAATCTCCGAACCTTGGCAGGGCTAAGTAAAACAAAGTCTCCGAACCTTGGCGGGGCCAAGTAAAATGTTTCACCGAGCCATGACAAGGCTAGGTAAAAACCACTCGGGCTAAGACCCCAGCGAAAGATCTACAAGCCTCGACCAAAGCCGAACGGCCCTCAAACAGTCCCCGAAGGACTTCACCCGGTTCGAAAACGGGTGATAAACGAAGACCATCGGCATGCGAAAAAATGCCACCATGGGCAGAATTCCCCTAAGAGGCTATAAGGTCTCGCATAACCAGCCGATGGCCCCAGGCTGGGCCAGGAAACTCTCCCTAGCAGTAGAGAGCCTTTGAGAGGCCCCCCCTGCAACCCGTCACGCGACATATCTACGATTAATGCGCGGGACAATGGGACTAGACCGACACCCAAGTCCGTCGAGCGTATCAAGATAATCATTCTCAAAGAAGAAAGAAATTCTTAAAAACGAGTCTATTTTCCATTTAAATGAGAAGGAGCCATTGCAAGGCACAAAAAGACACAGAAAAACAAAAACAAAAACAGGGGTGGGAAGAGGCCCTGGGGTCAGTTGCCCCAGAGCCCAGCAACTTCTCCAGGAGTGCAGTCAGGTCAGCCACCTGCTGACGAAGCAGCCGAATCTCCTCCTCCTGCCGACCCATCACCCGACGTGAGGCCTCCGCCTCCCGAACCGAGACATCCAGGAACTCCTCGGCGGTCCTAGCGAGCCGCTCATTGGTCGCAAGGCCCGATGCAAGGGTCAGCCCATCGACAATCACGGAGGTCCCCCTCTCCTCCGAGTACGACGGGTTGCTAACCGAGGAACGCGAGTCAGTTGACGACCGTGCTGGAGAGTCCATTTTTAGAGCTCAGACCGAGGGATGGCCAAAACCAATCCCCCTCGGTCATATTTATACCCGCCAGGCAGGTATCTCGATCGGCCGCGCCGCGAGCACCGACCCACGAGAATTTGCCACGTGTTGACATTCTAATGCGTGAGAAATCCAAAGAGTCGCGCCCTAATCCCGAGTAAGATCGATAAGCGCAGAGGTTCCCCAGGTGAACACTTTCCGATCTGTCGCCCCCTGCATTAAAGGCATTTAGCGCTTCCCCAGGCTGCTTAATACGCCCCTCTTCCTCGGAAAGCGAGGAAGTCCGTCGCTCGGGCGATAAATTACCACCTCGGAAAGAGCAGCATCGCCAGTAAAGGCGTGACAGCACGCCGTCCGTTCCACTCGAGCGCCCCCTCCATTGAGCGCCGCGCAGACCTAACGCCGTAGCCTGCAACGGCGACTGATTCGCTCCCTCCGAGCTATCAGTTCTCCGAACCTCGGCAGGGCCGAGCCACCAGTTCTCCGAACCTCGGCAGGGCCGAGCCACCAGTTCTCCGAACCTTGGCAGGGTCGAGCCACCAGTTCTCCGAACCTCGGCAGGGTCGAGCCACTAGTTCTCCAAACCTCGGCAGGGCCGAGCCACCAATTCTCCGAACCTCGGCAGGGCCGAGCCACTAATTCTCCGAACCTCGGCAAGGCCGAGCTACCAGTTCTCCGAACCTCAGCAGGGCCGAGCACCAATTCTCCGAACCTCGGCAGGGCCGAGCCACTAATTCTCCGAACCTCGGCAAGGCCGAGCTACCAGTTCTCCGAACCTCGGCAGGGCCGAGCCACCAATTCTCCGAACCTCGGCAGGGCCGAGCTACTAATTCTCCGAACCTCGGCAGGCCGAGCTACCAGTTCTTCGAACCTCGGCAGGGCCGAGCTACCAATTCTCCGAACCTCGGCAGGGTCGAGCTGTCAATCCCCGAGCCTCGACATGGCCGAGTCGTGAATCTCCAGACTTCGGCGAGGCCGAGGCGAACACCTTCGAAGTTTGACTAACTCGGGCGGCAAGTTCCCCGAGTCATGATAAGGGAAGATGCAGACTCCCCGAACTTCGGCCAAAGCCGACTCACGATACTCCGAGCTTCGATAAAAGCGGAGCACAAAATACCAGACTCCTGATCTAAGCAAGGAGCGTATTTCGCCGAACAATCTCTGCACCGCCGCATACAAACCTCGATTAGTTCGGGCAACATAAGACCCTCGTCTAAGGGCGAGCGAGACACTTTTATGCCCCACAAACGACAAATAGCAATGGGTTCGGCACAAGAAAAGATAGAGATCGAAACATTGAATATAACTCTCTTTATTGCCGATCATGATCAATTACAAATGCCTCACAGGCGTTACAAAAGCGTTGAAATGCATAAAATAAGGGCAAATACAAAACTCCGGCAACTGCTCCAAAGCGAGCCTAGACAACTGCGGCGCTCCAACACCCGGATCGACAAATCATGCAAACCAAGAAACGGCCAAATCCGCCTGGGCAGGATGAATTAAAAGATCCAAAAGGAGGCATGGCCCGCGGATGCTGATTCTGAGGATCCGGATGATCCAGCCCGCTCCCCTAGGAGGGGCGCTGAATCGTATGCCGCCGCCCAGCCAAGAGAAACCGGGGACCATCCAACCCGGTTGCTCCCATATTTTCCCTCCCGTGGCAAGGATTCCCCTCAGAAAAGAGACGGAAACCCAAGCCAGCGAAAAGGGGGAGGCCTGTGCATACCACGGAGGCGTCCATACACCTCCCACCCCACGTCTCCGAGCAGGAACCGCAGAAACCACAACGGAAGCGCATATGTGCGCTCTCCGTATAATCTCTGCCCCCTCCATGTGCGCTCTCCGTATGATCTCCGAGACTCGTCCCCTAAGGATGAGCCATCCTTCAGCTGCTCCCCGGTCGCCCCAGCTATCCGGCGGCAAGGAGCCCATGAAAGGAAAAGTCGATCCTTCCACTCGTAGCAACAGAGAAATGAGCATGGTAGAAGTTCCAACAAGAAAAGAAAACTTTGGAGATAGCCAAACATGGCCCCCTTTCCCCCTTTTTATAGGCAGGAAAGACTCGGGATGAGCCATCTAAGCTGAGAGTCCCGAGATTCAAACACCTGTCCTACGCCTCCACATGGCCCCTCACGATAAACGCAGCACCCCACTGCGCGCCAAACTCACCGCCTGAACCAGGACATGTACGAAGATCCCTTCCTGATCCCGGATCGTAGTCATTAAATGCAGGAAATCGTCCGCTGACGCTTCGAAAATTGGCGGGCTCAGAAAATCGTCCTTTGAAAAAGTACTGTCCAATAGTGGACGGTTGCGTGCGCATCGCAACGAGGTAGCCTGCATGGGAAAAGAGCACCTCCCGGAAAGCTCTAATGCAGCTTTATACCCCCACTCTGCCGTATCACCACTTCTAGTAAAGTAAAAACCGAATTGCCTGCGGGACGGCAGAACGCTGGCAGGGTGGCAGGAAGCACGAAAACCTATCTCATCCGTCGGCCCCGGCCGACCTAGTCTTGCCCGTCGGCCCCAGCCGACCTATTCTTGCCCGTCGGCCCATGCCGACCTATTTTTGCCCGTCAGCCCCAGCCAACCTATATTGTTCCATCGGCCCCGGCCGATCCATCTCGCCTGTCGGCCCCAGCCGACCCATTTTATTCGTCGGCCCCAGCCGACCTGTTTTCATCCGTCGGCCCTAACCGACCTATTCTATCCGTCGGCCCACGCCGACCTATTTCGTCCGTCGGCCCCAGCCGACCCATTTTATCCATTAGCCCCACCCGACCTATTTCGCCCGTCGGTCCTAGCCGATCCACTTTGTTCGTCGGTCCAAACCGACCTATTTTACCCACCGACCCGAGCCAATACGTTTTCCTAGTCTCGAATTAAGGATGGCCCAAGGATATCAACGAGCCATGGGTCGTTCACGATCGAGGTAACACTAGACAGCGGCGAAGTCACGCAAGAAAGAGACTCAGATAAAAAACAGGAAATCCCTTTGCTATGAAACGTCAAACAAATGTCTAAAAGGGGCGAGATACAAGAGCGGCTCCTAAGAACCAGGAGCCTCACCGGCTTTGGAAATACCCTCGGTCACGTCTGCAGGAGCACCGCTAGACTCATCCTTCTCTAATATTTTTGCCCCTTCCATGGCAGTTTGCGACCGTCCCTCGGAGGCTACGGCTTCGCTGGGACCAGGGGCGCCGCCAGGCTCGGCGTCCGAAACGTCGGCATATTCATCTTCGTCTTCTTCTGCAGACTCGCCGTCTTCGGAATCTTCGACGCTCAGAAAAGAAAGGTCCCATTCTGGGTGCCCGCTGAGTATCCTCTGCTTACACTCTTCCATCCCGTGACGGAACGTGTCTACGCTCATAGCGTCTTGCCGCCCCTTAAGTATGGCAAGCTGCGTGTTGGCCTCGGCGACCCGTTTCTCGGCCTCTGCGACTTGGGCCTTCGAAATGGTGTTTTGCTCCTCAAGCTCGCTAGCCCGTGTCTCGAGCTCCGAGCTCCTGCTGCGAGCAGACGCGAATGCACTTTGGAGAGCCTGAATCTCCGACCCCATCCTCGCCATCTGGAAAAGTCAAGGTCAATCGGCATCGCAGGGAACCAATAGAAAAATAAGGAGGGCAAAATAAGAGCATACCTCCCCCTCTCGCCTGGCCAACCTTCCGGCCAGCTCCTCAGCCTCACTCCGGGCCCTTGTCCTGTCAGCGCCAACCAGCTCGACCCTCTCTTGCAGGGTACTGATCTTCGATCGTCCGGCTTCAATCTCCCCACGAGCTTGCGATAACTCACCACTCACTCGAGTCATTATTCCTTGATGCCACCTCGCGCTCTCCTTCAATTCGGCGATTTCGTCATCACGCCTTTTCAGTTTCTCCTCCACCTCGCCCAACATTCTTGCCAGGCGTCTTCTTTCGTCGTCGGCCTCTCTCCTCAACTGGCTCAAACTCTCGCCGTGTTCCCGCCGCATCGCCGCCACCTCCGCGGAGTGTTTTGATTCGATCCTGGCCAGCTCCCGACACGCTTCGTCGTTCTTCGCCAGGAGTCCCTGTAACTCCTCTACCCTGCGTTTCTGCTTGGACACCTCGTCCACGGCAGCCTGATGTACCGCCCTAGCCGCCCTCGAGTTCCTGTCCATTGTGTCCATGAGCTCTTCGAATCGCTCAGACACCTTCAGCCGCGATTGGAGCTCAACATTCTCCCTCCGGGCCTGGACGCTGGCCCCCGTCGCCAAACTCAGACGCCAGCAAATCGCCCAGGAAAGCAAAACTCCCTGCAAAGGCAAAAAATTGAGTAAGCACCCACAACAGAGTTCATTGAGAAACGTCTGTCACGCTGAAAAAAAATGGCTCACCTTCGAAGCGTAGTCCCGGGTCATCTTCATCAAAGTCATGTTATCTATGGCGGGAAGGAGATGGATACCCTCAGCTACACCTTGCTGCCCGAACGCAGCATCTATCAACCCCCGGTCGACAAACTCGTCCGCCGACGGGTCTGCACCCGGATGTAGGACCGACCTTATCATGGCGGAAAACGCCTCGTCAATGTTAGTCTCCGAACTGCTGGGTTGATCGGCCCCGCCTGAGGGACCGGCCTGGACGACCCCCAGCTGAGTAGCCTTCAGCCTCCCAGCCTCCTCCATCAGGGCCCTGGCTTGAGCCTCTTTAGATAGCTCGGCCAGCCCAAGAACCAGCCTCCCCAAAATCTTCTTCGAGGGAGCCCCGATCGTGGGACCCCCACTTTGTTGTGCTCCCTCCACCGATGCGTCCTCTCCAGTCGCCACCACCTGCGCCCCTCCGCGGGCTCCCCCGAGGTCTCGGTCTGAACCGCCTCTTGACCCATCGAAGGCGGCCCGACCTCGCTGCTGCCAGACTCCCCGGCGATAGGCCAAGCAGGGGCTCCTCCCGAACTTCCTCCGCTGTGGCTGTCTCCTCCCCCTCTCCCGCTGGAGCCAGTGACAATCCTGCGGGGACAATAGACCCCTCTGCTACGACCGCCTCCACTGGACCCGTCGCAGGTTCCTCTTTCAAGGGGGACGCGGTCGGACGAGCCAGCGGAGCTTCATCCGAACTGTCTGAAATCTCCAACACGGGAGGTTCGGGCGCCACGGCCGCCCTCCCTGGATCCTCCTTCGCCCTCGACGCCTCTGTAGCGACTGCTCCAGCGCCCGGCGGGCTCCTTGCGGATTTATGGGCCCTTTTCTCAGGTCGGCCGCTGTCCGCGCCGCTACCTTCCCCTGGGCGCTTCCCCCTCTTCCTCTTGGAGAGGCTCGACAAAGCCGACCTTGCGGCTGCCACATCAAAGCACACGTACTCGGAATCAAGCGCACCAATCGAAAAAAGATACAAGGCACGAAAGGGACTCACCTTGTGGATCCAGAGGGCTGAGTCCGGCTGCGAAGAGGGCCCCCTCCGATAACAGGTCATTTGCCAAAAATACCTGTCCATTACGAAGGACATCCAGGTCCCTCTCCTCCTGCGCCGTTAAGGTCGGATGCGTCTCTGCATCCCTCGCCACTTCTCCCATCGTCGAGGAAAATCGGAACCGATGTTCCCCTCCGCAATCACAAATCGGCTCTTCCACCCCTTGATGGAAGAAGGCTTATCCGCAATGACATTAAAAGACCTCCGGGGCCCGATGGAGGTCCACTCCGATTTCCTCCCGGGAGTTAGGTGGTAACAGGTGGGAAAAAGGGGGAGAGTTGCAACGATTTGGATCTGGTGACACATCGAAATAAATCCGACGATGTTCCGCCAACTATTTGGAGCCACCATCGATGGGCAGATGTTGTAGTGGGTCATGATCTCCTTCACCAAGGGGTGGAGAGGAAAACGAAGACCCGCCTTAAAACTATCCTCATAAATAAAGACTCCAGACTCTACCTCGCGAGTGACCCTATCTTCGGGCTCTGGCACCCGCAAAACCACATCCATGGGCAGACCATACCTCTGGTGAATCCTCCCCAAATCCTCAGCGACGATTTCTGAGGCCACGTCTTCAGGGCTCATCGCCATCTCGGTTGAGAAAATCTTGGGCGAAAACGATGAACGCTGGAGAGGACGAGAGACCAATACTCTTCTGAAAACAAGGCGAGAAGACGCCGCATGCGCAAGTGTATATATAAATAGGGCGGCTGTCACTTCGCTTCCCCGCCAAGAGACCAATACTAGGGAGGCGGGACGTCCCATTCGAGGCGTCCGGAACGCCTCGACAAACCCCCATATCGATCGGGATTCACGGCATGGCGCAATCTCAACCGTCGCTAGTGGAGGAACCTTGCCTCTGAAGGTACGATAGCCCTATCGCATTAAGTAGGGCATCATTGCATGAGCTGTTTGGGCCAAGACGTCCCGTCCAGGATGCGCCACTTGAACTTATACTCCTATGCCCGAACCTACGCTTCGAACTAGGGAGTGGAGGGCATGTGTTGGGGGGTAAAATCATCATTGCATTGATATCCGTGCAAGGCGGCTAAGGCTGACCTCCTCCTACCGTCTCCTTCCGGGCTTCCCTAGCTCGGTCTCTTTCGGGCTTCCGTAGCTCGGCCTCTTCCGGGCTTCCCTAGCTCGGCCTCATCCGGGCTTCCGTAGCTCGACCTCTTCCGGGCTTCCGTAGCTCGGCCTCTTCCGGGCCTNTTCCGGGCTTCCCTAGCTCGGTCTCTTCCGGGCCTCCGTAGCTCGGCCTCTTCCGGGCTTCCCTAGCTCGGTCTCTTCCGGGCCTCCGTAGCTCGGCCTCTTCCGGGCCTCCGTAGCTCGGCCTCTTCCGAGCTTCCCTAGCTCGGTCTCTTCCGAGCCTCCGTAGCTCGGCCTCTTCCGGGCTTCCCTAGCTCAGTCTCTTCCGGGCCTCCGTAGCTCGGCCTCTTCCGGGCTTCCCTAGCTCGGCCTCCTCCGGGCTTCCCTAGCTCGGCCTCCTCCGGGCCTCCGTAGCTCGGTCTCTTCCGGGCTTCCCTAGCTCGGTCTCTTCCGGGCTTCCCTAGCTCGGCCTCCTCCGGGCTTCCCTAGCTCGGCCTCCTCCGGGCCTCCGTAGCTCGGCCTTTTCCGGGCTTCCGTAGCCCGCGACTACCTAGCGATCCACGTCCTGACGTCTACCTCCGCGGAACCTGACGCGGGAGAGCTCAAACTTACCCGAGTAGCACCTTAGGCAGGGAATCATGTTAAGACGTGGCCTAAGACCTATCGTAACCGCCTCAGGTCTACTCGCCCAGATCCCAAGACATCAAGGAGCTCTCTCAGCCGTCGATCCCTTAACAGACAAGGCATGGATTCTAACGGCCCCACAACGGCCTGATTCTGTCTACCCCCGTATCGTAACAACCTCAGTACCTTCCAGAAGATGCTCAAGTCCCCAGGTGACAGTCTATAAAGGTCAGATTGGCAGATTATCTCAGGTACGCGACTCTTGACGCCCAAAAACTCTGGAGTCATTCCTCTCTTCCGGCAGCTCGTCGGTGCTCTGCTCCTCCTAGAGCTCCCGATTGGCCGCCCCCTGGAGAGGTCTTCCGGAGAGATCCACCTCCCCATTGTCTGGTTGATCGCCGATTCCTTCCTCACTGACTTGAGCGTCGGAGGGCCTTCCGCGGAGGATCACCCCCGGCGTCCCTTCGCGTGTGGGCTTTCTGTTTTGCAGGTCCGCCGTACCCCATCCCCCGAGGATCAACCGCGCCCGAATCGAAGGATGGATTCCAGCGGCAACAATTCCCATGAGTTCTTGCGTGATATTGTGCAGAAAACATAGATGGTGGCATGAGTGCGAGTTTTTTGCGTTTGAACTTGGATAGGAGTGCTGCATTTTGACCGTTAATGGCTTGCAAGTGGCTTTATTTAAAATAAATTCGTACTGCTAACCCTTTCCAATGTATCCCGAGTAGAATTTTATGGTTTCAAGTTGACTCGTAATTCTTCCATGTTTTTAATTCGAGTTATTCGTTTAAAATGATTTGGAGGCCGTGGAGGGTCACGAGGCTATCTAGTATCTACTCCGTGATAAAGGTTGAGCTCAAAATGAAGTAAACGGCTTAAATGGGAGGACTGAACTATGTGGAAATATATTTACCATCTCACCTCCCCTGCTTGCAACGGAAAATCTTTTATTCTTGTCACGGTTGAATTCCGTTATTTGATTCGAGAATAATGCATGTTAGGATTCAGATGATGTTTTTTCATCCAAATAATCTATAACGCAGCCTTTATGTAATAGGCACATAAATGATCCCTGCGAAAGATCTTTCGATGTCAAATCAGTTGAAACTCTTAGCAAATAGATAAGAAGAGAAGGTTCCAGCAAAAAGATCATGGTCTTTGAAGATTCATGGTCCTTATTAGAATTAGTGTCAGGATGAGAGCATACCTGAGGGTTTGGGAACGTCGTATTTAGGCATAGTTACATGATTTCTTAGGGGCGTTTTGAAGAATTGGGAGCTGATACGATTGGAATCTAGTCAGTTATGAGTTCGGCAGCTGATTAGTCTTATCAAAAGTTTGAAACTTCATTAATTGCGGTTAGAGGACTATACATGGCTTCTGTTTCTATTTAGCGGTTCATTTTTTGAAATATTCGATGGGACATGAAATGACAATGGCATTCAAACTGAGAGAAGAATAGCTCGATTTCGCTAAGATATGAAAATGCCTCAGCTTTGACAAGACGTGAAGATGGCTCGCATCAAGACAGCGAGAAGGCTCATCTCGGTATGAAGAAGGCTCAATCTAGTTTATTATGTATAATAATCAATGCGATGATAATTTACCTGCAATAATACTAATGTAGTGCATGAAGTGAATTTTATATTAAAAAATATGTTTTATTATTGATCGTCAAGATAAGATCATATTTATTTTCTTCTGCTCGTTAATACTGTAACTAGAAGGAAAAGCCATCAAACCCCGGACCGACTTTGTTCACTGAAGCGGTCTAATAAAATATGGCAAAGAATAATGTGACGTATATCGGTCATGAAACTATCGACTCATCATAGTTTTTCGATTTGAAATTTCGTTTCCAGTCCGTACCCAAATGAACGAAACTCAGTTGCACTTCTCCGCCTTCCCTCTCAATCAACCGACGATCTGATCAAAACTCATCCAAATGTACGGTCACCATCTCCCCATACGTCGGAGTCGGCGATAATCCAACAATCCCTTGCCGGCTCGGCTCATGATCCGCGTACGGTAAAAGGCCATTTCGGTGATTCGGTCGACGATAATAAATAATTTCGAACAAGAAAAGAAATTATAAACCGACTTCAGGGTTCCCTCTTCGAGCGCGCAACCTGGTTTTCCGTTGCTCCTCTCTTTCGTTCTCTCTATAAATCGAAGCGGAGGGCGCGAGGGCTGCGGCGGTGACGACGACGGCTGCCGCTGGTGTTGGAGCGTAGGGGATTCATCGGGCGACGACCATGTTCGGATCCAGGGCGTAAGTCGAGAAAGCTCTAACCGTAGTTTGTCGTTTCGTTTGGATTTTTTTTTTCTTCTTTGATTTTTCCTTGCATGAGGTTTTGATTTGATCTCTGTTTTTCTTCGATGCGTTCGGGTTCCTTCTCTTTGTTTCTCCAATGGATTATTGTTTGTAAATTTGTGGGGTTGGTTTTTTGGGACGGACCGAAGTTTAGGGTTCTTGGGTGAAGGGACGTGGTAGCGGTGCTTGTTTAAATTCTTTTGGATAACTTGCTTGAGGGTTGGAAGGCTTTGGACATAAATTGTTGGGGGTCTTTGGAGATCAATTGATGGCTCGTGTTGTTTTAAAGGGAAAAAGATTGGTTTATGTACTCTTAGACAAGATGCCATTGGGAATAAAAAGGTGGCCCTTTTCGAGTTCGACTTTGCGGCAAGAATGAGTTACGGTTGGGCAAACTTCTCGACCGTGTTCTTTCTTTTGCTGGTTCTGCTTTGAATGACAAAGCGTTTTTATTCCATAGACTTGAGAGGCTTAAGATGTTAATTTCATAAATGTGTGTTGGTAAATGTAGATTACGTAAAAGATAGATTAATTGACAGTAATATTACTTTGATATACCCTGAGATATACATAGGTAATGTTATGGTGTGTTTGTTATGACAAACAGATTATCAGTTATATAACATCAAAATTTTAAAATACTCCTAAATTAAATTTATATACTAAATCAAATCTATTAAAAATTTCTAAAATATCCCAAAATACCTCTAAATCAAAGTATTTATATATAAAAATAGAAGATACTATATTTAATTTTTTTAAGATTAAAATATATTTTTAATCTTTAAACATTTATTCAATTTTTTTTGATTCTTAAACTTTTAATTATCATAATTTATTTATTATATTTTAAAAATAATTTATTTTTTAATATTTTGTTATATAAAATTAATTAAGATTAATAGAATAATTGATATATTATGATAATATGAATTAATCAATTAGTTGATAGCAAAATGTAAGTTATTTTCTAAATTTTAAATAGTAATGTAATTAAATGTTGTCAATTTTAAATTACTACATTCTCAAGGAGATGTTGCTAAGAATATTTTTTTTGTTTTATTTTATTTTTTAAAATTTTTTTCTATTGGATATTTTTCTTTTTCTATTGACGAATAATATCATGGTTTATTTTGGTTTGAAGATATGAGAAAAGAGATAACGATGACGAGACAAGAGAAAAGAGAGAAAAAGAAAGGATGATTTTGTTTGGAGAAAGGGATAATTTTATTTTTACGAAAGAGGAGGCATGGGTAATTTTGTCAAAAAAAAAGATTACAACATATCGAGTAATATGGATAACCACCTCCCCTTGAGGTAATCTGAATTATCTCGTAAGAGATAATCCAGATTACACTTTAGGATAGATTACCATTCAAAACATATACCAAACATAGTTATCTGATGGGTCTCAATTAAATTACTGGTAATCTGGATAGATTACCTGTTACCAAACGCAGTATCAACGATTATTTGCTGGAGATATTGATGCCTTTTGCAAATCCTGAGATGCTTTGTTTCTTCTTCATGTCCTTCAAATTCAATTTCATGCCATCTTGGCCGCTTATGGGCATGGCGTACTCTGAAGGCACGGGATACCTCATCCACCTAGTTGTGCTTGAAAACTTTTTTAGTTTTTTATTAGGTCCTTAAGACCTGAAAAGAAAAATTAGTCATTTGATATATAATTAGAGCCTTTCTTCAAAAGTTTCTTTTTTCCCCACTTAAAATGCCTATTCTTCTTTCTCATCTTTGGCACGCATTTTTTTTCAATTCAAAGTGGGCTGGCTCCTTGAAATTTGCAGTAAGCTTTCTTTGGTATTTAACATATGTATATATGATATCATTTCCCAATTATGGATGAAGAAATGTGAGGTTATCTTGTTCTCCCTCTGCCTAATGGGGCTGCTAATCTCAAGTTTGAATCCAACCAATATACATGTTCTGATCTTAGATCATAATTGTGATTCATAGCTAATTTTGGAAGCGTTTATACATTTATGAGGGCATCTTATGCATTGATTTAACATACATTAGGTAGAGAATATCAGAAGATATTTTGAGTTCAATATTGATTTGCTACTACCTGGAGTTTTTTTTTGTCAGTCTTATTGAGAACATGTCAGAAGTGGAAAATAACTGCACTTCTGTCCATTTTGTGAAGGTGACTATGTGCTATTCTAACTGTAAAAATAGATGAAATTTTGGGACTGAAGCTAGAGGTGGAGAGGGAGGCGAGAAAGGATTAGATGGCCCTTGTAGTGCTTAGCTTTTTACCGTGGGGACTTGCTGAGATCTCCATCAAATAACTTAATATTATGGTTTGTTTGACCCACTAGACATGTTTTACATTATAGATTGGCATGTCTCGTTTGGTCAATAGTGATGGATCTTTGGTTCTAGATGAGATGTGGGCACTAAGAAGGATCAAGAAATATGGAGGAGGAAAATAAGAATATTATTCTGCCTTTGAGCCGCCAAGCTGCTCTTTAATTTTTTAAACATGTCAAAGGATGCAAAGATGATTTATGTAAAATGTCTGGATCAACCTACTTGGCAAAAACCTTTTGGTAGATGTTAGATTTAAGAATAGATTTCCAACATGATAATCTACATGTCCCATGAATATGTATGAGGTTTTCATATTTCTGATGGGATCTAGTGGGTTGCCTGAAACAGCCTTTTGATTATCTGTCTGAAACGGGCAAGATAGGAAGCTAATTTGTTTGATCATTTTTTGCTTCCAAAGTCCATAGAACAGGCAATGTTGCCCTGCAGGTGTAATAACCGTCAATGATAATAAGGTTCCATGTTTGCTTTAAGATATAGAATCTACCTGCTTTGGTGGTTTTGCATATAGCCATTTCTGTCTTGTATGTCTTCGAACATCATATTGGCTATATTCCTTCTTAACTTTCTTTAATCATCTCACAATGATAGAGTTCAAGTTTTGTTTCATCCAGTGCCTTGGATGACATCTTTTGCTCATTGCTTCTGTGGAACCAGGTTGATGTTATTTTGCCCCAAAAATGGTTTTACAATCTTGAATATGACTTCTTTTAATTAAATGAAGCAGATAACATTTGCTTTGATCAAATGTTTAGAGCTGATCCTGGATATTTTAGACTGAATATATGATAAAAGTTTTCAGGACCCGAAAGCTCTGTAAGAGAGTGAGCATGCCCATGCACGCATGACAAAGCTCTTTCCATTTAGATTGCCCTAATTGGCTACCTTCCTCTAAGTGATTGTTGTGGCTTTCCTTTAAATTTCTTGCTATCTCAAAGGATTGCCTCCTTTTTTTAAAATTTTTTCTTTTTTTTTTTTTGGGGGGGGGGGGGGGGGGGGGGCAGGGACAGCGCACGGGAGCTACCTTCCTCTGTAGAGTCATTATTTGTTTCATCATATATTTGTAATGGAAGAACTAATTTGAATGTAGACCAATAGCTAAACAACTCCTTGATGGATTTTGAATGCAATAGCTATGGATTTTCATGGCTTTGGGACCATGGTTTCATGAATTTGCCTATGGCAAATGTCATGATCAATGTGCACTTGAGATGGATGTGTTTGTTTCTCCTGCATGTCTAACAGAACCTCGTGGGATATGTTTTGTGAATGATGCTGTAGCTGGATCATTTATTTAACAGCCATTGTGACATTTATAGTTTGTGTTTCTTCTTAATGGTGTAATCACTGTGTTCCCATCAAATTGATCGTTGGATTGAATTGATGATTCTTGATAATATTTTTAAGACAGTTTTACTACTCTTCTGACAACAGATATAAAATAAGTTAAAGCCATCATTTTGGTTCTCTTTCCACAAACCCCCCCCCCCCCCCCCCTTCTGCCCAGCACAGTTGCTCGCTCAATGTATGGGTTTGATGCTTGGACGGGAGAAATCATATGAATGCAATTGGAAAGCTAAGTTAGTTTTTTTTTAAAAAAAAAAATAGAATGCTTTTTGATGTGGCCGGTAGCGCCATATAAGCGTTAACGGCCGAGCCACTGACGGTAGAGATCAAGACAGGCGGCCCAGGCAGCCCATGTTTCTCTAGGGCGGCCTAGGCGACCCTGCTTCTTCAGGGCGGCCCTCGGCGTCTCCGTTTCTCTAAGACGGCCCTCGGCGTCCCCACTTCTCCAAGACGGCCCTGCTTCTCCAAGGTGGCCCTATTTCTCCAAGGCGGCCCTCGGCGGCCTTGGTTCTCCAAGGCAGGCCTTGTGGCCCCGTTCCTTCAAGACGGTCCTCAGCGGCCCCGTCTCTCCAAGGCGGCCCTCGGCGGTCCCGCTTCATCAAGGCGGCCCTTGCGGCCCACCCTTTCCCAAATCGGCCTTAGTACCGGCTGCGGCACCAACCTCCACATTGACTTTCGAGCGGGTCGTGGTGCCTACGTGGCCCCCCACGTGAGCCAGGCCTACCTACCACTTGACCCCCCGCGCAACCAGGCCCATCAACCATTGATCTGCGCAGCTGATGGGATCAGGCTCACCTACCATCTGATCCATACGCTCGATGGGATCAGGCCCACCAACCAGATGGCTGATAGGACTAGGCCCATCAATCGTCTTCGAACTCACGTAATCATCATGAGTTTAGCAGACATTCTTCACGAACTCCACGTGGCTAATCCCCAGGTGGAAACCAAGGATCCTTAAAAGGATAAGAGGGATCTTGAGCAAGGTAAGACATTCTGGACACGCTCTTAACACTTAGAGAACATTCTCATTCCCTGAGCTTTTCTTTCTGAGCTTTCTCAAGCTCACGACTGTGACTCTGGTCGCTGACTTATTTATCGGAGGGTCCTCGCCAGAACTTTCGGCTTCGAAACTCTTTGCAGGTCTTTTGCGGAGAGAGAGAGAAAGCTTCATCAGCACCTTCATGGAGCCCTCTGACGATCGTTTTCAGTGATCGGGTGTCATTAGATTGGCACGCCAGGAAGGAGGAAAAGAAGAGCAGAGCTCTGTAACACCAAGCTACCAGCCTTCTTTTTCTCTATAACAACAATGGTGATGACGTGTGCTCGGGAGGCTTCCATCAGCCATGTTGGGGGCACCTCCAACCGACGGAGCAGCAGGAGGCTAACCCTCTGGCTACTCCCGCACCACCAGCTGCGACCACTCAAGCTAATCAACTGGCCGCACTTACTCATCAAGTTCAGACCTTGACTGCTGCGTTCACGGATGCAGGAGCAGCAGTCTGTGGCCACCCAACATCGGCCAGGCGACTCCTTCCCGGAGCGACGATGCTGAGAAGAGCCTAAGCGGAGGCACCACCACTCGCGCTCTTTCCCCTCTTCTTTATCTTCCGAGTCAACAAGAAAGATTTCAACCATCAATCACCAAGCACAGAAGCACTTGGACGAGTACCACCGGCAGCTGGAGGAGCTCAGCAAAAAAATCAACAACCAGTCGAAGGTGGACTATGACACTCGTTCTCCCTTCATTCGCCGTATCCTGAAGGAGCTCGTTCCCTTTAGATTTCGTCTTCCTCAGCTGGATCCATACGACGGTACAACCGATCCATTCGATCACCTTGAGAGCTACAAGGCTCTTATGCAAGTTCAAGGGGCTACCGACGCCCTCCTTTGCAAGGCTTTCCTTGCCATCCTGTGGAAGGCTGCCCGTGCCTGGCACTCCCGTCTGACCCCACACAATATAGACTCCTTTCGACAGTTGGAGAGGGCCTTTCTGGTGCACTTTGATGCCTGTCAGAGGATCCCTCGGGTGGCGAACACAGTCTTTTCTCCATTCGGCAGAAGAAAGGAGAGTCTCTGAGGGACTTCATGGTCCGTTTCAAAATAGTTGCCCTCGAGGTATATCATCTGGATGATGCAGTGTCGACCCTGGCGTTAAAGCGGGGACTTCATCTTTCTCGTTTTACCTTCTCCTTCGATAAGAAGCCATCCAGCTCCTACTCAGAACTCCTGCTTTGCGCGTAAAAGTATATCCGCGCCGACGAAGCCGACTCCACTCGCAGGAAGTCCGATGGGGGGTTCAGTAGGAGGTTTGCCTGCACGGAGTCAAGCAGACCCTCTCACTCTAAAAAGCCCGAGCCACCGCCCCGATCGGATGATAGGCGTCGGAGTCTCATCCCCAGGGAAAATGAGCTCACCCCTCTTCCGTCCCTTACTCTCACATTCTCATGGAGATCGAGGGCGAGCCATACTTCCAGCACCCTCCCCCAATGAAGAAAGGAGCTTCCCGTGACGAGCCATTATTGCCGTTTCCATCGAGACTACAACCACAACACCGAAAACTGCTACAGCCTAAAGCGTATCATCGAGGAACTCATCGAGAGGGGTTACCTCGAGAAGTATGTCCAGAAGGGACCCTAGCTGTCCCGGCACTGATGGGGCCTTCGCCTGCTCAGGCCAATGTCGACAACGCCCTAACGGAAAAGACGGTGGGAATGGTCTCTTGGGGGGTAGGCTCTATATCCAAAAGGTCAAGGGGGGACGAGGGGTTAAATGATGTAATTCCCTTTTCCTAAAAGGAAGTTAGCTGGGATAGACGATGTAAACAATGATGGCGTCGTCGTTTCGATGACAATTGCCAAGCATCCTGTAAAACAGATCCTAGTTGACAGTTGAAGCTCGGCTGATATCATTACTTACGACGCTTTTATTTGGATGAATTTGTCTTCCAGCTCCCTTCGACTGGTGGCGACACCTTTGGTCGGTTTTACAGGCGACTCGGTAAGGGTGGAAGGTGAGATCACCCTCCCAGTGACGGTCGGAATGCCGCCGTATCAAAGCACAGTCCTGATGAAGCTCCTGATCGTTCGAGTGCCTTTGGTGTACAATGCCATCCTCAGCCGACCTGGCTTGAATCTCCTCGACACGGTCATTTTCACCAAGCAGTTGCTCGTCAGATTCCCAACCAGTAACGGGGTCGGCGAGATGCGAGGGGAGACAAGCCCAGTCCTGCCATGCTATCACGCGGCTTCGAGTCCTTAGGAAGCAGCGGTCAGACCGGCCCCAGGGGCACCCGATCCCAGGAAGCTCGGCAAAGGAGGAGAGCCGGCTGAGCGGCTACTGACCTTTCCATTGGGAGACGACCTGACAAGAACGGTGCAGGTTGGTGAACTTCTTCCTGTAGAGGACGGACAACCTCCTAGCCTTCTTACGGGCCAATTCGGATATCTTCGCCTGGTCGGCATCGGACATGCCGGCATACCGTCGGAGGTAATTACCCACAAACTAACATCGACATTAAGCATCATCCGATCCTCTAAAGAAATAGGAGTTTCATCCCCGAGAGATAGAACCATTGATGACGAAGTTAGCAAGCTGCTCGCTGCCGGCCACATCCAAAAGCACACTATTCGGATTGGTTGGCTAACGTGGTGATGGTCTGCAAGACCAATGGGAGCCGGAGGATCTGCATCGACTTCACCGACCTCAATAAAGCCTGCCCGAAGGATAGCTTCCCACTGCCTCGGATCGACCAGTGGTGGATTCTACGTCCGGTCACGAACTTCTCAGCTTTATGGACGCTTTCTTTGGGTACAATCAAATAAAGATGGACTCAGACGACGAAGAGCACACTTCTTCGAGAAGGGCATCTACTGTTACAAGGTAATGCCTTTCGGCCTAAAAATGCAGGAGCAACTTATCAGAGACTGATGAATAAGGTCTTTAAAGACCAACTCGGACGGAACATGGGAGTGTACGTGGACGACGTGCTGACAAAGAGCATCCGTGCCTCTGACCACGTCTCTGACCTGGAAGAGATCTTCAACAATCTCCGCCATTACCAAGTGAGGCTGAACCCACGAAAGTGTGCCTTTGGGGTCACGGTAGAAAAATTTCTAGGCTTCATGGTGATGCAGCGCGGGATCGAAGGGAACCCGAAGAAGATCAATGCCATCCTTGACATGAGGCCACTGGCTAACAAGAAAGAAGTGCAATGGCTCACCAGGAGGGTAGCGGCCCTAAGCCGTTTTCTTTCCAAATCGGCCGAGAGATGTCTACCTTTCTTTAAGGCTCTGCACAAGGTAAACGGTTTCGAGTGGATGGAAGACTGCCAAAGAGCCTTCAAAGGACTGAAGGAGTTCCTGTCTACTCCGCCGTTGCTGTCGAAGCCAAAAGATGGAGAGCTTTTTCCTCTACCTTGCTGCCTCCTCGAAGGCCGTTAGCTTTGTCCTAGTACACCTTGACGCCGAGGGAACTTAGAAGCTTATCTACTATGTGAGCAAAGTACTCCACGACGTTGAGGTTAGGTACTCTAAAACAGAGAAAGTCATTTTTGCTTTGATCATCTCCGCTCAGTGTCTCAGGCCATATTTCTAAGCTCACCCCATCGTGGTACTCACGGATCAACCCCTCAAGGCTATTCTAGCCCATCCTGACACCTGGGGTCGGTTGACCAAATGGACGATCAAGTTGGGAGAGTTCGACCTCTCATTCCAAGCAAGACCGGCTCTGAAGTCCTAAGTCTTTGCCAACTTTTTAGTCGAGTGCACTTGGACCGAGGAACAAGTAGAAGAACCTCTAATGGTGCAATTGGACGTTGAGCTCAAGGACATGGGGGAGTCCTGGATCCTCCATGTGGACGGCGCCTCAAACTCTTAAGGAAGTGGAGCCGGTCTCATCCTTGTGGGCCCGAAGGGAGAGAAGGTGGAATACGCCCTCAGGCTTCTTTTCAAAGCCACAAACAACCAGGTCGAATACGAAACCATGCTGGCCGAGGTAAGGCTCGCTCAGGAGCTCGGGGTGAAGCATCTCAGGGCCTTCACCGACTCCTAGCTAGTCTTCGGACAAATCAACGCGTAGTACGAGGCACGGGATCCCATGACCCGATACTTAGAAGGTTCGGCTTCTAACCTCCTTACTAATGTATTTTAGCATCAGTTACATCCTTCGGAGCGAGAACGCCAAGGCCGATGCCCTTTCCCGTCTGGCCATCTTGGTGGACAACGTCCTGGGGAACACTTGCATCGAACATTTGAAGAGACCCAGCATTGAAGACAGAAGAAGTCCTCCCAGTCGCGTAGGAGCTGACGTGGATGGATGCCTAAGTCCGCTACCTCGCTGACAGCACTCTCCGGTCAATCGCGAGGAAGCCAGACTGCTCAAATGGAGAGCCTCCAAGTTCACTTTGCTGGACGAACGACTATATAAAAGGTCTTTCTCTTATCCTTTTCTTAAATGCGTCGGTTTGCAGATGCCGATTACATCCTCAGAGATATACTTGGAGGCATTTGCAGAAATCACCTGGGGGGCAGATCGCTGGCACAAAAAGCTCTCCGCCAAGGATATTACTGGCTCACCATGAGGGAGGATGCTGCCGAACTAGTTCGGAAGTGCGACGGCTGCCAATGACATGCTTACATCTAACGACAGCCGGCCTCCCACTAAGTCCGCTCTCAGCCCTATGGCCCTTCATCCAGTGGGAAATGAACATCCTTGGGCCGTTCCTTCTGGCTTTGTATCAATGGAAGTTCTTACTTGTCGTATTGACTACTTCACCAAGTGGGTTGAAGTTGAGGCGCTGGCTAAGATCATCGAGAGCAAAGTCAAATCTTTCTTCTGGAAGTCCATCATATGCCGGTTCGGGCTTCATACCATCATCACGATAATGGCTGGCAGTTTAACAACACTACATTCAAGGCATTCTGCGCTGAGCTTAATATCTGCCATCGGTTCACCTCCGTTGGCCACCCACAGACCAACGGGGAAGTCGAGGTCATGAACCGGACCATCTTTCGGGGCTTAAAACCCAATTGGTTGGGTCTAAGGGCAGATGGGTGGAGGAACTCTCAAGCGTGTTGTGGGTGTATCATATGACTCCGCGAGCTCCAACAGGAGAAACCCCCTTTAGCCTCGTCTTCGGATCCAAGGCGGTCATCCCCGTCGAGATCGGCCTCTCCAGCCTTCAAGTGGAGTCATACAATGAAAAGGATAACCCCACGCAGCTGAAAGCCAACCTCGACTTTATTGATAAGGTGCATGACTGGGCGCAGCTCAGAATGGCCATAATCCGCTAGCGAGCGACCAAGTATACAACGCCCTGGTTCATTCCAAGACGTTTCGTTCCGAAGATTTGGTCCTTAGAAAGGCCGAGGTGTCCAAGCCAACGGAAGAGGGCAAGCTGTCTCTAAACTGGGAGGGGCCTTACTGAGTCATTGAGGTACTTACCGAGAAGCATACCGGATTGAAAAACTCGGCGGATGGCCCATCCCATGTACCTGGAACGCGGACAACCTTCGCCATATTATTAATGATGTACTCCCTCGGCTGATGATAATAAAAGGAATTCCCAAATGTTATACCTTACTCATCTTCGAGGTGAGGATCTGACGACTAAAGAAGCTTTGCAGATATGCGACTAGTGGGTTACCACTCGGTTCGGCGTGGAGATGCCCTCGAGGCGGTTCAAGATTCCGACAGTTCTATTTCCATTCGAGTCGCCCCTCGAGTTGGCACACGAAACCCTTGAGGTGGTTCTAAAGGAGCTCGACGGCCTCGCGACTAACGGCTTACCACTTGATCCGGCATGGAGGTGCTCCCGAGGCGTTCAAGACCCCGACAGTTCCATTCCTGCTCAAGTCGCCCCTTGGGCTGGCACACGAAACCCCCAAGGCGGTTCTAAAGGAGCTCGACGGATACGCGACTAGTGAGTTACCACTCGATCCGGCGTGGAGACGCCCCCGAGGCGGTTCAAGACCCCAACAGTTTCGTTCCATTCGAGTCGCCCCTCGGACTGGCACACGAAACCTTCAGGCTGTTCTAAAGGAGCTCGGCGGATACACGACTAGTGGGTTACCACTCGATCCGGCGTAAAGATGCTCCGAGACGGTTCAAGATCCCGACAGTTCCGTTTCCACTCGAGTCGCCCTTGGGCTGACACACAAATCTCCAAGGTGGTTCTAAAGGAGCTCAACGGATATGCGATAGGTTATCACTCGGTCCGGCATGGAGATGCCTCCGAGGCAATTCAAGGCCCGATAGTTTTATCCCCGATTGAGTCGCCCCTTGGGCTGGTATATGAAACCCCCAAGGTGGTTTTAAAGGAGTTCAGCGGCCTCGCGACTAGCGGGTTACCACTTGGTCTGACATGGAGGCGCCCCCGAGGCGGTTCAAGATCCCGACAGTTCTGTTCCCGCTCGAGTCGTCCCTTGGGCTGGCACACGAAACCCCCAAGGCGGTTCTAAAGGAGCTCGATGGATATGCGACTAACGGGTCATCACTCGGTTCGGCGTGAGATGCCTCCGATGCGGTTCAAGACCTCGACGGTTTTGTTCCCGCTCGAGTCGCCCCTCGGGTCGACGCTGAAACCCCCGAGGTGATTCTGGAGGACTCCCAAACCTGCCTAAGCATTCCTTGGCCGACACTGACACCCTATAGTCGCTCCAACAAGCGCCTAAGGGGCTAAAGACTTGGCCGACGCCACGAGTTCGTATGAATCTCGGTCGGACTGTCGGGAAGACTATGGCCACTTGCTGCCAAGCCTAAAGGCCGGGACCGGTACACCATTACAAGGAAATGAAGCTACTACAAAAGCTAGGTAAAACACTTGGGCAAAATACTTTTCTTTTTCATTGATGTTCAAAGGAATTACAAAATCTGACCCAATGTCAGTTACAAGCAAAAAGAAGAAAAAGAAAATACAGGAGAAGCCTAGGTGTCTATGGCTCGTCGGGCCCAAGCTTGCTGTCGGAGTCGTCCTCGCCCGATGCCTCGTCGTCCGGGTCTTTGGGTCTTATGGCGTCGAGGTCGTCGACCCCGAAGATTCAGGCAACCTTCTCTTTGCAGTGCTTAAAGCCTTGGACGTAGGCATCGAGACTGGCCTTCGTCACCTCCTGCTCGAACGCCGAGCTTTTGAACTGCTCGACGACATTCTGAGCCGGTCTCGGCGTCCTGGGCTCGACTCTCAGCGTCCCCGGCTCGGGCCTCGACACTTTGGGCTCGGGCCTCAGCGTCGGCCCTCTTCTCCTTGGCCTCCCGGGTGTCAAATTCCGCCAGGGTAGCCCTCGGCGGCGCAAGCATTGGCCTTTGCCATCTCGACCCGGTCCTCTGCATCCCTAAGCCTCCGGGTCAGCTCGTCGACCTTACCTTCGGCTGACTCCGGCCTCGCTACAGCCGCTGCCAACTTGGCCTCAATTGCCAAGGTCCGGTCGCCGCCTTACCCTCGGCCTCCCTGAACCGGGCCTTCCAGTCATAGAAGGTAGCATGGCCGCGAGTAACTTGCCAGCCATCTTAGTTCTCGAGCCTGGGCCTTGGCCAGCTTCCTGGCCATCTCGTTGCACTGAGCCCGGTACTTGGCTACCTGCTCTTGGGAATGCGTGACTGCGTCATCGGTCCGGACCAGGGTGTTTCGGAGGGTGAGGACTTCATTGGCTGTCTGCGAAAATCAAGGAGTTAGTCAACGCTCAAATCAAACCGACAGAAAGAAGAATGAGGTGAGAGGAAGCTACCTAGAGCATCGACACGTACGTTGCGTCGAGGATCTTGGCGACGGCTCGCGGTTGAGCTGCTTACAGAAGCGCAGCAGATGGATCCTCTCTAGCAGGCGCTCCGTTAGTCGCCTGCTGTCCATGGCCGAGAATCTCAACGGCCGCCGCGGTTCCTTGGCGCTGGACCCTGGCCGGGCAATGGTGCGGGGTTGTCGGCTCCGCCTCGTCGCCGTTCGCCGGCCTCTCTCCATCCCCGGCCCTCGGAGCCTCCACCTATGACTCGGGAGGGGCCGGGTGTCCGCCCTCGGCCCTAGGTCGGTCGCCTTTGTCGGCTCAGTGGGGACCGAGGGCTCATCCTTAGCCTCCAAGTCAACCGCCTCCGCTGGCTTGGCAGGGGATGGAGACCCATCCACGGCCTTTCCGCCCGAGCCGACTGACCCCCTCTCTCCGGTCCCGCCTCGGCTATGGTGGGAGCATCCCCTCTCCCCGATGCCTCGGTCGGGGTGCTCTCCATCAGCCCCTCCACAAGAGCGGCCTCCATCGGAGCCGCGGAAGCCTGGGTCCGTTCGCTCTGGCCTTCCACTGAGGCTTTTTGGCCGGCCTTATCACCTCGCCAGCCTCTTCCCTCTTTCGGACTGCTGCTTTCAATCGCTCGGCGGGCTACTTCATCGCTGCACAAGAAATCAACAGTTAGAAAAGATAAATGAAGGAATGACAGTTAGAAAAGATAAATGAAGGAACAAAAGGGATAAGGAGAGCGGGATCTCGCGCTTACCAACTGCCGGAGCCAATTCAGCTTCGTAGAGTTGGCCTCAGCCAACAACTCCTTGCAGGAAGGGATCTCAGAGGACGTTAGGCGATCGAAGAGCTTTCGGTCCCTCTCATCCACGGCGGAGATTTTATTGGGCTGACATTGGGATTCCTCCATCTCGTCCTCACTCCCTCCACGTGGGAAAATAGGAAGCGGGATTTTCATCCCTTGACTTTGGAGGGAAGGTTGAGTGGTAGGTCCTACCCTGTCTAAAAGTAAAAATCCACCACCGCCTTCACTGTGGTGGCAGAGCTTATAGAAGGCTCGGAACAGAGAAATTCTGGCTTCTAAGCCGTGGAAGAAACAAAGAACAACGAAGGCACAGATGATCCGAATCGAGTTCGGAGTCAACTGTGCTGGGACAAGTTTGTATCTATCTAAGAGGTTGAGAATGAATGGATGGAAGGGAGGCGAAGCCCACACCTAAAGAACTTTTGTACAGGGCTATCTGGCCAGATTGGTCGGAGTTCACCATGTCCTCGGGTCAAGGAGCGGATAGGCGGATGAAGCTGGAACCCTATACCTAACCCTGAGGTCTTCTACCTCTTTAGGGGTCATGGTGGAGGCCGTCCCCTCCAGTCCTGCCAAATCAGAAGTGACCATCGGAGGGGGGTCGGATGGATTGAGGGTGGTGAAGCTGCCCTAGATGAAACTATCCTAGCTGGCATTACCTTAGGTGGAGGCGCCCTAGGCGAAGATACTCGGGGTGGTGGCTGTTGGACTACTACCGTCGGACGGTCGGATGGTGATACCACCGACCCGTCGACGTCTTCGGTGAACCAAAGGGACCTCCTTCTCTTCCAAGGACCGGGGGGGACTCACTACGGGCCTCTTGCCCTTCCTAACAGCATGGCGATCTATGAAGAAGAAGACGAAGAAGGAAGGAGACAAAAGGAAACTGACCTGGTGTTGAACAGGGTCTGTGAGGGTTCGGAACTCTGAGGACGGAAACAACAAAGACGATGATGAAAGCGTAAGGGACGCGAGGGGGCGGATGAGGCAATTTTATACAGAATTTTAAATTATCCCGCCCGAGACGGTGCCACATGGCCACCCGCGATTGAAGACAACTTACAGCTGTCGATGACCCCCTCTTTGCCCGAGATATGGCGCCTCGGTTCTGCATAGGGAGAGGGATCTGCGGCCAATGATAGGACGTGGGGACTGGTGGCTTAATGATGGCGCCGGACTTTTTTGTTCCTCGAGAAATATTTTCTCGACGCACCCAAAATAGGCGCCACTTTCCGTGCTTCTCTTTAAATACGGATGGACTTCGAAGAGACTTCGCCTCGGGGAAGCGTGCCCTCGCCTCCGATGATTAATGGCGCACGAAATTAGCAATTATGATAAATTTTTATGCTTCTTTCGCTCAAGGGTTGATGGACACGTGGCCACTTAAGCTTAGGAGCAAGGGAGGGGCATTTGATGTGGCCGGTAGCGCCACGTAAGCGTTAACGGCTGAGCCATGATGACAGAGATCAAGACAGGTAGCCCATGCGGCCCTCGTTTCTTCAGGGCGGCCCCTGCTTCTCCAAGGTGGCCCTCGGTGGCCCTATTTTTTCAAAGTGGCCCTCAGCGGCCCTGCTTCTCCAAGGCGGCCCAGGCGGCCATGTTTCTCCAAGGTGGTCCTCGGCGGTCCCATTCCTCCAAGCGGCCCTCGGCGGCTCCATCTCTCCAAAGCGGCCCTCGGCGGCCCCGTTTCTCCTGGCGGCCCTCGGTGGTCCCGCTTCATCAAGGCGGCCCTTGCGGCCCACCCTCTTCGAAATCGGTCTCAGTGCCGGTTGCGGCACCAACCTCCCGCATTGACTCCCAGCGGATCGTGGTGCCTTTGTGGTCCCCCCACGTGAGCCAGGCCCACCTACTATCTGGCACCCGTGCAGCCGATGGGATCAGGCCCACCAACCACTTGACCCGCGCAGTCATGGGACTAGGCCCACCTACTACCTAACCCATGCGTCTGATGGGACCAGACTCACCAACCACATGGCTGATAGGACTAGGCCCACCAACCATCTCCGAACTCACGTAATCACCATGAGTTTAGCAGACATTCTCTTCTACAGAACTCCACGTGGCTAATCCCCAGGCGAAAATCAAGGGTCCTTAAAAGGGTAAGATGGATCCTGAGCAAGGTAAGACATTCTGGACATGCTCTTAACACTCAGAGAACATTCTCATTCCTGAGCCCTTCTTTCCGAGCTTTCTCAAGCTCACGGCTGTGACTCCGATCGCTGACTTGCCCGTCGGAGGGTCCCCATTGAAACTTCCAGCCTCGGGACTCCTTGCAGGTCCTCTGCAGAGAGAAAGAGAAAGCTTCATCAGCACCTTCACGGAGCCCTCTGACGATCGTTTCCGATGACCGAGCGTCATCACTTCCTTTTGAATTCATGCAAACCATCTTAAAATCATGTGCTGTACATATGCTGCATGTGTGTGTGTTGTGTTTTTTTTTTAAAGCTTGAGAACAGCCTTTGTTGACAATATTCAAGCTTGGGTAGAATAGGAAAATTGCAAGGGTATGTTACTTGTAGAAATGATACTAATCATGGAATTTAAAGATATTTTATTGATGTGCTTGCTAGATGTATTACTTTATTTAAGTGTAATGTGGAAGACACTCGGGAAATTTTGTGTTGTGTGAAGCATTTTATCTTTATTTTTAGGTTTCATATTTCTGGATCCACCCTTTCTCTAATAATTAGAAAATGAAGGACCTTTAATGGAAGAAATCATCAGTAACTTATTTGAAAGATCATACACAATGTTAATGTGTATGTCCTCCCTGAATAAAACTGATGTCACATTTGGAATTATTTGTAATGGCATCGACACAGTTATCTTCGCTATATTTTGGTTGAATTGGTCTATTTACTTCATGAGATTATAGGATTGCAGTTATTTTGTGGAGTATTGATGGAAAAGACTGTTAACTAGTTGGTGTCATCTTGGGTTTTGCGATATGTCATGCAGACTTTTGTCTTCAATAGTTGTTGCTCTTTAGATTTGATCATCATATCTGAATCAATAAATTTTTAATAGAAGGCTGGACAAGAGGAGTCAGAATATTACAGATGAATGCACAAATCTCTTGATGTCCTATTTCAGCTGCACAATTTTATTGTTGGGCCCTTCTTTTTTGTTGTTCTGCATGTACACATGCTTTCTGGTGGGTTCCTGTCCGTCGCTTCCATCATATTCTCTGTTGTTAAATGTTCTTCTTAGTCTCATTTTATCTGGTAATATGAGTTTAATTGGGTTATAACAGAAATAAGGTTTGTTTTATAACATCTTCTGATAAACAGCTTTTTCTTTTTGATAAATACTGTATTACTAGATGGTTGAAATTCTTTTTTCTGATGATGTTTTATATGGTCCACTGATTCTTTATGATAGTTGAAATGCTCCATGTCTTTTGTGGTTCATTTGATGATTGATTAAGAAAGTATTAGATAATTAAGTAAAAAGTTTATTTGTGGGTTGGGTCTGTTTATTGATTGGGGATTGAGTGTTGGGGGGTTCTATCTCCTTTTCTTGGAATGTTGGATAATGTGAAGGGCGACGATGGGAAGCGGGGGGTTTACGGACGGGTACGAGGGAAAAAGGAGGCCACGAATGATCGAATCAAATCCGTACTTCGCAGTGAGCAGCGGAGGTGCTTTGGATGGCTACGATGCCTGTTCGAAGAGGCGACGGATGATGGAGTCAAACCCCTACTTTTCAGGAATTGGTGTGGCCAGCAGCTTCTACCAGCCCTACACCAGCGGCTTTAGCGGTGGCACCTACAACTTCCCTGTAGTTCGTCTGAGAGGACTGCCCTTCAACTGTGATGATCTGGATGTCTACGAGTTCTTTGCTGGGCTTGACATTGTGGACTGCCTGTTGGTGAACAAGAATGGCCACTTCTCGGGTGAGGCCTTTGTTGTTTTTCCATCGCTGATGCAAGCTGAGTTTGCCCGCCAGAGAGACCGGCAAAACATGGGGCGCAGGTACATTGAGGTCTTTTATTGCAGAAAACAGGACTACTATAATGCGGTTGCTGCTCAGGTGAACTGTGGTAGGTCCTTTGACGACATGTACCATCAGAGCTCACCTCCAGCCCATCCAAAGGGATCCTTTGAAGTCAAATATCAGATGGAGTTCACAGAGGTCCTTAAACTTCGGGGGCTTCCCTATTCTGCAACCCAGGCTGACATTGTAGACTTCTTTGCGGAGTTTGAACTGACTGAAGATAAGGTGCACATCGCATGCCACCCAGATGGGAAGGCTACCGGTGAGGCATATGTGGATTTCCCATCAGCAGAAGTGGCAAAGAAGGCGATGTGCAAGGACAAGAGGATGATTGGGTCAAGGTATGTGGAACTGTTTCCAGCAACGCTTGATGAGGCAAGGAGAGCCAAATCTAGATTCAGGCATTGATTCAATAGCGCAGATGTTTTGATGCTGGAGCTGAATACTTGGTATTCTAGTTGAATTTTCTGTTGGGAGTATATTTTTTCTTTGGAAGTTGAGTCGATATAGCCTTTTGCTTACCCAGATATTGTTTGTTTGCGGCTTCAGTGAGGCAGAGTCGCAGAGAGAGTGGTTGCTATTTCTTTCTTTCCTTTCTTCCTTTTTTTTTTTTTTCGTTTCGGTTTTCAGATGTGTCATTATAATAATTCTGACAGCTTATGCTCTAAATTGGAGAAATACCGCTAGTGGTGTATGTTTAACGCTAAAGATTCAATAGGTCGTCGTAGCTTTATATGAATATATGAAAATGATGTGTGAAGAAAGCTCCATCTTTGGAAGAGGAGGCTCAAATAGAGGTCCTCCTTGCTGATTGATGTGTTGTTCCTTTTGTTCCCTTGGTGATGTTATGATTTCTTTTGGTATCTCCTCCATTTCCTGGTCCGTGTTAACATGTTTCGTGATGGTGATCTCGTGGTTTGGCACGCTTGCTTCTATGGTGTACCATCGCATTTTGCCCTTTATTTTAAATAATTATTCCATTATTAATATTTTCAAGTTTTTTTAAATTCAAAATATTCAATCAAAACGGTAAACAACCTTCCCTGAATATCCATCGATTAGGATAATCAATCTTCACCACAATGGGTCGTGATATTACCTTGTTTTCCTAAAGGGACATGAAGTTTTAAACCAAGCTTCGGACAGCGGGCAAATAGCCTGTGACCACTGTCATGGGCCGAAAACTGAGACCTGGGACAGAGGGCAGTCATGGATTTTAGCCATCAAAGAGGAATGCAAATCAGAACTAAAAAGGAAAAAGCATTAAAAATTACTGAGAACATCAACAGAATTCAGCTTAAAATGAGATTAATTTTTTTTTGAAAATACTAGATGGATTTTCATTGTAATTTATCGAAATCTAGTAACATCATACTGGGACGAAAGAGCTGAAGAGGCATTGGGTGAGAAGAGGAGAGGGAAGAAGAGTGCGTTAGGCTACAGTTGATTGATATCAATCTGTAATTTTAGGTGAGGTGTCCGAATTTCAAATATTTTCTTCTATATGATATAAATTCTGAAAGAAAATAAAAATAAAAATTAATTTTATTCAAATTGTTGATGCCCGATCACTTTGAGCTGGTGTTCTTGAGCATCGACCGTTCCTCCATAGAAATATCGAGGTGCTTCCTTTGTCCTCAAAGCCTGCAAGAAGTCCCACGGTCGGGTATTCCGACGGGGACCCTCCGATGCTCAAGTTAGTGACCAGGGCAATAGCCATGAGCTTGAGAAAGCTCGAAAGAGAAAGAGGGGGACTCAAAGAAGAGCTCCCTGTGAGAAAGAATGAGTGTGTTATTGTGGGTTCGTGTCCTGGGGTCCCTCCTCCCCTTTTATTTATCTTTTGACTTTGTCTTTTTTTCCTGAGAAGCCCGAATCTTTGTTATCTAGTGGGAATCTTTGTTATCACGTGGGACTTTATGATGGACCAAGACTTTTAGGACTCATCTGGTCTGAGTGGTTGGGGTGTCATGATGACTGATGACTTTTGGGACTCATCTGGTCTGAGTGGTTGGGATATCATGATGACTGATGACTTTTATGGATGGAATATCAGATTTAATATCTGCAAAACTTGAGATGTTGCCACCTATCAAAACTTTTATGAAGATGCTTCTTTTTAATGGCATGTCAGAGCTACACGCTGTCCCATTCTTCGTCACTTTTCTCTTTTCTTATTTTGAGACTTGCGTTCACCTTGACTTTACGAATCTAGCGCCGGTAATCTGTTAAAGATACTAGACCGATCCTTAGTTCCAAATCAACCTATCGCCAGCTGTCATTTATAATCATGAACTGTGGCGATGCCCTGTCCTCTGACAAGCTCCTGAGAGCCCTATGAATACTTTAGATCTATAAATACTTTAGATCATGATGTCGGTGTCCCTCCTTTCTTTTCATTGGTTCTTTGAGTCATCTTGGAATTGCTGTCATCTTAAGCCTTACCTTCTTGCCAGGGCCATCCATGCAACCTGGAGTCCGAAAGCGGAACCAGAGCCGTCCATGCAGCCGAGACAGAACCAGGGGCGCCCAGGATGCTCAAAGTCATGAAGTTCAGAGAGCTAGAAGTCTAGGGAAGACAGGGGTCGCCGTGGGATCTTGAGGGCCGCATAGAGAGAGAGGCTGCCGCGGGCTTGGGAGCCGCCATGGAGGAGAAGCAGGGGCCACCGTGAACGTTGGGGGCCGCTGTAGGATTGCTCGGGACTGTCTAGGGCCGTTGTGACAGAGGCCGTTGTGGAGGCCGCTTAGAGGGTGAGAGGCCGCTGTGGGGCTGACTAGAGAAAGAGAAGGGCTTGGAGGCTGCCTAGAGAGGGAGGCCGCCTAGAGAAAGAGGCCGCCGTGGATTCTCGGGCCGCCAAGAAGGACCCGAAGACCTCCATGGAAGGGGCCACTGCAGCCATTGTGGAAGGCAATAGGCCGTTGTGGAAGGCCGTTAGGGAGTTTGAGGGAGTCCGAAGACCGCCAAGGATGGATTGGTGAGAGCAGTTCGGCTGCTCTCGGCCGCTGCGGAAGGGGTCCCGCCATGGAAGCCGTAAGCCGTCGTGGATGATTTGGCATGAGGCCGTCGTGGATGACTCGGCCGTTGGAGAACGGAGAGCTAGGAACCTGCGACTGTCTGCTTAGGAACAGAGATTGTTGCGAAGACGGAGCCGCTGTATGGGACCGTTGATTGGTTCCAGAAATCGCACCTCCCAGGTGAGAACTGAGGAGCCATCTACATCCATCCTTAATTAGTCTTATAATAGCATTTAATCCATGGACGGTTTCCTCTTCTCAGCTGGGCAGCGGGTGGGCCGCTGCCGGTCGTTTAGACTTTATAGAACCTTAGGAAACATAGATTGTTGTGAAGACGGAGCCACCACCTGGGACCGTCATGGGAGACGGATGCCTGGTGCCGCCTAGGATGGACGGAGGAGGCCGCTGTGGACCACCGACTGGGAGAAGCCGTTGAAGATGAGCAGCCACTGCCGGGGGCCGTCGTGGGAGATGGATGCTGCCGTGGAGGAGGCCGCTGTGGACTACCGGCTGGGAGAAGCCGTTGAAGATGACTTGGTCGTTGAGGCCGTTGAGGAATGTGGCCGAGATGAAGTTGAAGTCAGAGTGGAGAGCCTAAGATGAGCTACTGGCGCGTTGTTGGGAAGAAATCTGAAGCCATGGTATTTTAATATGCTGTATTGCCATGATCAGAGTCCCTTTCTAGCTGAGAGGTCCAGAGTGAAAAGAATGGAACGGTCCGGAGTTCCTCCCGTTCCGTCAGCCAAGCTTAGTTGAGAACAGCGAGGATGGTACATATCTTCTGTCCGAAGATAAATATTAGGAGAGACCATTGTCGAGTAAAAAAATATCAAGAAAAATATGATGTTTAATTTTTTATTTAAGAAGGCATTTGAGGAAATCGTTGAGAAACAAACTGGCCTATTAACTGGTCCATCACAAATAAATAGTTAGAATAAGAATTATTGTTTCTAATTTTGATCCTAAGTCCTAGAAAATCAAATCATGTTGCATTTAAGCCTTAGCCAAACAGACATTCTTTTACCCAATTATTGACCCCTTCCTTTCCATATTAGTAATATGGCCACTTAAAAGAAAGCACATGCAACAATGGAACGTACCCCGTGCTAACTAAGCTCCGGTCAAACGTCAAAGAGAGCGTTGAATCCCACGACCCTCGCATCCCGGTGGCACTCTGGATCGGCCGAGCGTCACTGGGTCCAGCTTCCGAATCGACTTCTCCACCAGTTTGTTTCTTTTCCTAAAACCAAACCTGGGGTAAAAGCCGGAACCGAGCCCGGGTGGTCTCTCCGCTCGTTGGCTATCTAGATGTGCGTCGCTCGATCGGTGATTTGCTTCGACCAGACCAAATCGTGCACACCATCTGCTCGGCGAAGTGCCTAAGCGAACCTCCATTTCAGAATTACCTTCATAATGGAAAATCTTCTCGTCACTTTCTCCGGCATTCGCCCTGCACTGCTAAAGACCCAAACTCAGCACTTCAGATCGACTCCAGGAACTAAATGCAGCTCAAACTGGACGCGCGCCCGCGCCCCCTTGAGAGTCACCGCCCGGTCCCGTTCAAGCAAATCCCCCTCCCGCAGAAAGCTACCGAAGAACCTCCAGAACCCGCGCCGTGCCAAGTTGCCACCCGACCCCGGAATCTACCGAGTGCCGATGAAGAAAGAAGAAGGCATTGCCCAACTGTTCGATGATATTCCGAAAGAAGAGGAGGCGAAGAACGGAGCAGAAGAATCCAACAATGAGAGTCATGAGATTGCTAACGATGACTCAGGATGGAGCAAAGCCGAGCTCGAAGCCATCTCATCCCTTTTCGAAAGGCGAATGCCTCAGAAGCCCGCGAAGCCCCCCAAGGACCGACGACTCCCCCTCCCATTGTCTTATAAACTCCGTCCTTCGGGATTCCAACGCCGAAGCGCTATGTTCGGTCGGCGCTTCCGTCGCGGTCATCGTTCAGTGATCAAGTGCGCAAGAATCCGGAAGCCCTCGTCGGTATAGCTAGAGAGATCGGAGCTCTTCCTCCGGATGCCGATGCATCCGAGGTGCTTGATAGGTGGGCTAGATTCCTGAGGAAGGGGTCTTTGTCGCTAACGATCCGAGAATTGGGTCACATGGGGCTGCCAGAGAGGGCGCTGCAGGCCTTGTGCTGGGCTCAGAATCAGCATTCCGGGTTGTTCCCCGACGACCGGACCCTTGCATCGACCGTCGAGGTCCTGGCTCGGTTCGGCCAACTGAAACTCGAAGCTGAAATGGAGCAGTATCTGACCTCGGCCAGCCGGGCTGTCATTGAAGCTATGGCGAGGGGATTCATAAGAGCAGGAAATTTGCATCGAGCCCGGAAAATTCTATTACTTGCAAAGGACAACGAGAGAACCTTGGATGCAAGCATTCACGCAAAGCTGATACTGGAGGCTGGAAAGACCCCGGATGGTTACAAGCTTGCATCAGCATTGCTTGATGAACTTGGACAAAGAGAGCATTTTGATTTAAAGCCGCAGGACTGTACAGCTGTAATGAAGGTTTGCATCAGGCTCGGAAGATTCGAAGCAGTGGAGAGTCTCTTCAACTGGTTTAAGCAATCTGGAAGGAGTCCCACTGTGGTAATGTACACAACAGTGATTTATAGCCGGTATTGCGATAAGAAGTACAGGGAAGGATTGGCTTTGGTCTGGGAACTGGAGGAATTGGACTGCCTTTTGGATCTTCCAGCTTACCGGGTTGTGATTAGGCTTTGTGTTGCTTTAAATGATCTTGCAAGGGCTGTAAGATACTTTTCGAGACTAAAGGAGGCTGGATTTGTCCCAACATATGAAATTTATCGTGATATGATCAGGGCTTATGCGGCCTCGGGGAGGTTGGCCAAGTGTAGGCAGGTGTGCAAAGAAGTAGAGATGGCAGGGCTGAGGTTGGATAAAGAGACCATCTTGCTGCTCTCGGAGATGGAAGGACAAGTTAGATCGCTATGTTGAAGTGTTTTTGTTGCACGTTTGACTCAACTGCCATTATAATTTTTCAGGTGATATGATGTTATCAGAAGCCCTCTTCTTAGTAGTTATTTGTATGAGAGTCTGAAGCTTAAAGATTGGTGTCCTGCTTCTTATGTTTCTGCAATTACTGTACCAAAATCATTTATCTGATTTCACAATATATCGGTTCTCTTAGTGAGCTGTTAATTTGCTCCCTTGAGCTGCTCATGTTCTTGGCAATGCAGGATGCACCTTCTACTGTTAAAATTGTTCTTGTGGATTATACAAGGACCCAGGATAACAACACAGAATTAATTGGCATTGAAAATAACGTACCATGTCCATTACCATAACATTTGACATATTACATTTGGTACTAAATTAGTAGATGAGATCTAAAAGGTTATGCTGTCTTTAATCTTTAAGAAATTATTCTGCTGATAGAATCTTTTGTAGTATCCCGTGTTGGTAGATGGTCCTATTTTATTGCGATAATGCCATCCACTAGTTAATGAGCGATAACAATATCTCTTTAAATGGTGTTAAACGCCTACTTTGATAATCTCTTTAAATGGTGTTAAACGCCTACTTTGATGGGAGTAGGCGGTGGAAGGGATTTGAGAAATCTCTTTAAATAAGAGATCCTTTCTAAGGTTTTCGATAACACAATATCATCGAGAGAAAACAAGAAGGAAGCAGAGATATTGGGTCCCTGATCAAGAGTATATCCTGAGGGCATACACCATCGTGTGCGATAGCTCATTGATTGAAAGCACTCAATCAAGGTTCTCGAAGCGGTAGATCAAGATCCCGAGAGGTAGATCTGCAGCTGATTCAGAACGAGAGGAAGATCAAGATCCTGATTCAGATCTTCGAGAGGTAGATCATAAGCAATGGCTGGAGGTAATACAAAGATCCTATCTATTAATTCTATATAATATTGTGTAGATTGTTAATAGATTTCTAACAGTTGGTATTAGAGCATCAAACCTCTGCCTTGTTTTTGTTGTGAGTATTTCCATCATTTCAGATTTCATTATTTTGAGACCATCAGAATTTATTTCTTTTATTCTTTGATATGGTTTAAATAAAAGAAAATTGATATAATTGATGAAATATCAATTGTGTTGTGGTGGTTACTCTTCGGTTTTTTAATCCCACGTTCTTAAAAGATGGTTTTATGGTTCTGATTTTTGCTCCTCGGTTCTTCGTTCCGATTTTGCTCATGGAATTTTGAGCGGCCGAATTTATAGCTTACGAAACTTGGCCGTTTTTTCTTCCATTCTTTCGGAACTTTGAGCGGCCGAATTTATAGCTTACAGACCTAGCCGTTTTTTCCTCCATTCTTTCCGCAATGGGGATGAAATCACGGGATGTATGGAGTGGCCATACGGTGAACAGAATATTAAGGAGAGTGGCCATGCGGTGATATTAAAATGACCTGTTCACAGACGTTAAAAAGAGAGAAAACGTGGCTTTCGTGACCACATGCGGTGACCTGTTAAAGAGATATGTGCGTTTTTTGATTTTTTTCGCGTATGGGTCTTTCGGTTTTCTCATGGGTGTGATCTTCCTGATCTCACAGCGATTTAAAGTTAGGTTGGATTGGTTAAATTTTAAATGCATGTTATTATCTGTTTAATATTTTATTAAATGCATGTTATTATCTGTTTAATGTTTTATTATATCATGTGATATGATTTGTTTTTATCATTTGTTTCTTAAGTTTAAATTTTTGTATTAAAATACGCCTCCTGAGTCTCTATGCCTACGGTGTTTTGCATAGACTAGCCCAAGGGAATAATGAGCTATGGCCGGACGTGTTTTAATTAACAAAAATTTTTCTTAAGATGATAATTTTAAAATTCATTAAATAGATAATTGATATGCTGTTTTCTGTTTTGCATATTAGATTTATTCTATGCATGAATAAAATTATATTTGGTGGTAGTGTGAAAAATTACAGTGCAAATCCTTTCAAGGTCTGATTGGTCAATTGGTGTCTAGAAAAATAAAGAGATTGTGGTTACTTAATTGATTCCGTTGACTGACCTAAGGAAAACAACGGGGGACCCTCAGATCTTGATTTGGAAATGCTATATTGATTAAGATCACTACCTAATAATTATGCTAAATTGGTTAATCTATATGCATATAATGGAATTCAAATGTCATGTGATCAATATGATTTGATTAATTGAGGAGTAGCCACAGCATCTTTAATTAATCAAAATTATATATTGAGTTGCAAAGATCACATAAGGTTAGATGACATTAATTGTGATTAATTATATTAATGCAATGAATCTTATCCCACAGGAATTTTTATTGCACTGTTATAATTAATTAGGATGGGATAACAAATTATTTTCTTAATTACCTATAGAAATTAAGAAAGGAATATGATTTGTTAGTCACATCATTAAGTTAATGAGTCTATTTAAGTATAATAACTTAGCCCACATGTAGTTATTATATGTTATTAATTCATGTTATTGCATGTTTACATTGGTAAGACATGACATCAATTTATATGCCTCAAATTCAGTTACATGAACATGATTTTTATTTTTATGCAGCTATTTTGCCTGTTAATATTTCTGATATAAAATGTGATTTTTCGATTTAAGTGGTGATAATTATAAATTATGGAAGAAGATAATTCTTCTTTAATTAGGGTGCATGGATATTGACTATGCTATCAGGAAGGATGAACCACATTCGGTTATATCTACTAGCACTTAGGCTGAGATTGCTGCGTATGAACGATGGGAGCGATCCAATTGCCTCAGTATGATGTTCATACGTACTAAGATTTCTGCTAGTATACGTGGTTCAATTCCTGAGTGCAAAAATATCAAGGAACTTCTGAAGGCTATTGATGCACAATTTGAGTCTTCAGATAAGGCACTGGCTAGCACCCTAATGACAAAATTATCATCAATGAAGCACACTACTGTTGGAGGTGTGCGTGAGCACATCATGAAGATGAGGGACATTGCGGCTCAGTTGAAGTCCCTAGAGGTTGAGATGTCAGAATCTTTCTTGGTGCACTTTATTTTGAGCTCACTCCCACAGCAGTATAGTCCCTTCAAAATATCTTACAACACACATAAGGACAAATGGTTAATTAATGAACTTCTGACCATATGTGTTTAAGAGGAAGGGAGGCTGATTTTGAAAATGGAAGAAAGTGCATATTTAGTCACTCAGAGAAAGACTAAAGCTCCCAAAGCCAAATGCAAAGGAAAGGGTAAAGTACCCATCCATACAGAAGACAAGGAGTTCAAATGCTTCTTTTGCAAGAAGAAAGGGCATATAAAGAAAGATTGCCTCAAATTCAAAGCTTGGCTTGACATGAAAGGTACTCTAACCTCATTCATATGCCATGAATCCAATTTGGTTATATGTCATAACACATGGTGGATTGATTCTGGTTCTACAATCCATGTTTCAAAACCTTGCAGGGTTTTCTAAATCAAAGGAAACCATTGGGAAGTGAACAAAGCATCTATTCAGGAAACAAGATGGGTTCACACGTGGAAGCGATTGGGACGTGCAAACTTATTTTAGATTCTGGTTTTGTTTTGGATTTGGAAAAGACATTTTATATTCCAAGTTTCTCTAGAAATTTAATTTTAGTGTCAAGGCTTGTACCAGCAGGATATTCCTTTAATTTTAATAAAAGCTCTGTTATAAATCTAAGCTTATTGGGAATGGTACATTGTCCAACAATCTTTTTCAAATTAATTTGAAAAATAATACCTCCTATAATGTGATGCACACCCAAACTGGTATGAAAAGATGTGTTATGAATGAGAATTCCTCTATTTGGTGGCATCGAAGATTAGGTCATATCTCCATTGAGAGAATTAAAAGATTAGTAAAATATGGAGTACTTGATACTCTTGATTTTGCTGATTTTGGCATTTGTGTGGACTGCATAAAGGGAAAGCAAACCAACAAGTTCAAGAAAGATGCCAAGAGAAGTTCAGAAGTACTAGAGATCATACATACAGATATCTGTAGCCCAGATATGGACTCGTATGGTCAGAGATACTTCATCTCATTTATTGATGACTATTAACGATATATGTATCTTTACTTGCTTCATAATAAGAACGAAGCATTAGATGCCTTTAAGGTATTTAAGGCAGAAGTAGAGAAACAATGCGGGAAGCAAATTAAGGTCATGAGGTCAGATAGAGGTGGAGAATATTATGGTAGATACAAATGGACAAGCACCTGGTCCGTTTGCTTGGTTTCTTGAAGAAAATGGAATTGTTGCACAATACACCA
>UESW01001657.1:0-60072 GCA_900491605.1 Calamus simplicifolius
TAAAATTTATTTTAATTTTTAAACTTTAATTGTTTTGGTCTAAACAATAAGAATGCTTTATTTTGGAAATCTTATTATATAAGATATTAAAATTAATAGAAGAACTAAATACATTAGTCTGATGTAAATATATGATTTTTTTTTTCATTAACACTAGCTTATTATTAATTTAATTGGTTTTTGTTGGGAGCGCGGAATACCCCAAGATCACGGTTATAGCGTATATGAGTAATGCAAAAATCTTTTACCGTTCTAATCTATGAGTATAAGATTATACCTTCAGACTTGAACGCTGGAACACTTGATTTGATTGCTCGACCTCAACCTTTTGGCCTTCCGTCGTATTCCCGAAATACCTTCTTCTCTCTCAAGATGGTGGGATCTCTCTCGGCCGACCTAGGGTTTCTTGCTTTTCTTTTTTCTCAAAAGCGTTAACCCTAGCAACCAATTGAGAGGGTATTTATAGGGCTACAACAGGGACCAAATAGGCAAATATGAAAGGACTTCCCACGTAATTAAATCTCCTAATCCTATCCCGGGTTAGGATTTAATTACGTAAATTATAATTCATTCCACTAAAGAATTATAATTGTACTCCTAATCATATTCGAATTTATATTTTCGAGCCTTAATATTAAATACTTATTATCTCCCCACGTTAAGATTACAGATATCCACCAATTAAATTTAAATACTGATAATATAATTTAATTGGCTGTTATTATCCTTGAGACTTATCCACTTAACTTATTTGACGTATCGGATTCAAAATCCACTTGCAAGATTTGATACGATCAAAACTTATAAGCTTTCTCAAGGGATATCATCAGTCCAAATTAACCGGACGTGGATTCCTTCAACTATTAATGTTCACCATATATAATGTTATTGCCCAACCCACTGAGATTATTGACTCATATAGAATCTCACTCTATGTGTAATCAAAGCAATAATCACTACACACACGTGTCTAGTAATAGAATTCAGATTAAGAGCATAAGTAATCATAATATTCATGAGTTCTAAATTATTTTATAAAGTCAGTATAAAATAATCAACTCAACTGGGTCCTGTTCAATACACACAAAGTGTACTAGCACAAATAGTTAGAATAAACCATTCCCCGTAGTCAAGACAGACCTACTTAAATTTGTGCTACAGCTCTACTGATGGTGTGTCCAATTCCATCTAAAACTGTGAACAATAAACTTGTATTCCAAAAGAACCGATGATCTAGTCTTCTGTGTGTAAGCCGTACTCTACACACTAGATCAAATACTCTTTGGAAATACTAGACACATGCACATATATATAGTAAATGGCACACATTGCTCAAAATGAATTCTCATTAAAAATGTAAAGACATAAAGCATATCTTTTAGTCTATATCTCTATCAATCTCCCACTTAGACTCAAAGCAATGCTTGTACACATCTAACTCCCATGCCCTCTACATGTCTATCAAAAACTTTTGAAGTTAAACTCTTTGTAAAAGGATCTGCCAGGTTGTCCTCAGATGTAACCTTGGTCACCAGCACGTCACCTCTTTGCACGATGTCACGTATCAGGTGATACTTACGCTCAATGTGTTTAGATTTCTTATGGGTCCTGGTTCCTTCGAATTAGCAACTGCCCCACTATTATCACAATAAAGTGTAATAGGTAATTGCACTGAAGGTATCACACTAAGATCCAAAAGAAAGTTTCTTAGCCAAACAGCCTCTTTTGCAGCTTCAGATGCAGCCACATACTCAGCTTCCATGGTAGAGTCAGCAACACAAGTCTGCTTCACACTCCTCCAGCTAATTGCTCCACCACCCAAAGTAAACACATATCCCGAGGTTGATTTCCTAGATTCATTATCTGATTGGAAGTCCGAATCTGTATATCCTATAGGCACAAGACTATCTGCTTGGTAAACTAACATATAATCTTTAGTCCTTTTCAGGTACTTAATTATATGTTTTACTGCAGTCCAATGTTCTCGCCCAGGGTTAGACTGAAATCTGCTAACCATGACTACGGCAAAACAGATATCAGGTCTAGTACATAGCATAGCATACATTAGGCTTCCTACTGCAGAAGCATAAGGAACTGCCTTCATACTTTCTATCTCATCAGGTGTCTTAGGACACTGATCCTTAGATAGAGAAATTCCATGCCTGAAAGGAAGAAATCCTTTCTTGGAATTATGCATACCAAAATGGGTGAGAATTTTATCGATATAAGTGGCTTGAGATAAGCATATCATCCTTTGCTTGCGATCTCGCAAAAGCTTGATCCCTAGGATGTGACTTGCTTCTCCCAAGTCCTTCATATCAAATTGTCCAGATAACCATACCTTGACCGAAGATAACACTCCCATATCGTTTCCAATAAGTAAGATGTCATCCACATATAGCACCAGAAACACCAAAGTTTTTCCATCACGCTTCTTGTACACACATGACTCGTCAGGACTTTGATCAAAACCATAAGATTTAATAGCTTGATCAAAACGAGTATTCCAAGATCTAGATGCCTGCTTAAGTCCATAAATGGACCTCTTAAGCTTGCACACCAAGTGCTCCTGGCCTTTTACTATAAAACCATCTGGTTGCATCATGTAAATGCATTCGTCAAGATTTTCATTAAGGAAAGCTGTCTTGACATCCATTTGCCAAACTTCGTAATCGAAATGAGCTGCAATGGATAAGAGAATCCGATAGACTTAAGCATGGCTACTGGTGAAAAGGTTTCCTCATAGTCGATCCCTTCTTTCTGAGTAAAACCTTTTGCAACTAGCCTAGCCTTGAAGGTTTCCACCTTCCCGTCTGCTCCTCTCTTCTTCTTATAGATCCACTTGCATCCGATGGGTTTTACTCCCTGGGTGGTTCTACAAGATCCCAGACCTGATTAAAGTGCATAGACTCTATCTCTGATTTCATAGCATTTTGCCAAAGAGTTGCATCTTTATCCTGTAATGCTTCATTGTAGCTACTGGGTTCAGTATCCAGTTCATCAGAGATTCTGTCATATGACTCTCCAAGGAACGTATACCGTTTAGGTGTATTTACAACCCTCCCACTACGATGAGGCACAACCTGATTGTATGTGCTAGTAGTAATACGATCTGACTCTGATCCTTGTGCTCCATCAACCTGCACTGGTTCTGAAACTGGTGCATTAATGGTATCCTTTTGTATCAGTTCAGGGTCAGTTCGTGTTACTATACTTCTCCCACTACGAATAGTTATTGGGAAGTTTGGGAACCTACTTTCTTGTGGTGTTTCTGCTTGTACTATTGGTATTAAAGGAGCCTGTCTAGTTTTATCGCCTCTCAACTCTTCTAGAGCAATTTTACTTCTGGGTTTGTGGTCTATAATATAGTCCTCCTCCAAGAATCGGGCATTGGTGCTAACAATGACCTTCTGATCCTTAGGAGAATAAAATAAACCACCTTTTGTTCCTTTAGGATATCCAACAAAGAAGCATACATCTGTCCTTGATTCCAACTTATCTGGTTTACCTTTTAGTACATGTGCTGACAACCCCAAACCCGAACATGTCTTAGACTAGGCTTGCGCCCAGTCCACAGTTCTGTGGGTGTCTTAGGTACTGACTTAGATGGTACCAAGTTAAGAATATATGCAGCGGTCTCTAATGCATATCCCCAAAACGAAATAGGTAAGTCTGAATAACTCATCATAGATCTAACCATATCCATAAGAGTCATGTTCCTTCTTTCAGCTACACCATTCTACTGTGGCGTTCTAGGTGCAGACAACTGGGATTCAATCCCAGCATCTAATAAGTAATCTGTGAACTCCCCTAAGAGGTACTCGCCACCACGATCGGATCGTAGTGTCTTGATATTTTTACCATGACGGTTCTCCGTTTCTGCCTTAAAAATTTTAAATTTTTCAAAGCATTCAGACTTACGGCGCATCAGATAAATATACCCATATCTTGAGTAATCATCAATAAAAGTGACAAAGTACTCAAAACCACCTCTAGCTTGGATGTTCATTGGGCCACACAAATCAGAGTGAACCAATTCTAATATCTCTTTAGCTCTATTGCCTTTGGCCGAGAATGGCCGCTTGGTCATTTTTCCTTCTAAGCAAGATTCACAGACCGGTAGTGCCTCTACTTCCAATGAACCTAATGGTCCATCTTGAACCAGTCTAGAAATCCGTCTTAGATTTATATGACCTAGGCGCAAGTGCCAAAGATAAGTTTGATTCATTTCAGAAGGATGTTTTCTCTTACATAGTCTATTATTGTTATTCACTTCATTTAGTTGCACAGTAGGAGAAACAGGATTAATAATATAAAGACCATCCACCAATGTACCAGAACAGATAAAATGTTTATTTTTCTTAATAACAACGGAGTCATTAAAATAAACTGAATATCCATCATCAACCAACTTAGAAACTGAAATTAAATTCCTTCTAATTGAAGGTACAAATAAATAGTCTTTTAATATTAAAATCCTATTTCTACTAAAAGAAAAGCTAAAATCTCCCACTGCAACTACTGACACTCTCGTGCCATGTCCCAGAAATATGTAAATCTCTCCATCACTTAGCTGCCGGGTCTGCTGGAACCCCTGCAAAGAATTGCAAACATGATTAGTGGCTCCCGTATCTACACACCATCCACTAGTAGATAACAGCACTAAACAAGTTTCAACTACAAGTGAATGAGATATACCTCTAGCCTGTTTTCTGGTAAGCCAAACTGGACATTGCTGCTTCCAGTGACCTGGCTGCTTGCAGACGAAGCACTTTCCCTTCTTTTTTATTTCCCCATTGGGCTGTGGGGCATGATGCTGTTTCTTTTTCTGAACCTTTTTCTTCTTCTTAGCATGAGACTTCGAAGAAGAACCTTTTTCAGTAACCATAGCAACTGCAGGCTTCATTATGAAACTCTCTGCTACCTGAAGTTCTTTAAGTAGCTCTGCCAATGAAAAATTCATTTTGTTCATAGTGTAATTTAGGCAGAACTGCTTAAAGGAATCAGGTAGGGACTGGAGAATGATATCAACTTGGGTTTCCCCATCCATCTCCGCTCTAAGGATCTCCAGTTCGTTCAGAAGGCTAATCATCTTTAGAACATGATCCCTGACAGGAGTTCCTTCAGCCATATTAGTGTTCATCAGTTCTTTCATCGCAGTCTGCCTAGCTGCACGACTCTGATCCCCAAACATTTCTTTGAGGTTGAACATCATGTCATAGGCAGAGGGCATAGATTGATGCTGATGTTGCAGAACATTTGACATAGATGCCAATATGTAACACTGCGCCATCTCATCAGCCTTAACCCACTTACGGTAAGCTTGGGACTCCTGATCTGAAGCCCCTTCACCGGGCTCTGCGGGACAGACCTGAGTGAGCACATACTTGTACCCTTCTGCAGTTAACACTATATCCAGGTTTCTTTTCCAATCAATGTAATTAGGACCATTCAATTTGTTTTCTTTGAGTATCACAGCAAGTGGATTGAAAGAAGACATTTTAATCCTGAGAATCATTCATACATCAAATAAGATATAATGAGCAATAAACTTTAAATTCAAAATTATAAGTAGGGCCCCTCAACCACTACATAATAATAGAATTCGCCAGCAGCCTAGTACATTTTGAATAGTATGCCTCGATGGGAGGACGTCTACTACTCATCATTTATCTAGACAGATAAAACCTATTAATTTTACTATCTAGGTAAAAGGTAACATACCAAGTAAAATTAATTAGCTGGCTAACTTTGGTCATATAAATATTTGTAGTGACTCCGATGGGGAGGATACAAATATTTATACCTAAGTGTATACCATCACTCAATGCTAGATCCATTGTCCTATGGTGGATTCCTCAGATGGAGAGGTAATCCAACATTAACAACTACCAGGGATTATTCTTGGTGAGCTGGCAATCAATTTCATCCTATGGGGAGGAAAGCACTAATGCTAACACGTGAAATTAACTACCTCACCAATAAACAAGTGATGGGACCATGGGATTTAAATGTGATTAATTCCCTCTCCCACTTAGTTATTTAAACAATATTTTGAGGGTTATAAAACTTGTGTTTGATTATCTTATAAACACAAACAGCAAGTGATTATCCAATTAACCATGTTCTCCTAGTTATAGACATAAGAACAAAAGGATAAACAATCAAGCAAGTATGCAACATAACCAATATAAACAAGATAAATAAAATCCCTGTTATTATGGTCAAAATTCTCCACGCAGATGAAGATCTCTGTTGCACCATGATTGCTACTTTGCTTGACGATTTGCCGCTTCGCATACGGGGGTCTGGGGGCTGGCCCCCAGCGGGGATCGAATCAGCTCCTTCCGATCCCATCGCGCTTTGAATTTTCCTTTAGAATCGTGATTTGCAACGGATTTCCTTGAAATCTTATCTGCAAGGATTCTGCTTAGAATCCTATCTTCATCCGATTCTAATCATATCTTCATCCGATTCTTCTTAGAATCATATCTTCATCCGATTCATCTTAGAATTATATCTTATCCGATTCATCTTAGAATCATATCTTATCCGATTCATCTCAGAATCATATCTTATCCGATTCTTCTCAGAATCATATCCTGCAACGTGCAGCAGGTCATCTTCCTCCATGGAGCCGCACCAGATTACAAAAAATCCTATGCCTCCATATAGGAGTTCACATGCTACGTATTTACAAACACAAAGCTCTCAAAAAACCGGAGCATACATGCTATAAAATATTACAATGATCCTACGCCACCTTAAAACCGGAGTTCACAAAACAGATCTAAGCAATATTAAATCAGAACACATACATTCATGTGACCATAATAACATGATAGAAACCTGCAAAACAACGTTAGCAGCAAGCACGATCCATCCCACGCATGCATATTCCAATTAATGGAGAACATGGCCGTATTATTCATATACAGTATCAGCCGTGGCTCTGATACCACTGTTGGGGAGTGCGGAATACCCCCAAGATCACGGCTATAGCGTATATGAGTAATGCAAAAATCTTTTACCGTTCTAATCTATGAGTATAAGATTATACCTTTAGACTTGAACGCTGAAACACTTGATTTGATTGCTCGACCTCAACCTTTTGGCCTTCCGCCGTATTCCCGAAATACCTTCTTCTCTCTCAAGATGATGGGATCTCTCTCGGCCGACCTAGGGTTTCTTGCTTTTCTTTTTTCTCAAAAGTGTTAACCCTAGCAACCAATTGAGAGGGTATTTATAGGGCTACAACAGGGACCAAATAGGCAAATATGAAAAGGACTTCCCACGTAATTAAATCTTCTAATCCTATCCCGGGTTAGGATTTAATTACGTAAATTATAATTCATTCCACTAAAGAATTATAATTGTACTCCTAATCATATTCGAATTTATATTTTCGAGCCTTAATATTAAATACTTATTATCTCCCCACGTTAAGATTACAGATATCCACCAATTAAATTTAAATACTGACAATATAATTTAATTGGCTGTTATTATCCTTGAGACTTATCCACTTAACTTATTTGACGTATCGGATTCAAAATCCACTTGCAAGATTTGATACGATCAAAACTTATAAGCTTTCTCAAGGGGATATCATCAGTCCAAATTAACCGGACGTGGATTCCTTCAACTATTAATGTTCACCATATATATAATGTTATTGCCCAACCCACTGAGATTATTGACTCATATAGAATCTCACTCTATGTGTAATCAAAGCAATAATCACTACACACACGTGTCTAGTAATAGAATTCAGATTAAGAGCATAAGTAATCATAATATTCATGAGTTCTAAATTATTTTATAAAGTCAGTATAAAATAATCAACTCAACTGGGTCCTGTTCAATACACACAAAGTGTACTAGCACAAATAGTTAGAATAAACCATTCCCCGTAGTCAAGACAGACCTACTTAAATTTGTGCTACAGCTCTACCGATGGTGTGTCCAATTCCATCTAAAACTGTGAACAATAAACTTGTATTCCAAAAGAACCGATGATCTAGTCTTCTGTGTGTAAGCCGTACTCTACACACTAGATCAAATACTCTTTGGAAATACTAGACACATGCACATATATATAGTAAATGGCACACATTGCTCAAAATGAATTCTCATTAAAAATGTAAAGACATAAAGCATATCTTTTAGTCTATATCTCTATCAGTTTTATCATATAAAATTTTAGAGTTACAACATTTTAGGAATAAGGATTAAATTATAATAATCAAAAGTTTGGGACCAACAAAAATTCTAAATGAAAGCTGTAGGGTCAAAAGTAGATCGAAAAGTGATATTTTTATCGTGGTCAGGAAAAAAAAAAAAAAATTATACGTGCATGACACGGGATACACGCAAGATGATGATGCCGAGCCCCACGGACGTTGCACCAACGTCAAGTTCCATTGTGGTGGCCTTTCTTTGTTTGGTTAAAGGTTCGGACGCTAGAAAAGAATATTAGTGGTCCACTTGGACTCGGTCCAATCACAAAGCCTAATAGATAGTGATTCCATCCGCCAAAGTCCAAAGATGGCCACGAAAATTAGAGTTGGCGAGCTCTAAAGAAGTGGGGCTCCAAAAAGGTTCGAAAAAAAAAGTTATAAATTAAAATATCCAACCAACGTGTCAATCATTGAACCACTTAAATAATTAAAATGTAATAAAATAAAAAATAATTTGTTATAATTAATGATTTTTTTTATAAAATTCAACAAATCGAGTGACTTTTTTAAATCAAATTATTTAAATAATAATAGCACACAATATCTATATTAATATTTGAAATTAATATTAATTTTTAAAAACTAATAATATCAGTTTATAAATATATTATAAATATAATAAAGATCGAAAATAATCATCCACAAAGTATGTTTTAAGTCAAAAATATAAAAAAATTATAAAATATAATAGTTATATTTAAATTATAATAATAAAAGTAAATTTAAAAGATATTAAAAAAATTGATTCAATTTTATTAGTCCACATCAAATCATCAAGTCAATAAAAAATTAATTAATTCAACTAATTTTAATTGAATTGGTTATTTAATTAACAATGCTTAAAAGTTATAACTTAAAAAAGGAACCCAAAAAAAAAATTCATGTTTTTATTTAAATTGATTTTTTTTATAAAAAAGTAAAAATAATTGATAACGGTGAAAGGGGATTAGCTATTGCTTAATAGTTATCGCACATAATTATTGATTAATAATTACTTAAGAAATATTTCAACAGCTCGAGTAGTTTATCCGGCCAATCGAATTTTGGATTGGATTGGATTGAATTGATTTATGATGCTTCCGTCCCATTCCTGATGTGATGTTATTGCAGGATTGCATCCATGCACAACGTATGGAGCAAAAATTGTTAGGCAGTGGGGCATGGAATTGATTCCTTGTCTGATTAAACGATGGATTTCTCCACTTCAAACTGGCATCAAATAAACAGGCTGGCGCATCAAATGTGATGGTTATGCTTTTTATATACAGTGAAATCAGGAATATTTCTTGATGCAACCTAACACACTCCATATCGTGACAAGAAAGTGGGAAAAAAGAATATTAATCCATGGGGATGAATGACAATCATGAATCATATACGGTGGGTGCTCATGGAGGAGGACAATTTCGATGACCATCACTGTTATTGAACCTTGAGAGAGCATATCGAATCAAGAAATTCCGATCCTGTTATTCTATTTTACAGGATCTTGATGCTCGTTCCAACAACTCCCAACCATACTAGTCTCTGGTCTCGCAAAAATCGGATCGTTTTATTAAAGATTATGCTTTCACGTGGCCATGTATGATAATGTAGGATGTTGACCAAGGGCTTTGTAATGTAGTTTTTTTTTTTTTTTGTACACCCGGGCGATCATACAACTCGTGTACGAACCAGACCTTGAGCATCAGAATATAAGATTTGCTGAAGAACAAAAGGACAGTGATCTCCCTGCCTCTACCTCCAAAAACCAGAGTGGTGAGCAACAGATGAAGCCACCCAATCGACCGCGAAATTAGCTTCCCGATAAGAATGGCGAATATAAACACCTTGGGCCATGCTCAACATATTCCAGATATCATATAAAAGCGGTATAGCAGGAGCAAGGGAGCCATGTTCCCTCCGCAGCCACCGAATTACAATCATAGAGTCACCCTTAATGAGGTTTTGAGCATGAAGAGACCGAACAGCACAGGAGATGCCATCCCAAGCAGCATAGAGCTCCATTATTGGGACAGAGGAGTTCAGACTACCAAACCCTCCAACCGCCAATAGATCACCCTTCGGCCCGCGTATGACAAAAGCAGATCCCGCTAATCTGCCGCGGACACTACCATCAAAGTTGATTTTGACAAACCCTGGAGGAGGGGGTTCCCAAGATATGAAAATCGTATGCCGGTTCGCTGCCGAAGCAGCAGGGGAACCCCAGAGGCCAGAGGAGTCAAAACCACCTGAATGGAAGCCACGGGCACAATCCGATGCCATGGCTCTAATTTTCCATATGATCCTTTGTAATGATATACCCCCATCTGAAAAAATAGTCTGGTTCCTAGACAACCAGATCTGATATGCCGCAGAAGCCCAAAGAGCACATTTATACTGGGAGGCCTTTCGGAGGTCATCTAAGAAGAGGGAACACTGAGAAGTCGTTTGATCCAATCTACAATGATAGCCCAATGACTACCAGATCCGACCCACTCTAGGGCAAGAAAAGATGGCGTGCGCAGTAGACTCTTCCTCCAAACCACATAGCGGACATATAGGCTGGATAGGCAGGCCCCTCCTCACAAGCATAGCACAAATTGGGAGACATTCTCACAGAAGCTTCCAAATGAAGAGCTGAACCCTGGGGAGGATTGGAAGCTTCCAGATCCACACAGCATCCACCTGCCCCTGAGGCTGAGGGCTGAACATCTTCACAAGATCCTTCGCAGGGGCCCTAGGAAGACAAGATCTACGCCACAGACTACAATCCGAGGTAATGCCCGAGGTAATCGGAATAGCTAGAATCCGACGAGCAAGCTCCTCTTCGAAAAAATGGGACACCAGTGGGCCATGCCAAGAGGAAGGATCAGAAGAGATCAACTCCTTCACTCTCATACTAGTAGGGACATCAATACTAACAAAGGAGGGCCAACGAGATAGAGGAATGTCAGAGATCCATGTATCATGAATAACCTCAATGGAAGAGCTATCACCAATCATCCACGTAGTATTTTCCATAATGGATCTACCATGACGACAAACCTCCTTCCAGAAGGGAGAATGCCGAGGAGAAGACTACATATGCGAGGAGGAAGTCCAATCACCATATCTCGCTTTCATAAAAAAGCTCCATAGACTCTGCGGCTCCAGAATGAACCGCGAGGCATGCTTGGCCAAAAGGGCCTCCCTTCTGACAGTCAAAGACTGAATCCCAAGACCACCCTCCTGGATCGGCATACAAACCCTCTCCCAAGACATAAGGTGAATACCATGCCCGTCCTGCATAGAGGCCCAAAGGAAATCCCTAAAGCATCTCTCAATTCTCCTGAGACAGGTGATCGGGATGGCAGCATTGGAAAGAAGATACATAGGAAGGGAAGAGAGAATCGCTCGAATAATAGTTACCCTTGCCATCATAGATAAATCCGTAACCTGCCACCCCTCAATTCGCTGACGGACCCTCAACTCAAGATCAGCATAGTCAGCATAGCGGGGATGTCTGACTGTCATAGGAACCCCCAAGTACTGAAAGCGGTCAGTCTGAGATAAGATGCCCAGCCTATGAACAATAGCTTCCCTGGTTGCTCTAGCGGTCTTCGGACTGAAGCAGATAGAAGACTTAGATGCATCGACCTTCTGACCTGAGACCTGACAATAGCGTTGGATGATGTCAGCAAAGGAAGAAGCATTGGCTGAGGTAGCTTTCCCTAGTAAAATACAATCATCAGTAAAGAATAGATGAGAGATCTCAGGACCCGTAGGACATGTCGTAAAAGGTATAATCCTACGATCAGTCTGAGCATGGTATAGGGCACGGGAAAGATCATCCGCCGCCAAAATAAACAACAAAGGGGATAACGGGCATCCCTGACACAGACCTACTGAAGAGTGAAAAAATTCAGTCAGACTACCATTAATGATCAGCGAGAAAGAAGGCCTCTGAATGCAAGCCATAATCCAATCAATAAATTGATCATCAAAACCAAACTCCTGCAAGGAGTGGTAGAGGAAAGTCCAACTAAGTCTATCATAGGCCCTCTCCATATCCAGCTTAACAGCCATAAGGGACTGCCTGGCCGAAGCTCTCTGAAGATCATACATAAACTCCTGAGCAATGAGGACATTTTCCGTAATACTGTGCCCTCTGATAAATGCCCCCTGCTCCACTGCTATAATCCGAGGCATAACCAAGCGTAGGCGATCAGAAAGCAGATGAGCACAAACCTTATATAAAGTTGTGCAGATGCTGATAGGCCTAAAATGCTGTGGGAGAGAAGCATCATTATGTTTGGGCACTAGGGTAATAAGAGTACGATTCAATTCCACTGGGATGGCCTTGGCTTGAAATACTTGAAGGATAGCCTGAGTCACCTCCTGACCAACAATGTCCCAATAATGACGATAGAAGAATGCCAGAAAGCCATCCAGACCCGGGGCCTTATCCTGCCCAAGCTCCCACAGAGCCAGACGAATCTCATCAACAGTGATAGGTCTGATAAGTATTTTGTTCTCCAGGGAAGAAACCTTCCTGGAATCAGGGACCTGGGTGACTGGAAAGCCAAGGCCAAAGGATTCCGACCATCTGGCCTGAAAAAATGTAAGAGCTGATCCCGAATAGAAGGGAAGTCCTCATGATAGTCCCTAGAATCATCGACTAGTCTGCAGATCCTGCTAGCAGCACGCCGCTTCAGAGTAGCCTGGTGAAAGAATCTAGTGTTATGGTCCCCTTCATGAATCCACTGGATCCTAGACCGTTGCCTTCAATAGATCTCCTGCTGAATAAGCAGAGAATGATGCAACGCTAGCTTACCCCAGAGAGCAGACAGGTCAGAGATCCCAAGAAAACCCTCCTGATCCTCCTTAGTCTGCAAGAGACTAATATCAGCTTCAAGATGTTCCACCTACCTAACCAGATCACCAATTTCCACTCTATTCCATTTGGCCAGCCTGCGTTTAGCCAACAAAAGACGGCGAGAAAGCCGATATATAACATTACCCCGGATAGGGGTATGCCAGACCTGGGAGATGATAGATCGAGCAACCGTATATGAAGTCCAAAACTGCTTAAATCTGAACTGCCTCTTCTGATAAAGCTCAATCTTTGTAGAGATAAGAATGGGACAGTGATCAGAAGCTATCCTCGAAAGATGAGTAACAGAAGCTGAAGGGAACTTTTGAAGCCACTGATCCAAAGCCAAAGCTCTATCCAGCCTCTCCCAAACACAAGCTGAGCCCTGGCGATTATTACACCAGATAAATTGAGGCCCGAAAAACCCCAGATCCAGAAGACCAGCCAAACTGATGAAATCCCTAAATTCAGTGATATTAGCAGTGCCAGTGACCCTTTTACCCCCACGCTTTTCACTAGCTTCAGAGATACAATTGAAATCACCAGCCACAATGGAAGGGATGCCCCGAGCAAGAAGGGAATGGAGATCAGACCATAAAAGCCGTCTTTCCCGAAAATCAGTACTGGCATAAACTGCTGATAGAAGCCAAGCATCGGCCGAGCCCTCAGAAACAAAAAGGCCTAGATGTTGATTACTATGATGAACAACATCAATCTTCACCGCAGAGGAGCGCTAGATGGCTATCATGCCACCAGATAGACCCACAGCCTCCACTGCATACATAGACCAATTCTGAACTATCTGTCTCCGAAACCAGGCCAGATTGTCCCCCGACAACCTAGTTTCTAGAATAACATAGATATCAAAATTATGGATTTGCATCAATCTACAAAAAGAGGATCAAAACGATGGCTTTCGAGCTCCTCTAACATTCCATAAAAGGATCTTCATTTAACAGGAAGAGGAAGCTGGGATCCCCCCTGCACTTCCACCATATCACTGTCAGGGTGACACCCAGAAGATCGAGTGCCTACCTCAGGGCTCTGTGAAGAGCAGATCATAGCATCTTGAACTTCATCAGTCAGAGATAAATTATACGAGGACCTCGAATCTAGGCCCTGGCCTAGGATAACCGAAGTCAATGGGTCACTGGAAGAGCCTGAAGCCAATATGGGCTGGTTCTTCTCCCCCACCGAACCCTTAGGCAGATGCACCACAGAGGACCCAAGATCAACATTCAAATGCTGCATCACACGAACTTGGACTAATTTAGCTTTAGTGGAGGATACATCTCCTTTTCCTTTCTTTTTATCCAATCTAGATATTAGTCGGAGGGCCTGATACTCCGCCGAACGAGCCCGCTTCAAGGGACCCAGGCAAGCATCCCTACTCCCCAAAAGGCTAACTCCACCAGATTCCGAATCCAAGGAAGTGAATGGATTAGAAAGCATGGATTTGGAAAGAAATTCTTCATACTTCTGAAGCTCAACTGAAACCGGCACACCCTCCTTAGAACCGGCACACTTAGAAACCTTCGGATTAGTCATAGCCACTGGAGCTTCCTTATCCTTAGCCCCTGAATCTCGGCCAGAGCTCCCAACCTGCATTGCTTCCGCCTTGAGGCCTCTTATTCTTCTCCGACGAGCTGTCTTCAGTTGAACAGACCACCTGTCAGCCGCCGTCCCCGGAGTAGAGGCCGCAACCAACTTATTTTATACAATAAAATAAAATGACATCAAAATTTTAAGCACATGCATGCATGCGTGCACCTACGTACGTATATACGTGCGCGCGCGCGTGCGCACGCGCGCGCGCGCACACACACACACACACATATATATATATATATTATGATGGGTGTTGAAAAAAAAGTTTGTATATAAAAAAATAAAATAAAATAAAAAGGAGAACGTTCGCAAGTGGAACGCTCGGACATTCACTGACTCATGCGAGCGTTCTGCTCACGTGAGTGATGCAACGGATGTTGAGTGAACGTTGGAGAGCCAATGTTCATCAACATTCAGAAACCACCCAAACAATTCGTTTTGTAAGCCGTTTCTGACTTTATCTGGGGCTAACGGCTATTAGGCCTTTAAGGCTATTATAGACCGAGCCGTTGGAGCTTTTATGGGCTAAGCCTATAAATACGGACTCAAAGTTATTTTGAATAGTCCTATGACTTATTTTATCTTATTTATTTTTAATTTTCATTGACCTTTTCTTGGGCATCTAAAGGTAATTATTGGGTTGCACCTTTACGCGATCATGTTCGTAGTAAAAGGATCGGATCAAACCGGATACAAGGCAAAAATCTGATCCTTAGGGCAATGTCTAACATGCCTTAGTCCTGGCTTGATTCATATCGTCTTTTATTTTTTACTTTATTTATGTATTTAAATTTCTATAATATATTTCTAGCAATTTCTAGGAGAGAAATTTTGCAAGAACAAAATTATTTTCGAATAGCTAAGGATCAATTTTTTTTTTTTTTTCTATAAATTGCTAAATTTTTTTATTATAAGTTATTAAAAAAATTTATTCTTTTGAGTATGCATATTCTGTATGAATATATAATGTATATTTATAGATATATACATATGCATACTAGATAGACATATATACTTGTATCGACACATATATTCATAGATATATATTCAAGCAAAAGAATCCTTATGTAATTATATATATGAATGTATTATTCATGTAGAGATGTGCAGGTAGATACATACATAATTATTTTTTCAGTGCATGCTATATATATATTAATAGTACCACTTGCCTAGCAATGACAAATAAGCTCCTCCCAACTCACTAGTTGCTATACATTCTAACCATGAATTTTTGGATCAAAAATGTTGCTAATGACTCCAAAGCATTGAAAATCTCTTTTGGGTTGAAGAATATCTTGTTTCATTCCATTCCAGGTCAGGAGATACTTTTTTAGAATCCTTCTTTTGGTGAATGTGTGCACCTATGACTACACAAAGTTTAGATATTTAAGTCGATCATGTGACTTTCCTTTAGGCATAACATTGCTGTTTTCTGCAACAATTCAATGAATATCTAATGCCATCTTGTTCATTAAATGAGACCAATCTTACTGTTGCCAAAATTAGATCCCTTATTGCAAGATCTGATGGAGCATATCTAGTGGTATTTATGTTTGTATCATTAAAATTTAGACATCTAGGCTATGAAGCGTTTTAGTCATCGACGACTTCAATGCAATACGGTTTAGAAAAGTAGATCTATAGCTTTTCTATCTTTTCAAATTTGAGACAATGGTTTAAGATCTGAAAAGAGAAAAAAAAGTGAAAAGTGTAGATGTCTTTTTAATGCTTGTCTTGAGTTTTGTAAGTGAACCTAAAACAATTTTTATTAGCATAAAATTAGCTTTTGTCAGTAGAATATAGTCTTGCTTTATACATCACTTATTACACAGCTACAAAACTTAAAAATTTCTATGATATACACATGTATATATAGGCATTATATATATATATGTGCGTACACACATGCTTGCACTTGTGCACATGATATATGTGTGCCTGTATGTAGATGTATTTTTATATCATTTTATTATTTAACTTTCAAGTGCAGCTAACATTCTTACATAAATGCAAAGTTTTCTAGTCTAGATAAGTGTTTCTTGGTATAGTGGTCAATATTTAATATCTCCTAGACAAAAGTGATAGCATTTGACAAATATTTATTGCTTACCTACTATTGTGAATCTTTTATGTTACCAAATGGCAAAGAATGGATAAACTTGGATGTTGTGACAAGGTATGTCATATAAATGCTCTATTTTGAGTCTCTTGAAATCTATTGCCATGAGATTTAATAAAAGTTTTTATAATTTACTAAATAATCTCATGACTGTTGGAATATCCAACTTATTGTTTATCTTGTATTTGGATATTCAATTCTAATGCATATTTGTTTAATTCTCTTATTTGAGGTCTAGTCTAAAAAAAAATGTTATCTCTTTGGAATTTGCCAAGTCTACGAAGAATTAGGCAAATCAATTAACCAATGAGTTATCTAGGAGTGGAGTCCTAGATTCATCGAGGGGAATAGGGCTTAAGCCCATTATTTGGTCACAAGCAGTGGATACCCAACCTTTGTGATTGGAGATCCCATGAATGAGGTTCAATGTGGTAGAAACGAAGCTGATTGAGTGATCGTGTTAGAGCATAAATTTTTAAAAAAATTTTCATCCTATCCATATGATGAGTGCTCTTGTAAAGTGACAAAGTAAATTTGTGTAAGGTTGAGTCATACTCTTAATAGATTCGAGGTAGGTTATCTGCAAGGTATTGTCATAAATACCCTTGGAGGATTCACCTATATGAGAATCGTCATATTAGGCCGTGACTAAAAGTTTGAGCTAACCTTAAAGAATTCTCATAAAAAATTAAGGTACTAAGTGCAAGGCTTTTAATATGCACTGACCACATAAACCCAATTGATCTATACTTTGTGTGTGATTAGTAGAAGTCTGAGTCAAGGACCTAGTTCAAGGTCTAATCCACTATGGTTCCTTCAGATGTATACAATCAACACTAAGTGAGGTTTAAGTCCATAGGATACCTCACCTATTGCACAGTATAAGATGCCCTAAAATTTATATTATTTTAATTTTTTATTTAAAACTTTTGTGGGGGATTGTTGAAAAAGAGTTTATATAAAAAATAAAATAAAATAAAAAAGGAGAATGTCTGCGAGCGGAATGCTCACGGAGACTCACCCGAGCGTTTCACGAGCAGAATACTGGTGGACATTCACTGACTCATCTCGCGTGAACAGACATTGCGTGAACGTTGGAGGGCCAATGTTCATCAACGTCTAGAAATGGCCCAAAGAATTCATTTTGTAAGCCGTTTCTAACGTTATTTGGGGCTAACGGCTATCAAGCTTTTAAGGCCATTATGAGTCGAGCCGTTGGAGCTTTTATGGGCTAAGCCTATAAATACGGACTCAAAGATTCAAGATATAGAAGAATTGTTTTGAATAGCCCTGTGACTTATTTCACCTCATTTTATTTCTAATTTTCATTGACTTTTTCTTGGGCATTTGAAGGTAATCATTGGGTTGCACCTCCACGCGATCGTGCTCGTAGTAGGAGGATCGAGTCGAGCCGGATCATTGTACCTTAGGAACAGATCGCCAATAACCTACATGAAGAGGTAAAAATCTAATCTTTAGGGCAGTGTTTAACATGCCTCGGTCCTGGCTTGATTCATATTGTCTTTTATTTTTTACTTTATTTATGTATTTAAATTTCTATAATATATTTAGGAGAGGAATTTTTGCAAGAACAAAATTATTTTCCAACAGTGGGGGAATAAAGTTCTTTGTTACCATTTTTAAGAATTATGATACATTAGATATTCTATGCACCCTATCGTGAATTAACAAACCTACTTCTTGATAAGTCTTTTACCTTAAGTGGTGTCACAAATTAATATAAAAGACCTAACTAGAAAGGAGAATGGTCAATGGAAGTGCAACAAAAAAAATCATTTATATTGTAATTTGTTGAAGAAAAAGAAGGAAGGCTTAATCTCAATCAAAATATAAATATTGAAATCCAATACAATACATAATGATGTTTGAGCCCATACTTATATCCAGCACCTTGCTGTTAGCTGCATCCATATAATAAAAAGAATAGTGCCCTAAAAGCCAATCATGTAAGAACATTTTTTATAATTTCTTTCAACTTATGTATGATATTTTATTAATTAAAAGGTATTTTTTTTTCATCATATGCTGTGTCTTATATATATTGAGATTATGATGAACCCTATAAGGTTAGGGCAATGGAATTAGGGTTATGATGAAGTTCATAACGATGAGACCTAAGTTCCTAAAAACTCTAATCTAAAATGTTCCCAGTCGAAGGATCATCGAGTCAGGGATCGATGATTTCGGTAAGACTGACACATTCTATGTATGCTCAATAAAGAGGGTGGTTGGTCTCACAACCACTTGTGTAGAGACACTAATACAAGAATGTGGGTGCTTATTAGGATATGAGTTCACTGAATTGATCTGCATTGAAAACATCTTATGGAGATCTTACTTACTTGTCAAAAGATGGTTCTCTTAGTTGGAGTTGTGCAAGTGATCCTTAGACCTGATATTACCATAGAATCTTATGCACATGAATCTATATTTTAGTTTATACTCATTCATGGCTAAGTCATGTATGGGGTGTTCATGGATATGGAGGATTATATATGAAGGTTATGAGTAGGTCAACAAGGAATCGTTCATTCCTAGTAAGAGGAGAAGTTATCCCATGTAATCTCATTATATGATGACTCAAGAAGTCTTTGATCAAAGCAAAATAAAATTAGAATAGGTTTCTAATTTTTTATTTGTTGAGTCTTTATTATTAATTTGAGATTTAAATGAATAAAATGTTAGGGTTTGACATTTTTCCATACCCATTATTTATTCCGGATAAAGAGAGATTGAATGATTGAAATGCACAGTAACTTGCCACTAAAGGGTATTTTGATAATTTTATTAAATTCTTCATCTTCTAGGTAGGCATAACACATTTCTAGATGTCAATCATGTCTTGTAGGTTTTCATGAATTAAATTTATTTAATTCATGAGTCAATTTGAAAAATGGTTTGAATTGGCAACTAGGGTTAGCGCGATTTGACCTAATTTGGTTAGTCAGTTTCTAATCGAACTAAATCGACTTAAATCTAGACCTACTGCTGGATATATGAGGAACCCAATGGGTCACACACATAAGGGAATTGGTCAAAGAATTATTTTAATAAGATTAATTAATTCAATTGGTTAGCCAATCAGCATGCTAGCACATGTGGCTAACTCTCGCTCCAATTTGGATCGAAATTGATTTGAATCGGCTTAATTAATTGATCTAAATTAATTTTAAAATTAATTTGGGATAAACTTGACCTGATCAGCTATTTATTGGATTGGATAAGGTTGAATTAATAGAGTCCAAGAGATGACTCTCAGAAGGGAAGGGAAACTGTGCGCGTGCAGAATTTTCAAGAGGCACCTAAGAGTCTTAATTTAAGGTACTAGAAGGCTCATTTTTTTGGTATTTATAGGTCCATTGAATGTGGAGAACCTTATCTTGATGTTATTGGATTGGATAAGGTTGAATTAATAGAGTCCAAGAGATATGGAACTCTCGGAAGAAAAACTGTGTGCGTACAGAATTTTCAAGAGGCATCTAAAAGTCCTTCTGATTTAAGGCACTAGAAGGCGTATCTTTTGGGGATTTATGAGTCCATCTAAACATGGAGAACTTATCTTGATACATGGCAAAATCAGAGGCTATCTGATTTAAGATGGAATGCCAAAAGCATCCCATCAGGTGTGACGCGCATAGGAAGAAAGATGCTGAAAATTATAATGATGTGTCTCTTGATTTAAATTGAAATGAATTTAAATATTAATATCCTTTCATAAGGACATGGAATGAGTTGTATCCCTTTATTTGATGTCTCTCAATTCACTATTTAAAGGGGTGGCACATATGGGATAGCATCAGATAATTTTTAGCAATCTTTGTTTAAGACAAGAGTCTTCTCTCTCCTCTCTCCTTACTACAAGCCTTAGTCAATTTAGGACAACTCTTTTCTTAGCCTAATACAAGTTTTATTAGGCTTAAGAAAAAGATAAAAGGGTCATAAGTGGCAAGCCAAGAAGTCAAGAAGCCAAAAGAGGTTTAAGTCAAGTTTGTGAGCATATCTTTGATCCAATTCTCTTATGGATCACCATTGGAGGGCGAACACTTCGGCACCTAGTGAAAAGATTAGATAATCAGCTTCCTTCTTCCTTCACCAAGTATCAAGGTATGTTCTCTACATATATGTTACATTTCATGACTAAATAATTGTTATAATCAAGGGTCTTGGGTCTAAGGTTTTGGCTGATTAGGGTTTCAAGGTTATAATTTTTTTTTGAAATCCAGCCTTTCGTTGCATGATCAAAACCCAACATTGGTATTAGAGCCACCTTGATTGATTCAATTAGTGGTCCATAATATATTGATTACATGAATGATTATGTTATGATTCTATCATGATTTGTTTTATCATGTAGAGTTATAAATATCGTATATTTTCTTTTTTCTTAAGTTTAAAATTTCTTACATTAGAACACGCCTTCTGAGCCTCTATGCCTGCGGTATCTTGCATAGACTGGCCCAAGCGAATAATGAGCTATGGCCAGACATGTTCTAATTAACGAAAAATTTTACTTAAGATGGTAATTTTAAAATTACATTGAATATATGCTTGGTATGATATTGCTGCTATGCATATTTGAAAAAGGATATGCATAAGACCATCAAAGCCCTCCTAAAAATTATATTTAGTCGTAGTGTGAATGAATCATAATACAAATCCTTTTAGGGTTTGATTGATCAATTGGTGTCTAGAAAAGTGGTTCTAGAAAGGTAAAGAGATCATGGTTTTTTAATTGGTTTCGTTGACTGACCTGGCCAATTAAATTGGTGTCTAAGAAAAGCAACGGAGGGACCCCCACCTCTCTCCCACTTAACTGGCCAATTCGATTAATTTAGACCTGGAATTGAAAATGATATATTGATTATGAATACTACCTAATACCTTCCTTCATACTAAGATAAATTTATGATAACAACTATAGTAGGTTTGTTGTGCAACACAAGGCCTACTCTAGGGTTAGATATGAATTATCTTAGTGCATTTAATACTTTATAGTATGATTAGTGGTGTTACTTTGTTGTGTAACATAAGGGCAATATTATTCAGTCATGACTATATAAAATGAAGGGTCTAACTAAACTAAGACATTATAGTTTGTTGTGTAACACAAGGCTATAAGTGTCTTAGAGGCAGTGTTATGTTGAGAGTTGCATGGATTACAATTGAAAAGGGTATTTTCTACCCTTGAACTCATGAATGTTTGTTGTGTAACACAAGATATTTATGACGAATTGGGATCTCAACCCCATTAAAAAACCCTGGTAGGATTTTTTTGCTTACCATAGGTGAGGGTTATGGTATTCGTGATAAAATAGTGGAAGATACAATTAGATTGATCAGTCCTTGTCTAGTTGTAGACATCATTATGAGTGGTTTGCTTATATATTGTTCTTTACTTTTAATGTAGATTAAAATTTTATGGCTTCTACTTTATCACTGTGGGGTATTTTAGATGCCAACAAGTTGACTGGTCTAAATTATGTGGACTGATTGAGAAACCTGAGAATTGTCTTAACTCAGAAAAAGGTTTCCTATATCCTCGACTCTTCTAATCCAGATCCGATCAGAGATGATGCTATAGAGGAGCAATGGGCCACATATAAAAAGTGGCAGAATGATAGTTTGACTGTTAAATATATCATGTTGGCCTCGATGAGCAATGAATTGCAGAAGCAATATGAGGAGCGAGAACCTCAGTCCATATTGCTCAATCTTAAAGAGCTTTATGGAGAGCAAAGTAGGGTTGCTTGATATGAGATTTTGAAGTAGTTGTTCCATGCATGTATGAGTTAGGGCTTATCTGTTCAAGCTTATGTTTTGAAGATGATTGACTTATCACTTGGTTAGGCCAATTAAGGTTTGTAATGGATGGAGAGCTTAATCAGGACTTGATCTTACAATTACTTCCATACTCCTTCTCGCAGTTTGTCATGAACTATCACATGAACAAACTAAATATTTCATTACCTGAGCTGTTGAATATGCTCAAGACAGTTGAGAGTCACTTCAAGGGTGATAAGGCTCATATTCTTCTAGTTGATGGGAAAAAGAAATAGGCAATGAAGAAGGGTTCAAAGAGAAAGAGGAACCCTAAAAGTAGTGTGCAAAAGAGGAAGCAGGCAAAGAAGCCTTCTGTTGATCGAGCCTATTTTCGCTGCGAAAAGCAGGGACACTGGAAGAAGAACTGCAAGATATATCTTGCAAGTTTAAAGCAAGATGCTGGTGGAGATGCATCAAAAGGTTTGTACATGATACAAACTAATTTATCATTGAGTTCTTCAGTTTCTGACTCATGGATTTTGGATACTACACGTGGATCTCATATATGCAAGTCATTGCAGGGACTACAAAAAGTTAAAAATTTGCAGAATGATGACTTCAAGCTCTACGGCGCGAGTGGAGAAGCCATTTATGCTAAAGCTTTGGGCACCTATTTGTTGTTATTACCTTATGGTAAGATATTAAAATTAAAGAACCGTTATTATATTTCAAATATTATTAGAAATATTATTTCTGTACCCTTGTTATTAGAACAAGGTTTTGAAATAATGTAAAGAGCAATGATTGCTCTATCTTTTATTCTAATGAATTGTTTGGTCATGGTTTGTTTAATAATGATATTCTAATTCTTTTGCTCAATGATAAAGTTTTCCTTGTTGATAACAAGAAAAGAAAGAGAGAAGATGTTAATGCCATTTTTCTCTGGCATTGCCGATTAGGTCATATAAGTAAATCTAAGATAAGTAAGTTATACAAAGATAACTTCTCTGGCATTGCCATTTTTCTCTATACACATCATATAGAGCACAACAGTAGAGAATTTATGTATACAACCCTCTTATATCTGGAGGATACTTACAACTATATCGACTTTAAAAATTTTATCTTTCATTCATCCATTCTGATCGATGGATATATCGGTGTAGAAGCCTTATAAGGATGCAAGTATAGTTGACTCCTACATATTCAGCAACCACCACGAAATTAGCTATTTCTTCCATAGTTTCATTTGGAAAGTTTTTATTCCTAAAAAATTAAGATAATTTTTTGACTAGCTTTCCTTATAAATTGCATACAAGAAACATTTTAGTAAAGAAAAAACGGTTAGTAAATTTTGGATGTGTATTATGCGGGGCTAATTAGGAGTTGGTTGATTATTTATTATTAAATATCTCTTCTTATGGTCATTGTTGAAATCCATATTGGCTAAAGACAAGAAACTTCAAGGTTTGATTGGAGTAGAGGGGCACAAAAGTACTAGGAAGGAAAGAAAAAAAAAAAAAAAGGAAAAAAAAGAAAAAAAAGTTAGAGCCAACTAATTTTTTTATATGGCATATATGGATAAGAAAATAAAGGATTTAAACAAAAATAAATAAATAAATAAATAATATTTTGTCTAACTTCAATCTTTCTCAAGATTATTGTTAACTTTATTTTATGAGGCATCCCTTATCCGAGAAATGGTTAAATTATGCTCTCCCATTGTATCTTTTAACTTTTTTTTTAATATTTACTATCTAAATGAAATTTTATGGAGGAAACTTGCCTCACTGTTCCTGAAAAAAAAAAAAGTTTATTCTTGTCTTTTGAGAAAAGTGTAAAAAAAAAAAAAAACGGAGAAAATAGTATTTATTTCAAGGCGAGCTGGAAGGCCAATTACAATAACCTGAACTCCAGCGTTGGTTTGATCTTAACAAGAGATATTTTGTTTAATTTCAAAAATAAGGTTTGGGCTTGCACTAAAATAGTATGGTCATCCGCTTATATCAAAGAAAAAAAAAAAAAAAACGCGGCTTGGACTGGTTAATTAGAAAATTTAAACGATTACGATTCATGGAAAATTCTATGACTGGTTGATGTTCCTTAACACGGTTTTGAAAATTTTCATGTAGCTACGGCGACCACGACACCTCCTGCGGTGAGCATACCCCATTTATCGAGGGCAAGAGACCATCAGTAGCGGTGATTGGATCCCGCTTGCCGTGGTCGCGGAGGAGGACGGATGCGGAGAATGCGAGGCGATCCGGGGCGGTCGGGCCTCTCGCCGGCGCTTGCCTTCCTCCTCCTGCTCGTCGTTCTCCTCCTTTCCACCTCCTTGCTTGCCGGCGCCACCACTGATCCGGAGGTTCGGATCATCTCTTTCTTTTTCAACCGAAAACAACCGTCGTCTCCTCAGCAACCCTAACATTTAGAACCCTAATCTCTTATTCCTGATTTTGGCCTGGCAGGTGAGATGCAGCAGATCGTGCGTCGCGCAGAACTGCAACTGTGAGTTTAACTAGGGTTAAAAATGGATTTTTTTTTTTGAAGAAAATTTTGGAATGGATGTATCCATCTATTTGATATTTTGATTTTTTTTTTCTTATTTTAATTTTGTTTTTGGCAAAATTTTCAGCTGTGGAATTCGATATGGGAAGTTTTGCGGGGTGGGATGGACCGGCTGCCCTGGAGAGAAGCCCTGCGATGAGCTTGACGCATGTTGCAAGGCTCACGATGAATGTGTCGAGAAAAAAGGTGGGTTCTTTGGCATTAATTTATGAAAGGATAAAGTTTAGTTCAATACATACATCTGCCCTAATATTTGAATTTTGTATTCTTTTGAGTAGTTAGTGCATTGGGTATGTTCTCTGATTGGATTATTATGAGCAAGTTGTCTGAGAACTTTGTTGTAATCGGAATGGGTTATATGTGATCTATGTAATATAATTAGTTGCTGCTACCCCTTGCAATTGCTACTGATGTGGCTGATCAAGCCACATTAAAGCTAACGGATGGTGGATCAAGTTGGCATCAAGGGACTCCAAGGTTCCCCTCGGTCTCGGCACCGAGGGACTCAAGGGTCCTCCTTGGCTTCGGCATCGAGGGACTCAGGAGTCCCCCTCTGCCTTGGCACCGAGGGATCTCAGAGTCCTCTTCGACCTCGGCATCGAGGGACTTCGGTATCCCCCTCGATCGCAGCACCTGGCCTTTACGTGGCTTGGTAGATACCTGCAATCGTCACGTGGTACACCAATCTCCTGCGACCTCGCGTGGCCACTATCAGTTACGATACATGCCCGACATGATTAGGCCCACCTACTATCTGTGGTGCCATACCTGACAAGAAGATGGCAGGCCAGGCTATCTCTGACAAACTCAGGAATGGTTGCGATTTGTCCCTGTCAGCCTTGCCGCCTATCCTCTGCCAGACAATGACGTCTCGGATTCAACAACCTTTCAAAAAAAAAAAAAGGTAGGAGGGACTTTCGAACAGGTATAAGAACCTTTGCTTATAACGAGAAAAGGGATCTAAACTCTAAGTTTTTAGCTAAATCTTTTAGTTCATTACTCCTACCTTTTTTCGAGTTACTTACTTGAGCATCGAAAGGTCTTCACCGAAGCAACCGGTCCTCGAGGACTTCCTTGCAGGATTCCTGCTTGGGGAAAAGGCGTTTGAAAATTCTCAGACCTATCCTCACCGTCTTTTGGATCCTCACTCTTGCCCAACATCCGAGGAAAGTGATTTGGCAACAACAGATTGGCGCGCCAAATAGAGGGGTAGGCGAGAGGACAAAGAGATAGAAACCTTCAAAACAACTAGCTACAGACCTCCACATCCCTTAAGAACGGAGAGATGGTAGTGACACGCGCCCGAAAGATTTCCATCGGCCATGTTGGGGGGCATGGTCAAGGGCCTGAGCAGCGGGAGACCAGTCTCCCTGCTTCTTAGGCCAACCTTTCCGCTCCACCTTCGTCATCACCTTAGGACGACCGAATCACGACCCTTACCCTACAAGTCCAATCATTTGTAGTGGCGATTCGTAAGCTGTGACAACAGCCAGTGGCCGTGCAGCGACATCCAAGGCCAGTCGGCAACCACCTATGGAAGACCCCCTTAGGGGGGATCTCCCTGCCGTCGCATGTCGCCCAGGCATCACTGCCGGGAGGTCTCTAAGAGGCCCCGGTCGCTCTCCGGCCATTCTGATGGTTTCCTTAAACGATGACATGGGAAGGAAACCGAGCGAGGGCATCACCATCGGCATCACCCCTTCCTGTCCTCAGGGTCTTCAAGGGAGGGGTCCTTCGACGATCCAACCCAAAGCCATTTTGTATTTCCGCAAGATTTTAAGCAACTTTTCCTTCTCTATATCAGTCAAAGAATTGTTAATAATAACCAAAAAAGTAGAGTCTTGGCCTAAGAAAGCATACTTTAAATTTGATGGAAACTATTTTAGCTCAAGTTTAAGTGGTTTTTTTAGTGGAGATGTTGGCTCAAGTGGTTTTAAGTCTTTCACTTTTGGTTGCATTGAAGGAGAAAAAATTGGTGTAGCCTCCAAATATCTTTCACACTCTTTAACTTTTTCATCATTGAATTCAATGGATGTAGAGCGAGTAAGAATATCTCAAGGGGTGGCTTTAGAAAATCATCTGCATAAGTTTCGTCAGCCATGATTCAGTCTTAGTCACTTATTTGAAAACATGAATGTGTCTCGGAAGGAAATTTCAAAGGCTTAAATACATCAAAAGTGACATCATCCTCTTTGACCCTTAAAACCAGTTTTTCTTGCTAGACATCAATTAAGGTTCTTCCCGTCACAAGGAAAGGTCGACCCAATATTAAAGGGATCTCATCGTCCTCCTTCATGTCAAGAACAATGAAGTCAGCCGAGAAGATTAGCTTGTCAACTTTCACTAATACGTTCTCAATGACTCCTCTCGGGTATTTTATAAATCTGTCTGCCAATTGTAAAGAGATGGTGATTGGATTTACTTCTCCAAGACCCAATTTTCTGAAAACAGAGAGAAGCATTAGATTAATACTTGCCCCTAAATCACATAATGCTCTATCAAAATAAGAATTTCCTATAGTGCAAGGGATAGTGAAACTCCCTAGATCTTTTAGCTTAGGCAACAACTTCTTTTGTAAGATTGCACTACTTTCCTCTGTCAGCATTACTGTTTCATGCTCCTCCAATTTTCGCTTCTTTAATATAATGTTTTTCAAAAATTTAGTATATTTAGGCATTTGTTCTAAAGCTTCAATGAGAGGAATATTAATATGCAATTGCTTAAATATACTTAGAAATTTAGAAAATTATTCATCCACATTATTCTTTTTTAATTTTTATGGAAAAGAAATTGGTGGGTCATATATTGAAGGAGAATAAGTCTTAAAAGTAACTTCCCTAGATTTTTTGGATTTTGAAACTCTTTCATTCTCCTTAGTCTTCTTAGCTTGCTCCACTTCTTTCATCACTGACTCAACTTTCTTTATCTTGGACTCCTCATTATCCATATTTTCATCTTGTTTGGCATTTGTTACTTTTGGCTCCCCATATGTCCTCCCATTTCTCAATGATATTGCCTTTGCATGTTCTTTTGGATTAGTGACAGTGTTGCTTGGCAAAGTTCCTGTAGTCCTCTCTATGAGCATGTTTGAGAGCTGACCGATTTGCACCTCAAGATTACGAATTGAAGCTGAGTTATTTTGGATCGCCACATCTGTTTTCTGCATGTACTGCATAAACATATCCTCAAGTGTTGGCTTCTTCTCTTGTTGTGGAAATTGTTGAGGTGGTTTAGCTTGTCCTTGGTTATTGATCCATGAGAAGTTGGGGTGATTCCTCTATTCAGGATTGTACATGTTCGAGTATGTATTATTTTGACGTTAAAAAGTTAACACGTAATTTGCTTGTCCATAACTCGATTGGGCAAAAGGATTTCCCACTTGGCAGTCGACGCTTAAATGATTTCCTGCACAATGATCACAAACATCATTAGTTTGAATAGCATTAACATTTATCTTACCTAGTTGTTAAGACAAATTTGTCATTTGTGCTGCCAATGAAGTTATAGAATCAAGTTCTAAAACTCCAACTATCTTTCTTGGCATTGCTCTTTCTGCAGGCCATTAATAGTTGTTGGATGCTAATTCTTCCTTAAGTTCATATGCTGCCTCATGAGTTTTACTCATTAAAGCTCTATCAGCTGCTACATCAACCATAGACCTATTTGTAGTCCTAGACTATTGTAGAATGTTTGCACTTGAAGCCATGCTGGAAGGTCATAATGAGGACATTTTCGCAATAAATCCTTGTACCTCTTCCATGCTTCATATAATGATTCACCTTCAAATTGGATGAAAGTAGTGATGTCATTCCTTAGTTTTACTGTTTTTGTGGAAGAAAAATATTTTGCAAGAAATTTTTGTGCTAATTCTTCCCAAGTAGTGATGACGTCAGGCGGCACAGAATTTAGCCAAGCTTTGGCTTTATCTCTTAGTGAGAAGGAAAATAGCCTTAGTCGAATTGCATCATCTGTTACTCCGTTATGTTTAAAAGTATCACAAATTTCTAAGAAATTTGCAATATAAACGTTCGGATCCTCTTGTGCTAACCCCCCGAACTGGACAGTCTGTTGTATCATTTGAATGATGGCCGGCTTGCTCTCAAAATTATTGGCTTGTATGGCTAGCCTCCTTATGCTTGATGTTGCCTCGTTTATCGAGGGCATAGTATAGTCTCGTAACACCTTGTGCTCCTATCGGCCATATTAGGTAGAGATATGTTGGCTTTTTCTTTCTTCTTTTTATCTTTCTTTTTCTTGATCTATCGTAAAGTTCTTTCAATCTCGGGATCAAAGGGTGTATGCTCTAATAGTTTAGATTAGGGCATGCACTTCTAAGTCTTGAAAAGAAAGAAAACAAACTCAGATGCACCTATTAAATTTATTTTATTTTATTATTTTTAAATAAATAAATAAAATAACTTTCAAAGTAGTAAATATCTAGCTAGTATCAATATCAATAATAACTAATTAATTCCCCGACAATGGCACCAAATACTTTGTTCGCATAAAATAATCTACAAGTGCACAGAATCGTAACAAGTAGTAAAGTATTTTTTAGAAAACGGATGTCAAACCCACAAAGATTAATTATGTTATTGAATACCAAAATTTACTAAATTAATTACTATTTAAAAATCAAATAATAAGGAACGTTTTACTATCTAAATCAAATAAAATTATTTAATCTAAAAATTAACAAAGCGTACAAATCTAAAAGTGTAAAATATGATAAGAATAGATCTAGAGCGATTGATTTCACCTAACAAATCACACACAATTTATTCTTAATTATTAAATTCTAATAATCCTATGTTGTTTAAAAATTTCTTAATTATTCAATATCTTCTCTCGAACGATATCAAAAATATCTTCAACTAACAACTCCATATCTCTATGTGAATTTAATTAATTAAAGATTCATTATGTACTTTGAATATTTTAAAAATCATCTCTACTTTCGCTGTGTTTAATTCTAGTTCTAAAATAACAAATGTCTCATTGTAATTCAATTGATCAAACAATAATAATAAGAATTAAACACTCAATAATAAAAATATTAAAAATAAAATAACTTATAAAATAAATTATGTGTTCATTGCTAGATTACATCAATGCTTTAGAAAAAAAATTAGCTCATAATAAAATTGAAAAGAAAACTAATAAAACTTATGTTTTTCATTTGAAGTAATTGATGAACATGTAACTCTTGCCTTTGTTTTTTAGATCCCCTTCTTTGAAAAACTCTAAAGCCTGTCCTTCATGTAAACTGCTGCCTTCTTTTTATAGTTTGAAAGTTGCTTTATACCGTGTGAAATCCATGTGAAAATCATTGCCTCAAAATTCTCTCCAAGTGAGCCTCTTCCTATTATCGTTAAATGGATGATTGGATGGCTGAGATGGGCCCAAAGGAAACCACTTAAACGTCCTCATCCGGATGAAATACAGCGTTGCTGTGTTGAAAACGCGTTCAAAACGTGTAGAGTCCTACTGCCAACTGGGTGAACCGTCATTGCGTGGAGGAACGACTTATTCTTTCATAGCGTGGAGTTCTCACCGCGTGCGAGTCTTCACGCTGCCAGGTGGAGTCCTCATCGCGTGAAAAAAGGAACCAAGCTTTCGTGAAGTTACGTGCTGCTCCTTTTTTATTCCTTTCAATAACTTTTTTTCATTTCCATAGCATATTCCCTCTTATCAGTAGGGGTGCAACTTGGGTCGGGGTTCAATCCGAACCCGGCCCGCGGAACCCGATTTGCAGCAGTACTCAAACTCTAGTTTGCTTAACCCAACCCGAAGGATCCGGGTTGAACCCGGACCGATTTGCAATTTGGGCCGGGTTAGGGTTGCAGTCAACCTAAACCGAGAAAATCCGAACCCGCAAAGCCACAAGCAGCAGGCCCACTGGTGTTATGGAAGTGATGATTTAGCCTTGTTTGTTAGGTTTAAAATATGTAGAGCTAATAATAGTTTTATGAAAGTGATGATTCTTGGTATGAACATTCCATCAGAACCTTCATTACCTTTTAAAATGAGCAATATACCTTTAACCATTGTATTTTATCATGTAATGTTGGTGGGCCAAACTGGTATCTTTATTTTTTTTTAATTATCTTCTTTGAGACATTTGTAACTTCTAATATGAAGTTTGCCAAAATTTTATGAAAGCATCTGGGAAGAGGTGATGAGCAGAAAACTAAAATATCTGGGAAATGGGTGATGGGTAAAAAATCAGAGAGCTTTGGATGGCGAATGCAGTCTCGCTACTTGGAAAAGATTTCTCATACAGACTTATGTGGTCTTCTAACTGGCTCTTTATATCGTCTCAATATTTTCTGCTTTTGAAGGATAAAGGTGACTTCATCAATGCATATAGTGGCTATTGAAATGTTATGCAACATTTGGATTACTTTGGATATATTTTGGTTTAAGAATGTACTTTTTTTTTTGTTTAGTCTTATGTAAAAGATGTATATTTTAGACATGTAATTTGAAATGTGAAGCTTGTTTGTACAATGTAAAGCTTATTTGTTTCAAACTTTAGCTTATTTGTGCAATGTTAAGCTTGTTTGTTTCAGATTGTCATGTATATATATATATATATATATATTTTTTTATCAACCCGAATTCTAACCCGAAACTCAATCCGAACTCGATTTTTAAAAATAGGGTTAGGGTTGAGGTTTTACAAATAGGGTTAGGGTTAGGGTTAGGGTTGACATTTTACAAATAGGGTTAGGGTTAGGGTTCAAGAAACTCGAGTTTTATGAGCCCGAGTTGCACCCCTACTTATCAGTCTGAGCACGCAATGCACGAACAGCAGGGCCTCATGCACCAGTTGAGATTTTGCAAGGCCACCAATTGCTGGATTGCAAGGCTGTGTACCATGAAATGAAAATTAACTTTCAAAATCTTGTAGGACATAAACCACATTGTAAACCTTAATTACATCTTCCAAAAAATAATAGGCATTCTTAATTATGCCACTCAGGAAACCAAATAGTGCTCAAATAATTGGAACATAATCAAAATCTAATTTTGAGGTAATAGCAAACATAGCCTCTGAGAGTTATTCTTTTCAAAATAAAATGAAAAGTAAATAAAAATAAATAAATGACTCAAAATAAATTAAAAACTAGCTAATGTCGTTATGAAAGTATATGAATTAAATGGTTGAATTTACACTTATCATCCGTCGCCAGGACGACACTAAAGACGACTCCGCGTTAGCACTAAAGCCCATTGCCAGGACGATACTAAAAGACCGACTCTGCGTTGGCACTAAAGCCCGTCGCCAAGACGACACTAAAGACCGACTTCGCGTCGGCACTAAAGCACATCGCTAGGATGGCATTAAAGACCGACTCCGCATCGGCACTAAAGCCCATCACCAGAACGGCATAAAAGATCGATCCGCGTCAGCACTAAAGCACATCGCCAGGACAACACTAAAGACCGACTCCGCATCGGCACTAAAGCCCATCGCCAGGACGACACCAAAGCCCGATGCCAGGTCAGCACCAAAGCCTGTCGCCAGGACGGCACTGAAGCCCAGCGCCAGGCTGGCACCTAAAGCCCGATGTCAGATCGGCATTAGAAACTTGCTGCAAAATCAACACCTAAGTCCGACGTCAAGCCGTCGCCAAGACCAACTCCAGCAATAAAGCACCACCTCGAGCCCACCTAGTGCAAGCGGACGAGTACTCCGACCTCGCTGGAATTGATGCAACCCTATCAGGGAGTCCCACAAGTGTGGAATAAGGGACGACGTGCTACAAAAAGCTAAGTATTTTAAAAAATTTCAAAACTCAAAGATTTCATAAATAAATCATTTTCATTACTTGTCAAAATGTTCACAAAATGTCGACTCAAGTCGGACTTCGGTACAAAGATAAGAAATGAACTAAAGGAAGAGTACAAAAAGGAAATGTATTCAGCCCCAGTCGGTGCTGACCCATCATCGGCCGATCTCTGCACTACGGGCGATCCCTCCGACTCCTCGTCGTCGGGCTCGATGTCGTCGAGGCCCGCGATGCCGAGGACTTTGTTCACCTTCTCCTTGCAGTCTCGGAAGCCTTGAAGATAAATATCAGCAGAGGCCTCCGCCAGCTCATCCGTAAAGGCTGTGGAATTTCGGTAGCGCTCCACCACCTCGACGGCTCCTCTCATAGCGGCGGCGGCCCTCTCCTCTGTGGCTCGAGCCTCCGCCTCCCTCTCGGCTGCCCTCACGTCGGCCATCCAAGCGATCTCCTCGGTGTCGCTGGCCCTCAGTTCGGCCGCCTTCACCTCCAAAGCAAGGGAGTGGAGGCGGAGGTCGCGAACAGCAATCGTCGCCTCAGCGACGTCCAACTTTGCCTCGGCGGCTCGGGAGTGCTCGAGCTCGGTCATCGCCTGGCACCTTGCCTCCTCAAACTCCTTTGCCCGCTCGTTCCGGGCCGTCTCCAGTGCCCCCTCAGCCCTTTCGGCCCGAGCTCGAGTGTCGGCGGCCTCTCCTCGAAGGTGGCGAAGATTCACGTCACCTTGAAGGGTGACGTCCCTCGCGACGGCCATGGAGTTCACCAACTGCGCGAAGGGAACCTCTATTAGTATACCATAAAGTAGAAAAATTTCGTGAAAAGGGAAAGATACCTACCCCTAGTAGAGCTGTGAAGGCATCTCGGAAGAAGGTGGAGGCTCCCTGATGGCGAAGCTCTCCCTGGAACTCTGGCAGACACCCTGGGCCATCAACCGCTCTGCCATGCGGTCGTAGTTCATAAGCGATGGCCGAGATGGGATCGCCCCGAGCCCACCTCCCCCAGCAGGCTCAGTCGACGCAGAGGTTGCGGGCGTCGAGCCGAAGGCCGATGGCACCTCTCCGCAGCCTCCTCCAGTAGGGACGCTCTCCACCGACAGTTGTCTTGCAGTCGGACCCGCTTCGCCCGCCTGCTCTCCTGCTGGCGGGGCTCTGTCCTGGGCTAGTCCGGTCATCGAGCGAACCGGCTCTGCGCCGAGATGAATGGCTCTGCGGGCTGGGGGACTACCTTAACCCTTAGCCCCTCCGGGGGGGGACTCGGCAGTGAGGTCGATCGATGGTACAGGCTCTCGGCTCGTCTGGGGCTCACGGGAGGGAGGAGTCGGGGACCGAGAACAAGGCCTCTTCCCCGACCTCTTAGCCTCACTGATGGCCCTCTTCCTCTTGATTGCTGCCCTCCTCGCGGCGTGGGCCGGTATCCTCATATCTGCGCATGCCAAAGGTTAATTAGCAGAAAAAAATGGGTGGGGGGGAGTCTTCACGGCTGCTCACCATCGCTTGGGGCAATACCCGCGGGCCGGAGGTTCTCCAATAGGAGTTCTCGGCAGCGGGGGATGTCATGCCCCGGATCCAAAAAGTTTGAGCTAGGGTGACAACCCACCGCATGCCGGGCATGCAAGGCGTCCCAAAATTTATACATCGATCATTATAAGACAATAAGTATAATAAGTCAATCCAAATCCATACTTTATTACAAACCACTAATATAAGTTTTGGGCTACAAGCCCTACACACAAATATTACTGGGGTTACATCAACACTATGGAACTATTTTATTTAACTGAAGCTCCATCTACCCCATAATTTCATCTTCAATCCCGAGGCTCTGAAAAACATTGTGAGATTTACATGAGCTCACACTCAATAAGTAAGCCTATAATAATCATCTTATCTCTCAAGATATTATCAAGTCATAATTTTCATAGAAACTTCCAATTTAATTAACATGCTATCATAATCATGCATATCATTAAGTCAAATAATCATGGAGGCTTATAGAACAAATACCAGAATATGCATTGTAAACAAATCCACTGTTTATATTTAATCATTGTTATATTATATTATATGTGTCCCACGGCCCTGCAATGCCTCCATCAATCAGCACACATCCTCTAGATGTGCGTGGCCTCCACATGCCATATCAATCAGCACACATCCTCTAGATGTGCGTGGCCTCCACATGCCATATCAAAGGAGAACCGCGGTGACACATATAAATATATTCAAATCATTTTACACATGCATGTCACATATTATGCGTCATCATAAGCATAATTTCTCTCATAACACAAACAGTGGTTTGTACATTTTTAACCATTGCATATAATCAATTCACTTTGCAAATAATATCAACTATTATAGCAAATATGCAATTAGATACACATGGTACAGCTTACAATTTCCAAAATAATCAATAAAACTCTATTTCATAATTATGCATAAAACTATAAATACAACTATTTATAATTTATGAAATTATTATATTTGGCTTATTACCTTAATACGCAAATCCAAGGTGATAAATCAGCTACATGGACCATTGGGCACCTACAGCATTATTTTTCATAATTAGATCTCTAAATCTGAATAATAAAAGGACTCATACTACTCTACCCAGACTAATCCATGGGCCCATCTTTGGACTTGAATATCTCCCAAGATAAACGTCCAAATGGGGAATCAAGATTACCCCAAGAAACTAGAATTCGTCCAGAATCTGGCCATAATTTTATTTTTCATTTTTCGAATATAGGGCCCAAAACCCCGCCCAAAGAGGGCTCTAGGAACGGCCCAATAGGCCCAAAGGATGGCAGCCCAGCCGGCCCAATCTGTTTCCTTCCTCCCAGATCCCCTGTTTCAACCGAAACAGGGGCTGGGATGAGCCGGCGGCCAGGGCCGCCGCCGGCCAAATCGGAGGCGGCCGACCGTCGTCGGTCGGACTGAAGCCGGCCGCCGCCGCGGCCGGCCACCCCCCTTTTCTCTCTCAATTTCTCTCCCTCTCTCTTTTTTCTTCCCGCTCCCGCGTGACGCGATCTGTACCGGCGTCGACTCCGGCCGAATTGGAGTCGATCCGGCCACCGTTGGCCGGACCAGAGCCGGCCGGCCCCCCCTCCTTCACTGTCTCTCCAATTTCTCTCCCTCACACTCTTTCTCGTTTTGATTCCCGGGTGGATTTTACCGTGCCGGTAGCACGGCCGGCCAATTGGAGGCGGCCCGGCCACCGTTGGCCGGACCGGAGTCGGCTGCCGTCTCGGCAGCCCTTCTCTCTCCCTCTCTTCCTCCAATTTCTCCCTCGAACTCCCCTTCTCTCTCTATCAGCCGCGGCCAGTTACGGCGCCAGCGGCATGGTCGGCCTATTGGCCGGCCGGATCTCCCCTCTGTCTCTCTTCCTTTCTCTCTCACGCTCTCTCTCTCTAATTGACAAGGACAGGGACATACCAGGAGCAGGCACACGCGAGGATCTCTCTGAAGGTTGTCCCCAACCCCCCTCTTTAAACATCCTTGCGATGCTACGGAACAGGGATATCGGGAACTCAATAGACACACGACGACTTGGGCATCCAATCGACAAGTCGGGGACCTAAACGTCATGACAGTAGCCTAAGCGACAAGAGGATTCCCTGGATGCCAGGTGTCCAAAAATAAATGCTGGGGGGTTACAGGGGACCACGAAGGTCAGCAACTACTCGAACACCTCCCGATCTCTTGGGACCATCGATAGGTTCTTGTTGGGCTCTAAGTTCGGGGTCCCCCCAATCTAGCCTCATCCCTCGAGGTGCGCAAAGAAAAATCGGGTCTTTCATCCTTTAACGGACGTGGGGAGACCCAGTTTGATGGCTTGGCCAGGCCTGGGTGCGAACAACCACTGGCCAAACTGGAGGGTATAGAGACTACGGAACAAGGAGATTCTGCCCTCTATGCCCTGAAAGCGGCACAGCACTAGAAACGCACAGATGGTCTGAACGGAGTTCGGAACCAGTTGTGCAGGCATCAAGGCATACATGTGGAGGAGGCTGACTATGAAAGGATGGAGAGAAAGCCGAAGACTCGCTTTGAGGAACAACTCGTACAAGGTGACTCTCCCGAAACGAGAAGTTATCTTGTCGTTAGGTCCGAGGGCGGATAACTGGACGTCCTCGGATATCCTATGGCTACCCTAAGAGATGCTAGATCTACGGGAGTGATGGTGGAGGCGATCCCCTTCGAAATGCCCTCCTAACCCTAGACGGATGGGTTGCGGTGGCCGAACAATCCTGACAGGGATCCCGTCGGCAGCCCGCAGCTATAATAAAGGGACTTGGTCCTCTAAAGAGGAGAAGGACCATGGGGGTGTTGGGGACGGAGAAACCTGCAGCTGTGCTGAGGAAACGTGGTCCTCTGAAGGAGGGGAGGAGGACCACGAGGGTGATGAGGCCATAAAGGGAAGCAAAGAGAAATCGGAAGGACTGATTTGAACGAAGGAAGAAGAACGCCAGGGCTCGAAGGAGGAAGACTCATATGAGGCTCAAGCTCGGGGGAAGAAGAAGGAAATCTCAGAGGTGCAGGAGCCAGGTTCAGGACGACCCTCCTTTTATGCCTCTTTTTTGAATTGTTCCGCCTGACTCGACGTGCCACGTGCATACCTTCCGCTGGAAGAAATGCTTCGACAACCATCCGGCGCGCGGGATGAGAGATCTACAGCCAATGACGGGACATTGGTAACGTCAGCTCAATGATGGTGATTACCTTTTCGCGGGTTCCGAAGGGTTTTTTCCCGTTTTGAGGAGGATCCCCTCAATTCTAACGGTGAGGGTTGACAGGGCGGTGGCGTTACGGTGCCCCGTACCTTCGACATTAAAGAGTCGTCGCCCCTCCTTCCGAAGACATGTGCCCCTTTCAGTGACTGATGGCACATCGAGATCAGCCACCAAGCGATCTTATGCCCCTTTCATTGGGTGGGAAATGCGCTCGCACCATCTCAGGGGCGAGGGGGCATCTGATGTAGCTGATCAAGCCCGTTAGGGCTAACGGACCAAGTGACTAATGAAGCCAAGTTCGGATGGACCAAATCGGCACCGAGGGACTCCAGAGTCCCCCTCGGCCTTGGCACCGAGGGACTCAGGAGTCCCCCTCGGCCTTGGCACCGAGGGACCACAAAGTCCCCCTCGGTCTCGACACCGAGGAACTTCAGAGTCTCCCCCTCGGCCTTGGCACCGAGAAACTCCGGGATCCCCTCGGTCACGGCACCTGGCCTCCATGTGGCTCGGCAGATACCTGCAACCGTCATGTGGTCCACCAACCTCCTGCGACCCCGCGTGGCCACTACTAGTTACGGTGCACGCCCGACATGACTAGGCCCACCTACCACCTGTGGCGCCGAACTAACAGGAAGATGGCAGGCCAGGCTACACAAACTCAGAGATGGTTGCGACCTGTCCCTGTCAACCTTGCAGCCTATTCTCTGCCAGATGATGACGTCTCAGATTCAAAACCTTCCAAAAAAAAAAGGAAGGTAGGAGGGACTACTGAACAAATATAAGAACCTTCACTCATAACGATAGAAGGGATCTGAACTCCATATTTTGGCTAAGTTTTTTAGTCCATTACTTCTAACTGTTTTTCGAGTTACTCACTTGAGCAGCGGAGGGTCCCCATCGGAGCAACCGATCCCTGGGGACTTCCTTGCAGGATTTCTGTTTGGGGAGGTGTTTGAAGATTCCCAAACCCATCCTCATCGTCCTTTGGATCCTCACTCTTGCCCGATGTTTGAGGAAAGTGATTTGGCAACAACAGCTACCAACTAGGTATGTGCTCACACTCTGATCGTTGACATGGATCTACCAAAAGCTTGGCTTATGATTCAGGGACAACATGTCTCTTATTGATCCATGTCCTTTCAAAACCAGTGCAATGCATGAAGAGTAGTATTATGATGGTGCTAGCTGATTAGCATTTATTCCTTTCATTATTGTAATTGGCTTCTGAATGTAGTTGCACAAAATAGATATTAATCCAAGCACTTGCTATGGAATTGATCCTCTTAAAGAGCTCCACTAATAAAATCCCTTCATGGTCATATTGATAGGTGGGATAATTGCAATAGTTTTTGTTGTTGCGATTGGTCACAATTGATCTTAAGTTTTAATCTATCCTTGAGCTACAACCAAGAACATAGGCATTAGGAGGGGCAGAAAAATATTAATTATTTGTGATAAACTCTAATTCTAGGCATCAAATGCAACGAGAGTTGCTGTGTGAGGAGGTTGCCTTAGGTTTAGGCCAAAACACAAGCTAACTTATGATCGTTCTATTCAAACCTGACTGAACCTATCAGAAAAAGCTGAGCTTCTTAGCCTGCTCGAACTTGTTCTAGTTGAGCCTGGTTATGCTAGGTGGGTAGTGAAGGAGAAAAGAAGCTCTTTTGTCATCCTAATGCCACCATTGTTTGCAAAGAAAGTCAAAGGTACTGATGAAGGCGAGTATTGTATTTCTATTGGTATCTAGCTGGGGAAAAAATGCAGGTTAAGTACATGAGATTAGTGAGAGAATTACTAAGGAGAGGAGGTCACTATAATCATGGGGAGATGACATGAAGGGGTTGTGAAGGAGGGAAAATTGATAAATTAATCAAAAAATGTAAAATTAATCAGCACTTCTTTGATACTTATTTAGAAGTGTCATGGTGTGTATGTTTTGCAGGTTATACAATGTTTATTGATACAGCAGGGTGAAATTTAGATGCTAATTTGGAGTCACCAGGGAAGATTTAGAAATAAATGATTAAAAGTGGAACATAATAGATAGCTATAAATAAGAACCAGGTTTTGTTCCAAGTTTATGACCAAGATATACCTCACTATGATCATTTAATTATATCTATTTCACAAAAGGGAGAGATGGATAAATATATGTGATGGTAATAGAGTGAGGTGGCTGAAGTGGATAGGACTAGCCCTTGCCTAAAACTGATGATGGCTGGATTTGAACCCTGGTCTCTAGCACAATACTAGGAGCTTTACCAGCAAATGAAACTGGCACCTTCTTTCTATGGATGATTTTGTGCAAGCAAGAAAAGGATAAGTGTTGATCTGATGTACATTGCATTCATCCCATGAGTTGTGCGTCAACATTTAAATTTTCTATGTGCTTTGAAACATTACGTTCATAGAACTCTTTGGGCCCTCTTTGCTTATACATTAGCAATCTTGGTTTCGAAATTCGATTTTCCAACATTTCTTTTAATTTATTTCATTTGTTTAATCTTGAAAAATTATCATTCTTTGTGATTTTCACATCTTTGCTAATTTCCTATAACTCTGGTCTGGTTTCTTTTATAACCAACCATAAAGAAACATTGGTGGTAAGCCTACATAAAGCCTCAATTCTGAGTGCACTCTCTGCAAGCCACTTTAGCCTGCCAATTTCCTTGTACTCTGTTAATGAGCCACTTTTCTGTTTGATAATTTCATGACTGAGGTCAATGTTAGGACTCCTTATAAAGTTGTTAGCCATGAAATCAATAATCTTGTCTACATTTTCTGTGTGTTTTTTTCTCTCTGGATGCCTTGACCCAGTCCTCCACTGTCTTTTTCCTCCGTTTTCTTTTTTAGTTTAATAAATTTTCTAATCCTCAAATATTTATCCATTTTCTAATTCTCAAATATTTATCCACATCCTTAACGATATGCTTCTAGTTATCATATGACCTATCCACTTAGCGAAAAATCTATAGAACCCTAAACGTCTTCTTGTCACAGCTGAGAACTTACTGTCCTAATTTCCAGATTTGAAGCAGTAAACTGGTAGATCCTTCTTTTATTTGACTGTTCCTAACATTTTTGAGGGGATGACTGTTCCTAACTTTGGGTCCTAAACTTTGTGTCCCCTCTTTTATTTGTCTCCCCTCCTTTGACTTCCGTGCTTGCCAAATCCTTCTTTTGTTTGTGTCCCCTTTTCCGGCTTTTGCCCTTGCACAGGCACTTAAGCAGGCAAAGTAGGCCTGACTCAGTGCAAGATTCAAATTGGGCAAGCAACCCATGGGCAGGTTGAGTTTGTGTAGGGATTACATTGCCCCAAGACTGACTGTTGTTTTAAATTCTTTGTCCTGCCTCCTTCAGCTTTTGTCCTTACCAAATCCTTCTTTTATTTGTCTCCCCTCTTTCGACTTTTGTCCTTGCATATGCAGGCAAAGTAGGCCCAACTCAGTGCAAGATGCAAATTGGGCAAGCAAACCGAAGGCAGGTTGGGTTTGCTTAGGGATAACATTGCCTCCAAGATTGACTGTCATTTTAAAATTAATCCCGATTGACTGAAAATTCCATACCCATTACTTAATTTTGATGGCTATTTATGTCTAATTCCTGGCTTGTTCGTGTGTACAAAACAGGAATACTTGTGCAGAAAGCAAGCCTAACTGTTCAGAGGGACTACAGGACTAAATGCAAAATACTGTTTAGGGGTGAAACGAAAGAAAAATTCTCTTTTTTCTTCTCCCTGCTCTTTCCTTTTCTGTCCCCTCTTTCCCGTGCTGCTAGTGCAGCTATTTTTCCTCAGCAGAGTTTTTTCCATAGAAGCTATACCATGCATTTAAGAACTTCTTGATTCCCAATTGACCTTATGATTATGATGGACATATTTGGTTCCAAATCAGATAATTTTTATTGCTTTGGACCTAATGAATACCAATATGCTTATAAATAACCTCAAGGGCTGTCTCTAAGTGTTTCAATGATCTACCCTGTTGAAGGGATTTTCCCTTATTTTTGCCTAGTTTTACCCCCAATTTTTATCATGTCTCAAGTTCTAATATTTCTAATGATTTTTATGTCTGTTTGTATGTTGTCACTTGAATGCTTCCATGCTACATTCCCTTTTCATAACGTTGGTTAAAATATAGATATCAAATAGCAAAGCCCTCTGATTCTAATACTGTATCCTGATCAACTCCTTAACCTGCATCCTAATAGTTCCATGTTCTTGTAACCCTAATCACAAAAAAAAAAAAAAGAAAAATTATAGATATGTTATAGCCTCTTCAGGTAAATTCTTGTGGAAACCTACAAGTCATTCTATAGGTTAAATGATATTGAAGAGGTATGATGACCATAAGAAAAGGCTACGAGATTGAAGTTGGTGCAGGTTGAATCCATAATGGAGTTGGGACCATAATGGATCAAGAAGAAGAAAGCATACAGCCGACCTAACGCAAATCCTGGACAAAGCTTGTTGATTATGTTTATAAACTATCACTATGGTGCATCCTTTGGAGCCGTGACATGTGATCGTGTGACATGATTGTTGCTTTCCAACTTGCAAATCTCTATAATACCATTAGCAGAGCGTTAATGGAGAAACTGATGATGTATCATAGGATTTCTTATTTGTGAGCTGGATGTTGACTCCTGTCATTGTTGGAAACTTGTTTCAGGTTTGATGAGTGTGAAATGTCATGAGAAGTTCAAAAGCTGCATGAGGAAGGTGAAGAAGTCTGGGAAGGTTGGATTTTCTAAGGAGTGCCCTTATGACACAGCAATGCCTACCATGATACAGGGGATGGACATGGCCATCTTATTTAGCCAGCTTGGTGGTCAGCATACCGAATTATAGCTGCACCTAAGAGTTGCCGCAGAGATGCAATTCTTTATTCTAACATACCAGCTTATCTTTCATTATTCACAATGTTTATTTATTTATTTTTTTGAAGAAAAAGAAGAATAACTGATCTGTATCCATAGCAACCATTTTTTCTGCCAAAGATTCTGAGCCTGCCAATTGTGGATCTGTTGCATATCAAGTTGATGATAGGAACTCCTCAATGTCCCTCTGATGCCCAGTCCATTCTACTTCTTAAGAAGATCATTTGCTTTCGCAATCAAGACTGTAAAATCTGTCATGTGATCATTATTCATGAAACATTATGTTGACTTCTAATTCTGACTATTTTTTTTTTTTTTTTTTCTGTGAAGCTGTCTGAAGATGAGTTCTCAATGAAATTGAGGATCTGTGCTGAGCTCTCCATTCATTGGTTATTGGGTTTTAGTTACATAAGAATCTAGTCTTATCTAGATGACAACCAGAACATTATCTATTTATTTAACTTCTATGAAATTCTTTGGTAATTTCTGATTTTATTATTGAGCCAAGAATGCTTCTGGTAGTGTCCGCGCATGATTAATTGAGCTGCCCACGAATTATTCTCATGAATTATGGAAGTTATTATTAAAGTATGCACAAACTTTTTCATGGAAGAATTATGAAAAGTGATATCCATGCTGCTGCTTCTTTTGGGTCTTGAATAAATAAAGTTGTTTCACGTGCATGGCCCAATGCAGCCAAAGCGAAGTCACTCAACGCTTCAGCGCTTGCTTATCCTGATCCTGTTCGGATGAAGAGGATGCGTTACCATCAGCTGTGATTATCGGTTTTAGATACATCAAGAGTTGATGCTAAGATGAAATAGCCGGAAGTTGATGCTAATATAGTGTTTGAGGGGATCAGAAAATCCATCCAAAAGCCATAACTATAAGGGATAGCTGTGAATAAAGTTAACCAAAGGAATAATTCATGGTTAACCAAGAGATATTTCCTCAATCTATTCCCTAGAAAATGCAGCAAAAAAAAGTTATCCTATGGATTTATTTTTTTTTGCATTTGATATGATCAATGGGATAGTTAGAGATTGAGAACGCAGGTCCTCCTGTTTTCGTTCCGTTCTTCTTTCTCGAGAAGATTCCTCCCTATTCTTTATGGGAAAAATAATAATAATTTCAAAGATTATGAAAGTGATGCTGCCGATTTACTATCTGTTGGAACAAAATCGGCTCAAACGAATTAATTCGGATTGGCCCGATATTTTTAGATTGGATTCAGATTTGAGCTCGGATGAATGTGAATTTAAGTTTTGTGAAATAATTCTTTAATTTAGTTTAGTCCGATCCAGCTCATTTCCAACCCTACAAATTTGTCTATAGCTTCGTTTAATCCGAAAGCAATAGCTATCAGCCACCTATATTAATTTGAAGCACAAACGGAGATAATTTATCCAAGTGCAAACTGTGATCTGTGATAGATATCAACACACGTCGGTAGGTAGGTAGGTGAGACAAAGGTAGGAGAAACCGAGAGTAGAAGCATATGATACCGAGTCAAGTGTCAACAACCATGTGAAAAGGACTCGCAGTGGAAGGCTCCGATGGGTCGTGGCTCACCCTCAACCAACCATTCTGACCTCACCGAATGAAAAATCCTTCTAGAGGACTTTATAATAAATCAGCTGCATCACCCTGGACACCACGCAGCCTCAACTTGCACCTTTCCGTGAAAGGGATGGAGAGCCCCACGGCAAAGAACGATCAAACGTGGGATTCTAGCATGCTTTCTGAGAGTGTTTTTTTTTTTTTTTTTTTTCTTCTTCTGGAGACCTCAGCTGATCCCCGTTCCATCAGTGGGATCAGCAGTTGGAGTATAAGAAGATGGGCAAATGATAGGCGTCATGAACTCTTCTTGCGTTTGGTGCTCCGTTGCCTTCTAGATTGAAGCCCATCAGAAAATCATAAGCATGCAACGCGTGTTTTTTGTATGCCTGTCGCGAATAATTAATGTATACCATCTCTCTCACGGATATATGTATATATATATAAATCATAAGAGAGAGAGAGAGAGAGAGAGAGAGAGAGAGATCAACCCATAATTTCAATTCTCAGGTGTCAAAGTTGTCGGTGGTCCTCGAAATTGATGCTTGATTTTGGGTATGTCTGCCATATATTTTTTTAAATGAAAATGCTCCATCCTATTCCTACCAATTTCATTAACATTTTTTGTTTATGTTGTCACTATATTTCCAGTATTTCTCTAATGCTGCTGCCACTTCGATTTTAATATTCAATTTAGCTAGTTTTATATTAGGCTAGAATCAATCCTATATTTTTTTGTATTTTTTATTTTAATACACTATGTTTATTAATTTCTAGTATTTATCTCATGTTTTTTATTTTAAAATTAAAATATATTTTTTAATTTTTTAATTTATTTTTTGACGTCGCAGAATGCTCTCTTGCTAATATATAGTGATAATGCAAAATTTTGAGTAATAATCAACGTAAAATTAAAATCCATTAGATCATCTAAAAGAATGATGGTTTATATATGTATATATATATATAACTTCACTGCTCATCACTGCCATAAGAACGGGATTGAAATTAAAATTTCTGTTACATTCCAACATTCATTCCGGCAAATGAAACAGAACATAAATATTATTTTTATCTAAATATTAGTTTTTTTTTTTCCAGTGTTCTGTAGTAATATTTTTTTTTATGATATTACATTTTTTTTTGTTTTTAAAATTATAAAGTATATTTTTAAGCAGTGAACAAGCCCATTGATGGACGCCAATAATGAACGATGGTAGGTGGCAACGCCCAAGGTCATTCACGTGCCTACGTACCCTCCCCTAACCTTTCGATCACGTGCTGGAACCCTTCGCTCCAGCCTGTTGCTTTGCTTCCTTCTTCTGTACCACAAGATTAAATAAATAAATAAATAAATATATAAGCCGTTAATTTCTAGATCCAGCGGTCTCGGTCACCAGACGTTGCCTCGTGATTCGGAAGCACTGAGAATAGGATCAAGGTTCAGCCGGGAGAGAGGGGAAAAAAAAAAAAAAAACCGGTTCGTCCTTGTCCCCGAAGTCAACGCTCCGTTTACGGCCCGAAACAAAAAGAACCGACTCACCCTATCGTATCTCGAAACGTCACCCTCTCCGCCGTTACACACCGTCGGTCCCGTCCCATCCGTCCCAACCACGTGCGCTTGAAGCAAGCGAATCGCGACCGTGAGATCCCCATACGATTGTACGGATCCAACGGCGGCGAATCACTCCGCCGCACGGATCCGTGAAACACGAGGGCAATCCGAGTCAACCTCCATTTAGATACCGGCGAACGGACACGTGTACGGCCATACACCGGAGACCGGGATCGCCGGTCACCGCCGGGTTATTAAATAAAGCCTTTTCCTTCTGCCTGAACCTTCGCCTTTCGAAAGCTTTGGCCTTTTTTCCCCTCCCTTGTCCATCGATTTTTCGCTGATTTTCCTTTTACCCCGTCACGAAGGGAAGAACAGATGCAAAACGAATTGTTAGTTGAAACCGGCGCTGGGAGTTGTCTCTGCTTGCTCGGTAGATATGATTTAGGGTTTTTATCACCGGAATCTGTTTGCAAGATGGCATTTTTAGGGTGGTTTTCGTAGAGAACTCATCTGTTCTAGGGTTTATTTCTAAGGTTTGCTGGGTATTCTTTATAAATCCCTGAACTCTTAACTGTGTTCTTAAAAATTGGATCTTGGTGAATTTTATTGAGGGTTTCTTTTATATATATATATATGTATGTATGTATACATATGTGTGTGTGATCGTTGAGAAATTTTGGGCTGGAGATCTGTAGCAGTGTGCGTTGGAATCCTTTGACTTAATAAATCTAGTGGCGTTGTTTGGAGACATTGGCTTCTTTACTGGGATTCATTGGTATTTGGGTATTCTCACGATTGGAGTGGTCGGTGAGAGTTGGGGAGCCTTATTGCCGACGGAACGATCAATTTCGGTTGTCTTCTATTATGATTTGAAGTTAGAATTCTGTGAATTTGCTTGCAGAGTTATTATAGTCCATAAATAGTGAGCTTTCTGCAATCTTTGGGTACTGGTGGTATTGAGGTAGATTAGGAGTTCACAGGATCTCTTTGTTCGGTGTTTTGATCTCTGAGTTGGTGCAAAGTTTCTCTTTTTGGTGGCTGGCGTCGGTGAAGATGGTCGCGGGGACTGATCTCTCGTCTCCATTTAGCGTTTTGGATGGCGGGTTCATGAGCAAGGACGCTCGTAGTGGTGGGTCCTCCCTAGATGGGGAGGACCCTGGCACTTCGGAGGCCACAAGCAAATAAAAGCCGGGAAGCCGCCTCGACACCACTCGGGGATTCGGCATTGCGCGAGCGCTGCCCGGTTGGCGACTTCAGCTGAATCAGTATGTATAGATTACGCCACCCAACTGTCCTTTATGTTTTCCTTTCACTGTTCTTGAAGCTGTTTTTACCGTTAATTATTTCTTTGTAGGAATTGGACATGGAAGGTTTGGCCTTGAAGCCTTCCCCTGGTAGGCGGTCAGGATTCTTGCCTGTTTTCCGGTCTGGAAGCTGTGCTGAGAAAGGGCCAAAACAGAGCATGGAAGATGAGCACATCTGTGTAGATAATTTGGTAGATCATCTTGGACCTATTGCCAGTGTTCCATCGCCAGGGGCTTTCTATGGGGTGCGCTTTTATCGTCTCTTATTCCCTTTATTTAAAATTCAGTTTGATGCCTCATCATCAATTAGCATATATTTGTTTTTACGTTTACCGGCATAGCTAGAATATTTCGCATTGATGAGCGGCTAACACTTGGTTTTAGTAGTCTTAGCCTTTCATAATTAGTGTAACTCATAAGGTTCGTGGTCAAGTACACTTATCTGATAAATTCAATGGGTCATGCATGCATGAAGGAAATTATATGAAGCAGTAGCTTAATCGAGCAATTTATATATATATGGGCAGGTGTTTGATGGCCATGGTGGCACAGATGCAGCGTCTTTCGTCCGGAAGAACATACTGAAGTATATAATTGAAGATGGTCATTTCCCCAACTGCATGGAGAGGGCCATAGAGAGTGCATTCTTGAGAGCTGATCATGCCTTTGCTGATGCCCAGTCGCTTGACAGTACATCTGGCACCACGGCACTGACTGCCCTTATTTTTGGAAGGTTAGCCCTGATCTCAACATTCACTTATTGTCTTTTGCTTGGCCTTTTTAAGCTTGTGAAACTTAATAAATATTGGAGAGCTGCAATTATATGATTGTATACCATTTTATGAAGGATTCTTTCCTTCTCAAATATAGCTGTATATATATCCCAACAACTTGAAGGCCTTGGATACTTCAATGGTTTTTTCCACATAAATGGTTGGTTGGCTTGACTCGTGAGACCTAATTCTTCCCATCGAAAAAAAAAAAAAAAAAAAAGAGGACTCGTGAGACCTAGTTAGGCTTTTCAATAATTGACTACATAGCCACTTGACACCTAATCTGTAGGGAAGGAATAGTTGGATGCAGCTACAGAAAGCCAAAAAATTGAAATGACCAAAAGACTAGCAATTGGACCCCACATCTTTATCGTAGTTGTAGTCATTTGCTAACCATTGACTTCATTTTTGATAAACATTTCTTGTTTGTTAATCATCTACGGTACTATTAGCATGCCATAGCATATATTTCACCACAAACCTCGAGTTTTGGAATCCATCTTTGTCTCTAGGATCATTAGGATCACGAGACTTAATATGATTGTTCATAATTTACTGACATATAACCATAATTAGAGATCATTTTATTGTCAATGATTGCTTAATTGACTGTCTGTTTCTGAATAATAATTAGCTTTGGACATTGCTGCTGTTACTGTACAACTGTTGTGGTATTTATTATTCAAGAATCGGTCATGAGTCTTCCAATTCAAAGATCTTTTTCATTCTTAAACTTACCTTCAATGACCATACTACAGGACCTTGCACATCGCCAATGCCGGTGATTGCCGAGCCGTGCTAGGGAAGCGTGGCCGAGCTGTTGAGTTGTCCAGAGACCACAAACCCAACTGTAACAGTGAAAGGCTCAGGATCGAAAAGCTTGGTGGTGTCGTCTATGATGGATACCTGAATGGCCAGCTATCCGTTGCCAGGGCTCTGGGTGATTGGCATATGAAGGGTCCCAAAGGTTCTGCATGCCCATTAAGCGCGGAGCCCGAGCTGCAGGAGACGACTCTAACAGAGGAAGATGAGTTCCTAATACTGGGTTGCGATGGCCTCTGGGATGTGATGACCAGCCAATGTGCTGTGACAATTGCCAGGAAGGAGCTCATGGCTCACAACGATCCCGAGAGTTGCTCCAGAGAGCTAGTTCGGGAGGCGCTCAAACGCCACACCTGCGACAATCTCACCGTCGTGGTCGTCTGTTTTTCACCCGATCCACCCCCTCGTATCGAGTTCCCCAGATCCAGGCTTCGCAGAAGTATTTCAGCAGAGGGGCTGAATTTCGTCCAGGGGATTTTAGACAGCAATGTTTGATAGAGGAGAGATGGTAGCATGTAGCTTTTCTTAGTTTTCTTCTCCTTTCATCTCGAGGCCTTCAGCTTGTATAAAATTGAGGAGGCTTCCTGCATTTCGGGGGCATTTAGCCTCCTTCCAGGAATAAAGCATGTAGGGTATTGTAATTTTAATTTTAATCTTAATTTTCTTCTCTCACTCTGTGTTCGTTTTTTTGAGTGTGAAAGTTCATGTTGCATATTTGAGGCTTAAACCATGGCAAAAAGGATTTAAGAGGTGCATCAACATTTTCTTGTGAAGCTACATACATAGGATCCTCTCCACGGTTAGAGATGAAGCTATATTAGAGCTGGCCTTGCATGTAACTTTATGTTGTATGTATGAGCTTCAGTGCGCGTGACGTTTTTGCATCAGCCGGACACTGCCTAAAGCCTATGGAGAAGCCTTTTTGTCTGTCCTTGTGGTTGTCCGATTACTCTCTTTGTTGCCCTGTGGTCCTTCTGTTGGCCTGTTGTCAGAATCTTATAAGCCAACCAGTGAAGGAAAATTGAGGTACAATTTTGTTGCACTTCGGTGGCCATTGATTGCCCTTCTCATTGGATGGTGGACTGAACTTGGCTTCAAGCTGTCATCGTTGAATAAATTATATATTGGGCATGTGAGGAGAGCTCATCCGTCCATCACGGAGTGGATCACGTGAAACTCTGTTTGAATGTCGGATGAGCGTCTAACGCGTATCTTATAAGAATTTTATTTATAAAGACAAAGATTTTGCAACCTTAATTCTTAAGCGATATTGGATGGCTACGTTTGCCTCTCATAGTCATCCGGATCTCGACAGGGCTTCGTCCCACCTAAGAATTTTGCCTGGAAAATATAATTTTTATCTCTGATGATGATCACTTAGAAGGGGATCGAGTTTCTTCACAGTGAGATTTGTCCATTATTTTAGCATTCAAAGCGTAAAATTTATAGTCATAATATTAAGGAGAGTCTCAATCTGACCATTTCGGAGTCACATCAATCTCTTGCAATAAAGCTGCCAACTGTCCTTTGAAATAAATTTTTGGTTTTTTTTTTTCTTTTCTTCTTCTTCTCGCTGCTAGTTTCTTTCGTCACCTACCCGTTCATTATTGAACACACCAAGGACCTAAGATCCCTCGTTCTTCGCTAGACCGAGTGAAAAGCTGGTCTCTTTGATGTGGTCCTCTGCTCGATGACCGGTTCCACCTGCGTCATTTTGTTTCAATGCTCTTGTGGGCTATACGGTCTTCCAAGGGAACAATCCGAACTCACTGAAGGTACAGCAGCACTGCCTTGATAAAAGAAAGGGGTCATACAGACCATTGGTCCTCAAACTTTCACTCAAGATTTTTTTTGCTAGTCAAACTTGCAGCAATTATTATAGCTTAATTTTTTTATTTTAAAAATATTATATACTTACGTTTCATAGGTTAAAATTTAAGATGTGTCCTTTGAGCATTCATTGTCTTTAAAAAGTTTGTCTATAGAGTTTTGAGTAGATAAATGATCATTCATATGTTAATGGCTATAAAGTTTGTAGATTATAATAAATTTTGAGTGAAAGTTTTAAGTAAGGACCAAAAGCATATTTGAGCTAAAGAAAAGTTTGACAGTGTTTTAGGTGGAAGAAAGATAAGAAAGGTCACTCAAAAAGGAAAGGGGCAGAGGCAACCAGAAAGGTGATGGGAAAGAGATCATTGCCTTTAAATCCATTGCAGTGGCTTTCGGTGCCTTTTCTATGGTGGATCGTTCATCACCATAGCATCCTGCGCTGTTAAAAATTTGTTCTTCGCTCAAGTCCCTGGATAACCTTATCCATGAAGGAATCTCCCACTTGCGGAGCTCGGCAGCTGGCAGATAATGGATAATGCGGGCTCGTCCACTAATGCAGAGTTGGGGCCTTAACTTTCTTATCAAGTCAGAACAGAAAGCTAAAACTTTGTATGCTTCTGATGAAGCCCCCATGAATCGTGTGCAGGCCGCTAATCTTGCACTTAAAGAAAAGCCATTGGTATGTACCTTTGGAAAAGATGGTCTGCCATTGATATGATAATTTTGGGAGCTTTGTGGCTGCCTGCACTAGTGGACCAAAGCTGGACTCAGTTTCCCAAGTGCAACTTGGTGTGGGGCAACGCTGTGGGGCCCAATCATGGTACCATAAAACAGCTGCATGTGCATGAGAAGATTGGTGCAATTCACAAGGCCTTGTGCTTTGAATCATTGATCTTGGCATGACATTGTTTTTTTTTTTTTTTTTTCGGTTTGTGTACAACTTAATAGATTGGATGTGGTTTGATCAGTGATACAGGTTAATGTGATGGTAGATTGAGCAGTATAACTAATTAATAAAACAGATCAGTGTCTAACATTAAGAAATCAAGTAGGTTTTTAGTTAGTGTTGAGACAAAGCTATTCTTGGATGTTTGTTTTTGCTTGTAGCAGTGAGAGAGGTCATAAAGAAATGACCAAACTTTTCCTCAACCCTATTTCCAGCAAAAGCAAGTTTTGTTGCATATGCTGGGTCCATGTCTTGCGCATCCTGCCTTAGCACTTGGGGCAGGCACACTGGAGATTGAAACATCCACTCACATTTTATTAATGTATCATATCTTTGTGAACAGGGAGAAGCATTGAAGGCACAGAATGGAATATTGAGGGGCTATTGCGTCCTCCATATGTCCTAATTGTCCAGATAATTGTGACTCAAATCACTGAGGTGACTTATGACATTATGGCACAGCAATCTGGTCTTAGCTTTGAAAACACCAGTTGAGGAGGCCCATTGATAAAGATCCTCGGAACAATTCGCAAATCACCACTAGTAAGGGTTGCATTGATATGTTTGCCCTCTAAATATCTGGATGCTTTCATTTCAATACATGCTTATGATGTTTCACATGATTCCTTTCTGATAGGACTCTCTAATAACATGTGCAAACGCATTAACATGAAAGAGAGAGAGAGAGAGAAAAAAAAAGGAATCTGACGTTTTGTCCCTTGTGTTCATCTTTTTAATTAGTTTATGACAGTAGATAGACAAAATCTTTGGTGTTCATCAATAAAGAATGTTTCTAAATAGGGTCATGCGAGGATTTTTCAATAAATACGGAAAGGTTCTCTGACCACTTTCTCCAAGAGTCGGACAAAGAGATTCATGGATCATGAATAATTGGTCATGTTACAGCTTCCAAACCTTTGTATGTTGCACCAAGAAAAAATCTGTGGCTGTTATTTTTGCCTTCATAATACCCTGTCATTCATGTTGGGTGAATCCCTCCTTGCAATGCAACCAAGAGTTGATATAGCCAACTTTATTCACTGTTCAAGAGCCAAAGAAGAGTCAAGAATATGTTCTGGTTCAATTTAACCAAGGTATGGTTGCTTTAACTTAAGCACTTAGAAATGGTCAGTCAAAAACTTCTCAAGAAAGACCAGAGCATGCTTTATACTTGGAGACCCAACATTCCAAGCACCACAACTTAATCACATAATGAGAGAATAATCATGTCCACCAAAGACAGGCTGGGGATAATGTGCCTTTCGGCAAAATATGGGCACTAAATATGGGATCTCTTAGACCTCCGAGGCGACATTTATTTGTTCTTTTTGGACCGTGCATAAGCTTTTACTCTTTTTTTTTGGTTGAATTTTTTTTCTAAAAAAATAAAGCAGCTCAAGAAAATCCAATTAAATTATCTAATTTGGACGTTTCAGTAGCAGATGCTTGCTAAGGTCTCGACCAAGAGCCTTGTTTGCACCTCCTGGTTGTACAGATCCATGTTTAATCCATGAAGCAAGCTGCATATGAGAATTGAAAGGATGTTATCTTCTACAGATTCCAGCTAGAAATCTTTCAGAGGAAGATCAGTTCTAAAAGCAAGCACAAGATTATAATATTTTTATGGACACTGTAAAAATGTTGTTGCAGATGAATACATATTAAATTATATGGTTGTAAACCAAGATCATAAGAGGTTATTCAATCAGAGTTCAGAACATAAAGCTCTGCGGAACTGTTATAGCCTATTTGTCATCTCAAAAGTTATTGGCTCATAGAGTTCTACATTAGCCTCCTTATCACACTATTTGTTTATGAAGTCTGTAAACTCTGTAGAATACTAGTAGTTCACATACATGTAATGAACAAATATGAATAGAGAAGCCATAGATAACATGAGATTTTAACTCTTCTCATCCACTGTTTCCTCCAACAACCGATACCAATGAGCAACTGTGTCAAACTTCATTTCACAAAATCAATTGAAGCATGCCAAGCAATTGCTCATTCCACCCGAAGATAGGTTAAATTACAAATTCTACTCGATTGTACAGTCAACATCAAGCCTGAAACACAGGAACTGCCTTCCAATACAAATACAAGCAGCATTCAGATTGTATGAGTTCGTAAAAATGCAGAGCTAGAAAGTAAACTAGATGTAATGACAGAAACCTAAGTAAACTATGCAAAGCAGGGTCAGCTTGGTTGTATTTAAGTGCAGTCCAAAGTAATAATAGGCTTGAAATAATGTTTTTATTGTTCAATATGGTCCACTATGACACGTTTATTGTTCAGACTGTTCACAGTAACTGAAAATATTCATTTCAAAAGGATAATGTATAATAAAATCATAAATTGTTTTAAGACTCTACCTTATATCATTAGTTAGGGACAAACTACAGTGCTCCAAAGATCATAGGTAAAATAGCTAAATAGTGACATAAACAATTTTTACCAGAATAATATATCATTTATGTAGGATCGACATAGTATACCTATGATCATTTAGAAAACCATCTGGGACATTCACAGTACCATTATTATATAGTCTAGCAAGGTCGCTTGCACCACATTCACACAAAACTTCACCCTATGGCCATGAACAACTCCCCCTCCTCTCTTTTTCTTTTTTTCTTTGAGAGAGAGAGATCCATTGACATTAAAATTACATAAGTCCCGACTTGAACCCAGAACCTTTGGTTGCTAAGCAGAGGGGTATAACTATTGGATACACCTCAGCTGATAAATGATGATGATCTTTTTAAATTGACCAATCTGCAACCAATTCCCTTCTTTTATATCAAAGAAGGCAGCAAGCAAGAAACTAGTTTATCAAGGAATTATTGTGATGCACAGTAATAAGCAGTGAATTTTCAGTTATCTTGGTAGCATGAGGGTTATATGTGATTTAAGCCACAGTGAGCTAGATAAAAATATGGTCAAACACTAAATTGCCTAGAGCCCAAAGGATATGCAGCTATTATAGTTTGGTCTGATAGGCCACTTGGCAATCCTACAGACCAATACATTTGTATCTCAATAAAAACTTAGCTTGTCTGGGTAACCAGCCACCTAAGTCACTTATTCAGGCATTACTGCCTCACTTAATTTTGCATTGAGCGTGCCACTTTAAGCTCCACCATCTCCTCTGTCAAGTTTTCAGTAGAATGTTCCACTGTTGGACCAACCATGGCCACATCTCAACCTCCACCAGTCAATCCTTGCATGATTTCAGCAATAATGCAAGCTCAAAATCCTGAATATGCTTCATCAGACTGGAATTTTTGTACCTTCATGCAGAGGAGCGTAAATTATTGTCTGAAGCCTATCGATGGAAGGTGGTTGTTTCAGGGAGGGCAGAGTATACTGATCGACTCCAGTAGCAAACCTTGGTTCATGTATGTAATTGGTTAGATTGTTCTAGTGTTGGTTCTCTGTGCTGTTGCATAGTGCATTTGGTACTTGCAGTACCACTTCTCTTTTCCAGCTTCCTCTTCTCAGTGGCTTGTTGGCGAGTTCAGTTTACATTCCCCTCAAAATCAAGACCTTACTTGAAACATGCCTATCTCTAAAACTCTTTTCATCAAAATATGATTGCAACTACTGATATAAATTTGAACTTCAAGGTCATTTATAGTCTGATCTGTAGCCATTATTCTTATGCCTTGAATATTAAATAGAATTCGACATAAAGTAGAGACAATATTGATAAAGTTGGCAACAGAATCTAGACTGTGTCATTTTCATCAGATTAGAACAGGAAAAAGGTGCAGATACTGATATGACATTGCTAAGCGACAAAGTCTGAAGGTTTATAAAACACTCTATAAACAACAAGTGATACAAATCATTTTACCGGCAAGATGGACTCAACGACAGTAAGACAAAGCAAGTCAGAGTTGTCCACATTATCGTTGTTGTGTTTCTCACAATCCAGCATGATAAGATAGGAAGGCTGCATGCTGATTGAAAACAAAATGAACATTTTAGGTCTTTTGTAGTAATACTTGTGCTCAATGACTTTCCCTTTATGTTGGTCTCTAGAATCCAAATTATGACGATGGTTTCTTGGTCTCTTCTGGAGCATGTGCATATTGCTGTGCAAATCAAGCATCAAACCATAACCATAACCATCAAGACATCCCATTCCTTTGGGTCCAATTTACTTGTGTCATCTATTTATACAATTTATAGATCTGACCAGGAGCAATCTGTGTATGGTAATGCTTGCTTTCATGCACACAGGGATGGTGAGAACATGTGAGACTTGCACATGGTATACGGGTTGGATACATCATCCAAGGACAGAGTTGGAGTGAAGCTAAACAGAGAAGAATCACTGATGATATTTCTACATGTGATAATGTGATTTCCTATTCTGTCACATTTAGAGATCATGGTCTATCTAGAGAGGTGAAAGTATAATCCTTTAGGACCCACCAATGCACTGAAGCTGATAAACAATTTTTTTTTTTTTAATGCCAGTAGAACAAGAAAATTATTAGTTGACATGGTTATAATGATTTGACACTCATAAGCAACTAGCTGATTTATTTTCCTCTGAAAAGGCCAGTGGTGCTTGATGACGCCCAACCACCGATCCTAGACGTCGGGAATAGAGCGCTTCTCCAACCTTTCCTTCACCATGTTGCCTGCAAAAAAGTCCCAAGACCGGAGAGGATTCTCCGATGGGACCCTTCGACGCCCAAGTCAACGATCGAGGTCACAACTGAAGAGAGGCTCGAACGAGCCCTCTTTGATATGGAAAAGAGGTAAAAAAGAGGTTTTAGAGAGGAGGGATCCCCTTTCTGAGAGCTAAGACCGCGATTTTTAGGAGTTATCGCACATACCTGTTTAGAAAGTGGATTCACCTTTTTTTAGGGATTGATATGATCACGTGGGATTCCGTGAGGAAGGAATGTCTGCGGGTTCTTGGAAGTTGTGTGAATCTGGGCTGGTTGGTGGGTCTCGTCTCATCGGAGAGGGAGAAAACGGCGGTTGGTGGGTTAGGTCCCATCATTCAGTGGGTTGCTGAGTTGTTGGGTCTAGTCTCATCAACAACGTGACCAGTGGATAGGTGAACCTGGCGTTGTCAGGCGGCGCGAGTCAGAGAGGTGGTTCCCTGAATTGCTGGGGCCACGCTGGGGCCAATCTGGAGAGAACTAAAACATCTCGACCTTCCAGAGGAAGCCGAGGCTGAGCCTAGTTGACGAGGGACGGCCGGGGCCGACCACCCCAGCCGAAAAGTGCCGGGGCGGGACTGGCCAGGGATGGCCGGGGCCGACTCGGCGGGCCTAGAAACGTCGGGGCCGAGAGGGGTCGGCCGGGAATGGCCGGGGCCGACTCGGCGGGCCTGGAAACGCCGGGGCCGAGAGGGGTCGACCGGGAATGACCGGGGCCGACTCGGCGGGCCTGGAGACGCCGGGGCCGAGAGGGGCCGGTCAGGAATGACCGGGGCCGACTTGGTGGGCCTGGAGACGTCGGGGCCGAGAGGGGCCGGCCAGGAATGGCCGGGGCTGACTCGGCGGGCTCGGAGACGCCGGGGCCGGCCAGGAATGGCCGGGGCCAACTCGGCGGGCTCGGAGATGCCGGGGCCGAGAGAGGTCGGCCAGGGATGGCCGGGGCCGACTCGATGGGCCTGGAGACGCCGGGGCCAAGAGGGGCCGACCAGGAATGGCCGGGGCTGACTCGACGGGCCTGGAGACGCCGGGACCGAGAGGGGCCGGCCAAGAATGGCCAGGGCTGACTCGGCGGGCTCAGAGATGCCGGGGCCGAGAGGGGCCGACCAGGAATGGCCGGGGCTGACTCGGTGGACTTGGAGATGCCGGGGCCGAGGGGCCGGCCAGGGATGGCCGGGGCCGACTCGACGGGCCTGGAGACACTAGTGCCGAGAGGGGCCGGCCAGGAATGGCCGGGGCGCAAAAATGCTTCGATTTTGTCGAGATTGTCCCTGCGGCTACACGTGGCTACACCAGCCACATCAGATGCCCCCCCGCCCCTGAGCGCTAAGGACCATGCGCCTGCCGTCCTTTGGGCGAAAGGGGCGCGAAAATTCAAAAGGGATGATTGCTTCTTTTGGTGCACTTTAAATGGGCTGATGAGCTGGCGCTTGGTTTCGAGGCGGTGTCTCTTCGGAGATCTTCCGTAATCATGCGTTAGGTGGGGCTGACGTTGGCGCCGGACGCTCCGAAGGGGAGCCCATTGGGTGATGGGAAAAAGGGTGAAGGCATCATCACCGCTCCGTTTTCTATGGCTTATGATTGGCCGGGGATCATATCTTCTGGAGTGGATCGAGGCGGCATGCCTTGGGCGCTGGCGTAACTTTCGGCTGGCGGCCTGCAGCGCAATGGGCGCGTTCCAGGTGGCGGAATATTGGGCGGCATTAGCTGGAGACGAGGGCTATAAAAACCCCCCTAAGGGCCTGTAGAAGCCTTTACGCTGCCACTGCTTTCTCCTTCTACTTTCGTCTTCTACTTTCTTCTTCTTTGAGTTCTCCTGCAACCTGAGCTTTCCCAACTCCCAGGTTAGTTCATCCCCCCTTTTTTGCCTACGGACCGCCGTGCCATTAGGGAGGGCAAGAGGCCCATAGAAGAGTCTTCCCAGTCTAGCAGTGAGGACCAGGCCCCTGTAGCTAGAAGTCGAATGCCTCCGTCGATGGGCGGCGTAGTCATCCGTGGTGAATCGAGGGCAGCAGGACCCGCGGTCACCTTCGGTCCTCCCATTAGGGCAGTTCTCCTGTCCTCTCGCCGTCCGGCTCTTCCTTCGGCGGTGAGTTCCGACCTAGTGGGGCCAGCTGGGGTGGCTTCCACCATGACCTCTAAGGATATAGAGGCCCTTAGAGCCAAATACTGTGTCCCTAATTTTATTGACCTGTCCGCGCTGGGGCCCGAGGACAGGGTGACCTCCGACCATCCGGACCAGGTCGCTCTGTACGAGGAGTTCTTTCGGTGCGGGCTGCGCCTTCCCCTCCATCCCTTTTTCCTTAATCTTTTAGATAGATATAGGTTAGTGCCGGCACAATTGACTCCGAACTCGATTCGGATCATTTGTGCCTTTGTAATCCTTTGCCACTTTGAGGGGGCCCGCCCGGGGCTGTCCCTAATCCGAGCTTTCTATAAGCTCCGCCGCTAGGGAGGGTGCCTGGTGGGCATTTACTGCCAGGCCGGGTAGAGCCTTTCCACTGGGTCTTCCATCCAAAATTAGGGGTGAAAACCTAGATTTCTCTTTACCCATGTCGAGGGGGTTAGGGCCGCTTGGAGGGAGCCCGATACCAGCTCCAATGAAGATTCCACTGTAGGGGATAGGGATAGGGAGCTATTTACCCTATTATCCAACTGTCAAATTCCCAATTACAAGGAACTCCTGTCTGAGGAGAACCTGGTAGAGGCCAAGTTAGCCCCGTCGACCGGTGAGCTCGGCACCTGAATCTTTCTGTCCGTCCTTCAATTTATTGCATGCCGCTACTGATGCTCGTTACTCTTTTGTGCAGCGATGAGGGTTTCCGCCAGCGACTTTGAGGCCGTGCTGAGGCAGAAGAGGCAGACGACTGGGGAGTCATCTAGGCCAGCAAGAGGCCCCGAGGAAGGGATCCGGCGAGGCCGGCCGTAGCCCCCACAGCCTTGACACCCGCGGGGGAGCCGGCCGAGAAAAAACCGGTTGTAAGGGTGACCCAAAAGTCTGCGAGGGCCGATACCGAAGAAGGGGAGATCCCGGCCGCCACCGAGGTAGTGGTGGTGGTCTTGGATGGAGAAGAGGGAGCTCCCGCCACCACCGATGTGCACGAGGCGGGGCGGGTCACTGTTGCCGTCGGCCCTCCGCCGTTGCCGAGTCGGAGGGAGAAGGTGCTCCCCCAACTGCCAGTGAGGGGGAGCGAGTCGCCAGGGAGGCCCGGAATGGGGCAAAGGCGACCGAGGAGCCAAGGGGGAGCCGGGGAGCACATCCTGCCAACCGGCCTGGTGCCCGGCCCGTCCCCGAGCCGAAGGCCCACAGGTGGGGCAGACAAGGCTGGTTCCCCCGATCAGTTCAATGGCGGATGGCGCCCAGGACTTCCGCCTCCTGTCAGGGGTCCGGACCGCCGAGCTCGAAGAGGAGATGCGGGGGATGAGTCACTCCGCGCTCCTGGACATGTTAATGGTTTCTGTCGTCCAGGTAAGTTTTGAGCATTTGTAATTCTCCCATATTTCTTATTCTCTCGTAGCTGACATATTTCTTCTGTCACAGTTGGTCACCGAAGCGTTGGGCCTTCGCGAGGCGCTGGCCCAGTCTTCTACCACAATCTCCAAGGCTCTGGCACGGGCCGACAAGTATAGGAAGGAGAGTATGGCGCAGGCTGAAAACCTTGCTCGCCTGCGCTAGGAAAGCTCGACCCGCGAGGAGAATTGGGCTAGCCGCCTGAGGGAGATGGAGAACCGGGCCGAAGTCGAAAGCGGCCGGGCCTCCGCGGCCGAGGCCAAGATGGAGCTGGCCTCAGAGAGATCGAGGGCCGCCGTGGCGCAGAATGAAGAGTTGACTCAGCGGCTCTGACGCGTTAAGGAAACTCGGATTGCGGTGGAGAGAGCGGCCGCCGCGGAGAAGGCAGCGGCGGAGGCTGCGGGGAGCGGCTGAGGCCGTAGAGAGAGCGGCCGCCGCGGAGAAGGCGGCGATGGAGGCGGGCTTGGAGAAGGCCGGGGCGGTGGCCTGTGCCGACGAGGCCAGTGCCCACGCCGCAGAGGCCGAGAGCAAGGCCT